>JARHVA010000089.1:5692500-6142500 GCA_037957365.1 Torreya grandis | reverse complement strand
ATTGGAATGGTGTCTCACTAAAATAAGGGATGGGTGTTTCTTGATCAGTTGTTGATGGTATAAATTTTGGATCTTGTTTTATATGATTATATTCTATCTTGCAAGGTTCAATGGGTTTTATCCCCAAAGAGGGTTTCCCACATATATGTTGTGTTCATGTGATGTATGATCTTATGTATGCTTTGGATGTATGTGCTTTCATGTTTATGTTTCTTGATCAAGTTGATGTATGTTTAATGTTTTAGAGTTGGGAATTGGATTAAATATATATCATCATTTATTTACCCTTCCCCGCTAACTTAGTGAGTTTACCTCTAATAATTGGTATCAGAGTAGGACATTCTGTGTAAGTTTAACCACTTGAAGGTGACCCAAGGTAAAATATGGATGAAAACATCATCATGTGTGATAAAGAAGTTTTATATTTATCTAGAAGATAAACTCATGAGTGCACTTAGTTAACTAAAGGAGAAAAAGAAGAGGAATTATAAAATGAGGAATATGATCAAAAGTATTGAAGCACAAGCTAGATATCTTGAGTGGAGTTTATTAGGAAAATCCATGAGATAAGAAAAAGAGAATCAATAATTTATCAAGTCTATGGAGGATAAAGAGACCATCCAAGATCTCAAAATTTAGTTAGAGGATAAAAGTTCAAGCATGATATCTAAAGAAGATGAATGTGCTCAATTAAAGACTGTTCTTGTTTTTTTTAATGATGAACATAAAAAGGTCATAATCAAGATATGAAAGCTTAAATAAGAAAAAAATAAATTATAACAAGATAAAGAGGATGAGAGCATTCAATTGAATAATAATGTAGATTCATTGAAGGATGAGCATGACAAATTTGTTGTCAAGGTAAACAAGACTAAGAAAAAGCAAGAGAGGTCAGCTCAAGACAAGAAGGATGCAAGCACCAAGATAAAGAATAAATTATCCATCAAGCAACCAAGTACCATGAGGTATGAAATATATTTTAATGGCCATTGTTATGCTTGTCATAGGTATGGTCATAAGGCAAAACACTATAAAAGGAAGAGCAATTGGTTAACTAGAGGTATGGATAATATAGTATGCTATAATTATCATGAAATGGGACATATTTATAGATTCTTCCCTAGAATGCATAGGAAAAGACTAACCCATGTATGGAGACCTAAGATAGTTAAACTTAATCGAAATTAACCTAAGAGACAAGATGTTATTTGTTTTATTTGTCATCAAGTTGGTCATATTACAAGATATTGTATAATCAAGTTCTCAAGTCATAAGAAGGTGCATTGACATCCTAGTGTGCTCAAGAAAAGTCAATCCTTAGTATGGAATCTTAAGGAAGTGAAGACCAAGCAAACTAATTCAATTGAGTTGAAAGATCAAGGTGGACTATTTGCTAAAGAAAAAGGGGAATCAGATATGAAAAAGGTTCTGGATTGCCAAGAAGATGTGTCATATGTCCAAATTGAAAAGAAGAATAAAAAATCAGTTCAAGTTGAGCTCAAAGAAAATACCAAGGTGCTACTTGAGGCTAGTTCTGAGGTGTGTATGTATACAAGTAAACATTTTTCTATTGTTGAGCAAGTTTCATGTAAAGAACATTAGTTGTCAATACCCATTGATGAGATTATTTCTTTAGTTGAAAAGGTATGTCATGAATCTTTGTTCTATAAATATTTTTTCAATCCAATCTTAGAAGAAAAGAGAATATTATAGTAGATGAGCATGTTGCTTCTCTTAATCATATAAAGAAGAAGAAGAACTATTAGTCTTAGATGACCAAGGAGGAAAAGGAATATGAGGAGTTATGGGAAACTCCTAGTTTCACATTGTTCTAGGACATTGTGGTTTAGGGTGTCTCTATCTAAGATTCAAGGAAAAAATTAATAAGTAAGAGGAAGCATGGTGGATACAAATTGAGATTTGGTTAATTTTGTCAAACATAAATATCATTTGAAGATGTGTTTGGATAAGGGGGAGCTAACTAAGTTATCTTGAATGGCTTGAAGAGTTGTGTATGATGTGAGGGGGAACATATGTGAGATGTTCTAGTCTTAATTGAGATATGAATAAGTATAATATAGTTGTGAATTAAAGAATATTGATGTGATGACTTGATCAGACCAAGTCATATGTTTTGATAAGGTATGGAATCTTCATGAATGAACAAAGGGAGCTTGTGAGTTATATAGGTAGACAGGTCCAAGGATCATAAAATCCCAAGTTTAGATTGGTGCATGCCAATGAGGGAGTAATTGATTCATATTCTTGAAAGTATGTAAGTATCATGAGCATCTTAAAATAGTATTTTGAATACACACATGATGTTGAGGAATGATTGTTGACATGTTGAGGAAGAGACACTTTGTCATTAATTTCAAAGGGGGAGAAAGATAAAAATGAAGAAGTTTAAATGAGTAAGAAGTCATTTTGAGGGTGTTTTGCCATCAATGACAAAGGGGGATAATTTTGAGCATGTTCATTGATGTTAGGTTGCCATAGATGATAAAGAGAGCATGAGATCATAGTACATTAATGATAAAGTGATCATATTGATGGTTTGGAGAGTGTTTGACTTGGTTAAGCAATTTATGGATGATATTAATGATATGTGATTTCCGTAGAGATCCTATGGTGTGTTATGAGTGCTAAGAGTGCTTATGGAAGTGAACAAAATTCATCAAAATAGTCATATGAAGATCTAAGCTCAAGTAGTCATCTTGATAGATAAAGTTTAGTGAGTAGATTGATGACATAATATTTCACATGTGTGAATATTTTAGTATTTTGATACATGGATGGATTACCCTATGTGAGGAGATCATATGGTTCAAATTTTAGGTCTATACATGAAGCGTATCAAAAGTTATTAAGGTGAAAAGTTGGATTATCAGACAAATTTCAATAGAGTTCAATAAGTTCCCATACTTAGACAATTTTGTGATATCAAAGATCTATGAATAGAATTTAATTGTATCATATATATAATGGTGAGTAATTAATATATCTAAATAAGGATCCAATGGAGTGTGTAATCATGTTAGATAGAGATTAATAGTGCATGTGAAATCAATTTGTCAATGGCTCCTAAGATTACACGTGCTAGAGACATGTGTCTCAATATTGATGATTTGATAGAAGATAAATGGCATGTGGGTGATCATATATATGGATATTTATGGAGTACATTGAGTCAAATAGTCACTATTTAGAAGGCACACAGAGTTGCCAAGTAGCACGATTATAGAAGTGAGGATTTAAGATCGATGATGAGCGTTAAAGGGTTAAAGATCAAGCTACTCCTAAGGATATTGATAGAGTGCATATCTTAAAATTTTATAGGGATCACAAGATTATGTCAAAGTGTTTGATGTTTAAAATTTACATAGTGACCCTTGGAATTTGAATATTCAAATTAATGAGGGAAAACTAGTCTATAGTATTTTGCTTATATATTTTGATCCTTGATGAATTTCATGGTGGTGTAAAAGGAAAAATTGTAAATTAATCAAAGTATAATATAGAGAGGTTGGTTATAATATCTTAATTTTGATACAATAAAATATATTGAGATCCAAAGTTAATTGTCTTTAACTATGTTCCAAAAGTGACCTAAGAAGGGAAACTAAAGAGTTCTTGATAGTATTTTGACATTTCAAGATTAAATAACTATTGGATAATGTTTTAGACTCCATAAGGACCATATATGTGGATTTTTTAAGTTTTATAAATCCATATTTAGTGTGAACAATTACTTAGAAGTTGACTGTGTTTGTTGAATGCACTGGTAGATTGAGTGACCATCTTCCAGAGGTAAGTTAAAGGTGTTTTGAGAATATTTAAGGAAACAATTGAATATTAATATGTCAAGGAAGTATAAAATATTTATTAAAATTCATTATTTGTCATATTTTTACCCTTATCATATATGCAAAGTCAAAACTGCTTGATTGTATTTTGACTGTATGTGACTAGTCTAAGTGGTCATTCTGAGAGAGTTGATTAAAATACTTAGATACTATATTGAAGAGTTTAAGTCACAAGGAGGTGTTTTCATAGGTCATAAATGGTTCACCCATGTGATATAATCATATGTATATGTGAAATACTTTAGTGTTTACTTTATTAGTTTGAGACTCTATTTTTTGTGTTTGAAATCCTAAAGAGCAAGGAGACCTAATTGGTAGGTTCAAGGTGTGAGTTGGTGTTTTAGGTGGCATGGAACCATATGGGAGTAATAAATGGGATGTTATAAATATTTTTAATGTGTTAAAAGCATTGGTAAAGGATTAAATTCATCCAATTAGTCTCACATGTAATGTGTGAGTATGAAGACCTAATTATTTTAGGTCTCACCAAGACCTAATGGTGGTTTAGGGCTAATGAGGTAATGGTTGACCTATGAGAATAAAATTGAGATATGTATTAGTGTGATATAATAATTAATGTTTAAGTAAATTCTTATGTCTGACTAAGAATATAATATTCATGAAGACTCTATAAAGAGTGAAAGCAAAGCTGATGGTTTCTAGACTTGAGTGAGAAGAGTTGAGCAGTTGTGTGAGTATGGATTCAAGTGAAGAAGATAACATTTAAAATAAAAGGTACAGGTTATTAAGTACCATAAACATGTGATAAATATCAAATATGTTTATGTTTATCTAATCAAGTTTATGTAGGAGGACACATGGGTTATTGGACCTAATGAGCCTAGAAGAGGCAGTTTGAGCAAGTTAGCCCTAGAGGTAGCTTGAGAAAGTTTGGAGTTGAAGAGTGAATATAGAGGTGATAATAATTAGTTTAAGATAAAAAAAATAGGTGTTCAAGGTGATTTTTTTAGGTAGCTAAGTGGGTGCTTGGTTGCCTAGGGGGTTGGTTCCTCCTTGCAAGGTAAAGCTTGTTAAAGGTCTAGTTGTTGTGGGTGCTCAACTAGATAGGGGTAGTTTCTCCTTATGGGACTGGTGTCTCACTAAACTAAGGGATGGGTGTTACTTTATCATTTGGTTTTGATTTAAATGTTTGATCTTGTTTTATAGGATTATAGTCCATCTTATAGGGTTCAGTGGGTTTTATCCCCCAAGAGGGTTTTCTACATATATGATATGTTCATGTGATGTATGCTCTTATGTATGATTTGGATGCATTTTATTTCATGTTTATGTTGATTTATAAACTTGATTATGTTGAATGTTTAATATTTTTTAATTGGATTGAATATATATCATCACTGATTTAACCCCCTAGTGATTGTACCTTTAACACATTCCACATCTCTATTCACAAACATGACATACATAAGTAGATATAGTATTAACTTGGAGATAATATTTTATAAAATGTAAGAATATATTCACTACAACATGACCAAAATCACCAATGTTAATTAAACACTATATCAATAATGTAGTCATAATCTAACACAATAATCAATAAGAGTGCTAAGATGACTTAATAAAAAAAACACAATATCTCATGATGCCTAATATTGATAATTAATTTGTTATTCATTTCTACTGACTAAACATACTCTGAGGAACAACTATTGTCAATTAAATGTATATATATCTAATGGTAACCTTCTATTAATATGATGTAATAAAAAAATTATACTCAAAACAATAGGAAACTAGTGTAAAGTTATTTTAGCTTTCACTATAATTATTATTATGCAAGAAAATATCAACATATATAGTTTACAAGCTAGGCTTTCAATTAAACTACTGTTGTACTTTAAAACTTATAAATGGACATAATTTGTCCCATATTCATAACTAGCTCTAATGGTATTCTCCTTTACTTGAAATTATTTCCTTTGTTCATTAAGAACTCTACACTTCAATAGTTATAGGGTCCTTATACCCTTAATGATAATTCAAGAAAATAGTAAGACAAAAGACTATAGTCTTCATAATTTACTAATGATATCCATAATGATTTTAACAAAGCTTCAACACATATTAAATATAATACCTTTGTTAGATAAAGTAATATAACCTTTCACAAATAAACCAAAAACACATTAAACAATGATATGAATGATTAACAAATTTATCATTATATTCATCTATAGATTCTCCTTTGGTTATTTAAGTAGGATATTATCAGAATTGATTATATATAATAACATATCAATTAAGCTTATTAGCAATGTAAATAAACATATCACAATAATACCTTAATTATTATAAATAAAAATTGCTACCTCAAGAGATTATTAATCAATAGTCCTTATATATCTTATTGAAGTCACATCAAAATTATAGAACATATAACTAAACAAGTTCTATGACTACTTTTCAAGAATAGACATAAAATTGTATGAGAAAAAGATATAACATCTATCATTACCTTATGCTTCAGTAGATCTAATAGTATACAATTTTTTTTTTAATAATGAATCTATACTATGCTTAAATACATATTGAATAAAGATTATCATCTATTTTTAGATGAATTATTTTATCATCTAGAGATATACTTGTCTTTGAGTATGAAACCATCAATAAAACATAAATTCATGCCAAGAAGTGGTTCAAAAATACTTTCATATACTAACTTACTTAAATCCTTTCATATTAACTAATAGGAAAAAATGTCTTCTCTACATGGACTAATATCATAAGGGATATCTAAACTAAATATGTAGACTTAGATCACATGATTAATCACTTCAAGTTAAACTAAAAAAAGGTTATAAAATCCAATTTTATTGTATCCATAATAAAAACAAAAATTATAAGAGGGTATCTCATATTAATAAAACCATTTCAGAGCATTGAACTTTTATTATATTTTATATTTTAACTTAATATTACATTGAAAAACATTACTTCTAAAAATGAACACAATACTTACATCACTCAAGATACCTACTACATTATGGAATTACCATTAATAATTTAGGTAGAGCAAAGAAACAATCATAGAAATACCTTCAAAAACAACAAAATATTATGAGACAAAAATCCACCATTTATGAGTTAGATGAGCTCGTCCATCAGTGGCCCTTACCACCCTAAACATCAGTTCGAGTGCACAACTACCCCATAAATAGGTTGACATAACAAGATATAAATGTACACATATAGATAATAGAAAAAGAGATACATTTTCCACCAAATGATTGAGAGGGTACACAGTCTATTAAAGTAAATAATAAACAAAAAATAACACAACAATCACAAAAATGAGTTCATGATAGTCTAAGGCTACACAACCCACTATCAAATGGAAACCAACATAGTTTATTCATCCATTAAATAGTATTAAAACCATCCATAGTTACCACACAAGTTTAGCCACTCTTTTCATTTATTGATTGAGAAGGGCACCTAGGATATTTTGTTTTTTGACTCAATAATTATAACCAAAATATTTCCATCACATAATAGTGCCAAACACACATCACACATACTACAATAAAGAAGTAAAATCATCACCCAAGATTATGTGAAAGTGTTTATAGATACAATGATCAAGGTTAGAGTTGAACCAAGGTTTGAACTACCTTGACAATATTCTTGAACACATATACATGATTATAAAGTGAAATTAAAAAATCATATTTTGGAAACAAATCAATTCTTGCTCTTTGAAGTAAAAAAAGGAAAATACACAACTAAATTTAAAATACAAACTCATAATTTTTTTTGACTTGTCCAAAATTGAGTTCCAAATTCCCCTTCTCACTCATTTTATCCTCTTTGCTTCTTCTTTTCTACTATATCTTCCCTTTTTCTCTCTCCACAATGCCATTAAATCTTACTCACAACTTCCACTAACATATTTTGAGTGAAACATGGGTAGTGGCAATGATGAATGGAATTTTTTTCATCATGGCAATAGTTCATCACTCCCTCCATATCCTTAGATGGTGTCACATTGAACTTCCTTACATATTATCTATTCTCCCTTCCTTATTTATTTCTTTCTTTCATTATATTTTCTCACTTTTACATGTAATTCAACATTCATTTAGGGTTTTCAAGTTAATTAACACTTCAAAAAAGATTGTGTTAATCATTAACACCCATTTTTAATCCAACCACCTTTAATATACAATCATTAAATTTACTACATTAATGCATGGTGGGGAGATGAACCATCAATTTGAATATTATTTATGATAAACTTTGCAAAGATAATTTAATGACTATACCACTCATTTAATCATGCATTTAAACCAAGTGACTATCACTTTATTTGTTTTAATATAATATTGAAAATAAATCATATTATCATCATTGCATGACCAAATTAGTCACTAAAAAAGAAACCAAGAACAATAAATTACAAGCAATCTAAGCACATCAAAATAATAAATAGCCAAGTAAATCATTTAAAGAGTAAATCAAGAAGCACTTTAACACTCCTACCATGTTGATAATGTCAATAACAAGGCTAATATGCATTATTAATTTTTTAATGTCTAACATGTCAAGTAAGTGTTCAAATCTAAAAACATATGTGACATCATGTTATACGTTTATTGAAATAGATCAAGTATATGTATAACTACCATAATATATGGAGACAATAAACAATCACACACAATATTGGTCAAATGCATTACACATAAGTCAAACATGGTGTAAAAGTATCTCCTTTAGATTTTAATACATCCATATATGTATACATGTTTATCAATTCTCTATCTATGTTCCAGATCTTTACAGCATCAATCCTAACTTATCACATATAACTTGTAATCAATCAACATTAGTAGTACCTTTACAAAATATGTGTATATACATATATAAAAATTGATGTATAATTTAAAATTAAATAGTTTTACTAATTAAATAGTAAACTAAAACTCTTATCATGTTCAACCAAGTAATTACAACACATTACTTCAATAATAAGGCAATAAGTCTGATTACTGTTGTGTATGCAACATATTATGAAAGTGCAAAATTTTGGATATGACACCTTTTCATAATGAATGCCTAGATGGTCAAGAATGAATTTAGGCATGATGTTCATTAAAGCATGTAGTCAAGAATATAATTATTAATGATCTTATAATTAATTTTAATAGACACATAGAATGGAAGAATGTAATCAAAAGGAGGGTCTACATATTGAGTGATAATGTGTCTTATTTATTCTTTAGGTACTTATTCTTATGAGTAAATAACATTTTTAGGATCTACATTAAAAAAAAAAATGTATATAAGAAACTAAGTAAACTATGAGCTTGAAGAAAATAAAACCATGCCTATATATTCATCATCTCTGAGACTTATAAGGTCTAGGGTTGTTTCTGATTTAGCATAATTATTGGATATAAATTTTTGGTATTACATTTTGTAATATCCACTAGGTAAAGGATTTCATATTTGAGAGATTTCTACTATGGTATGTGTGGTAGTATTTCCTTGACCTACATAATTACACTTTTCTTCAATTAATTTCATGGAAGAGGTTGGTTAATTCCATCCCTTTTTGTATTCGAGTTATATTTTGGGGTGGGGTTATTATGTTATTTTCTTTTTTGGATACCATAAACATTATTAGTCTCATTTTCACCTAAAGGTTATTGAGAACTAAAATGTTTATATTATCCACTAATTTTGAAGGAATATTTTCCTTGCCTTTATGATATTTTCTAAACTTGAATACAATAATGCATGTTTCAAAATTTTGATCCAATTCACAAACATTATAGTAAAAAAAATTCATTTTAGATTTTATTATTTGTCTATATTTGCTATTTTTATATAATTATAAGTTTGATCAATCAATTTCCATTTAATTATGACCAACGTTTTTCCTGAATTATGAATGACCTTCAAAAAATTGCAGTATCGGAAGACATCCTAGTGTAATATTTATATTTAAACCAATCATTTTAAATTTATTTTCTTATTCAATGTCAAAATGATAGTATCACCATATTTAGTTATATCCTTATCATTTGAATTCCATTCTATATTTAAAAGGAATATCTTTTCAATAATAAATTCTTTACAAATTTTTAGGATGTCTTACTTTCACTAGAATATTTTATCTTAGCCTAGTGGATCTAGTTGTGAAGTGATAAATCATTTTAACATGGTCAATTGATATAGTGGAAAGTTCACTGATGAGTTTGAAATCATCCTTAGCTTTACCAAACTAGTGTTCTAACCAATCTTCTCTATCCTTCCATTTTCTTATAACCTTATGAAATAAATTGATAAATTCTTAATATGCCTTGTTTTACAAAGTTTGAGAGAAAATATCAGGGATGCCTTTTCTTTTTTGATACATAATATAACATATAACAACTTGAAATAATTTAAGTGATTTTCCTATGACTAACCAATATTTCTTGAGAATTTTGGGAGATTAACTCCTTTCAATGAATGGATTTTAGTAAGGTTGTTATTAATATCAATTGGGTTACCTCTAATCTAAGAGGCTAAGTGGTGGGGCATATTAAAGGTATTAGGGGGGATTTTTTTGTTAAGTGAAAGAATTTGATTGGAAGGTAGGTTAATATCTCTATTATCTACTAGATAATGATGTCTTTGGTGGGAATAAATAATTAAATAACCATGCATGAAGAGGCAAGGTTGCCAATTTTTTATTTCTTGGGCTCACCAAATAAAACACTTCAATATTGGAAATTTTTGCATGCAAAAGTACCATGAGGTGTAACATTTAAAATATCTTGGACAAAAGGGTCATTAACATTGAAATAAAGATAAAACCTTATTCCATGGCCAAAACCTATCATAAATTTTCCAACAACCCTTCCACTCATAAAGGGTCTCCCACAAGGTGCACCACATTCTAGTGGAGTATTTTCATCTATAGGATATATCTTCCCCATACATTACATTTTCCTAAATTTTGAAAATCCCTGATCCAACTAGATATTTTATTTCAAAACTAAAAAATTCAAACATTTATATTTAAAGTATTAAATAATTAGGCCAAATCACCTTGTGAACTTATTTGACTTAAATAAAACCTTAAATGAAAATGTAGTCAATTAAACAAAAATGGTAGATAAATGTCCTAACACATTAATGATAAAGATAAAGTCATGACAATCCCTAGCCATTTTATCTATCCAATAAAATGTAAGTCCTCACAAAATCATTGGTATAAACCTTATTCAATACAACCCACTATCACTATATACATATTTGAGACAAAAGTGTATCAATTAAATGCCACTATAAAAAATCATATTGAAGTATTTTTTAAGGAATGTCATCATTATATCACACTATAATTGAAAATTATTAATATATTCAAGCCTTTATGCACACATTGTATGCAAACTATTTGAATTGGCCTTATACAAATCTTTGAACATTTTATTTACACCAAGATAATAAAGTAGTCCATTCATGTCATTGAGGAATAAGGCATTTCTGAGTATATTCAATAATGATATTGTTCCCAAAACCTTCTAAAACTTCTATTCTTTAATTAAAAAGTTATAAGGGTTAGAAAGGGACAATCAACACAAATTCCTTAATAAAAACAACCCAAAAACTTAGAAACTTTCATTTATTCCATTCAAAACCATTTCTTACAAACTTTGATCTAGCATGAATTTCAAATACAATTTTGAATGTGACATTGAGAGATATATTTTCTAAGATAGGAATAGCAAATGCATATGACTAAAAGAATATTTCATATCACAAGTGAAAATATTTACTACATTTTTAGTGTTTGATATTGAATGTTTTCCGGGTAGGTGACCAAAGCATAGAAAAAGGGTTTATTATATCCATGAAAATTTAAAATACAATCCCAAACAGATTCTATAAACAAGTTTTTGACAAAAAACATCTACCTTTAGTTTTCAATAAATGTTATCAATATTTAAAATAGGTATTAAAAAAAGATATCATTTTCACATATGAAGCAATATTTTTAGTTGTTCAAACTTATTTCAATAACTCCCAAGAAATCATACTACTAGGGTTTTGAAAAGAGAGAGAGAGAGAGCTTGGAAAACACATTTTTAACAAGAGAAATGTGTTACCTTAAAAATATGATTGAAAACCAAAAATTTCCTTTTTAAAAATATTAACAAATAAAGGAGAAAATAAATGTCTTATAGATCACAAAAACACTTACAGTAAGAATCACATCTATAAATACCCATTTATAGTTTATAGTTCACACATTAAACTCAAAAAAGTCAATTGTCTCAAAAACCAAATTCCATTATTTTTAAAAGAAAAGCAAACCCACTAATTTACCATAGATTAATTGCTACTTCATCAAAGATTGGACAATGTTTCATCAATAAAATTGAATTCTAATTTCATCAAACTCCTAGAGAAAATTTATTAGGGCTTCACCATGCTATGAGTTCACATTAAAAATAAATAATGATTAAGCTTTAAAAATGAGTTTTAGTGCCTTATAAAATGAGTTTCCAACACCCAATGCACCTTTGGCATTGAATGTGAATTCACATTCTTATTTAGTGGAGGCATATCCTTATATATGAAAATCACATCATGTATACAATCCATCACCTGACATTTAAAATCAAAATGATTTAAATTTGCCACTACCAAATTTTCTCTCTGCCTTTGTTAGTGTTTATTTATTGAAATAAAAATTAACTTGTTTACGACCTTATCAATATCAGAGACTTTTCAATTCAATGTTACGAATTTGAAATTGTAAGGCCCTAGTTTGATGTATGATTGTATTACTTGTTACCTTCTTCTAAACATTATTTAAAGTGTGATCTTTTTAAAAGTTGTTAGAATGGCCTCAAAGTGCATAGTTTTTATTCAATGGGGTATTATAACTTGTCTTTGTTATTGAAACTTTAATAGTGATGCAAGGAAACTACTTAGTTGATTCACAATAGTAGAATTATATATGGTATAATTAAGAGAATAATAAGTAGATCCACAATAAAATTTGGTGAAAGAGGAAAATACTTGAATATTATGACTAAGCCACTTCAAGGGGGAAACCTCAAACCATTCCTTTTCTATTACCAATCCCATCCAAACCTCAACCCATCTAATCATTCAAAGATCAAGCTATGTTCAAAATTGGTATTTTCCAACTCAAAAACCAAGACCAAGAGAACCAACCAATTTGAGATGTTTCTATTGAATCAACTATTTATGATAAGTCAGCGTATGATAAATTGCCTATTGATCCTATACGAGTTGTCAAAGAGTCTCACTCTGATGAGCCAAACTTTTTTGAGTCACTTCTTTATGATTATAATTGTCTTTGGGTAAATCATTACCTTAACCATGTGCCTATTTTTCAAGAGCCTCCTATTAACAAGCTAGTATCTAAGGAGTTGTCTCTTGACCTTTTTCCCATCCTAGATGAGTCTCACTTTAACCAACTAGTTTTTGTGGAGCCCATTATGCCATCACAGGATGTTACTTATCCAAAACTAAACATTCAACAAGACATCATTGTAATAGAGTACCCATCAGATAAAAAATATGAGTTAATGTCAGGATCTATTCTTAAATCAACATCAAATTTAGTATCAGAATTAGAATCAACATCAATCTCAACATCAAATTTATAGTCCCTTGACTTAGAATCAGATTCAAAAGAAGAATATGTTTATGGTTGTTACAACATTGGTTACACATGCCTCACAAATTAATTTGAATACATTTGTGATCCTTCTATAGTTTTTGAGGATGAGTACTTCAACATCAACACAAGTTATCCTCGTATCTTCTATAAGGATTATGCAGCCTCTCACCATTCCATAGGCCATTACCATAAACCAATATATCCATTATTGACATTCCATCTCCCATAAATGTAGATTAGGACTAACAAAATCACACTTTATTTAATTGAATCCATGGTGACAGTGGTTGAAGAAGAGCGAGGAGGCCAAGACCACATTCATGTAGCAAAATATAACTCTCCTAGTGACACCTTTTTGGAGGCATTAGGGGATAAGAAAACATCAAACTCAACCTCTTTTAGTGACATTTTTTCAAAAGTGATAGAAAAAAATCAAAGTCAAAAGTCAATGTTCATTACTGAAACCTTCTCAGATGCACTACAGGACAATCAACACAAATTCACTGGTGAAAACCTTTTTCAGGCACCAATCGCTGAGCACAAAAGTTCTTCATTATTTATTGAAGATAAAATCAAAGATATAATCAAAATAAATTCTAATCTATAGCCTAATCATATGGTAGCTACTATCAAGATCAAACAATAGAAAAATTTGGTAGTCCTATTGAGAGAAAAAGTATTTGGCTCTGCCATAACCAAAATTATGTCAAATTTAGCATCAACAACATTACATGTGACTAGAAGTCATGATCTTCATTCATTTCCACACCATTATACGTTCCATTATCATCTACCATTAAATTTCACAATCAAACATACCATCCATTATTTGTCCCTATTTACCATCTATGGTTGCACTTTCCTTTGCAGAGGCTATAAAGATACCTTGTCTCAATGTTTGAAGGAATTAGAATCAATGACCAATGAAGATCATGAAAGCATTATTGGAAATTAAATATATAGGCCATTTTTGATAGAGAATCTATTATAACAAGGTATGGGCTAGTAATTAACATGATCAAGTATTCTATTTATATCATATGTTGACTAAGATGTTCATCTCCCCATCAACAGGAACAATAAAATCAAAAACCACACCCAGGCCAAAAACATGTACCATGCCATTGCCATTTTTACATATCCATTTGTCATTATCAAGGTACCCATCCATTTACCCCATCATTTGGGAGAAATATTCTTACCATTTTTATCTAATCTATCAAAAACCATCATTATCCTTAGCCATACTATCCAATCCTATCATTCCATCCCTATCTAGACCAAAGCCTATTTTTATCCATCCTACCCAGTCCTATTTTGATCTTGGTTACTTTGGTTCTTTTTGCAACTTTTGTGGGGGGATTCCAAAAAAGTTTCAACAATCAATAAATTCTATATTTAAATGAAAGTCTATGAAATTAGTGTGACAGTTGATCTGGCAAGATATCTTTCATCCTATCCATGTTTGATTATGTGAGCTTGATTATAACCACCTATGGGCAAATCAATGTTTCACCAATCTTGTTACTAATTATAAATATCTATGTACAAATTAGTATCATTGACCTGTGCCATTTTTATCTTAGTTATAATCACCTATGTCAAAACTAGGGGCAACACTTATTTATCATGCATTACCGCATCACCTTGCCATTACTATTTTCATTTGACTGGCCATTTATAGGATTTGAGAACTTGTTAGGCCCTAGTTCATTTTTCCCCACATTTTGTGTGGATAGAATTACTATGAATTGAGGTCATTTGAGGACTAAGTGGGTCATGCTCAATTCATGTTGAGGTCACCTCAATCCCACTTTCCATACACTCTCACCATTTTATGAGCAACCTAAGCCAAAAATTTTCACCATTCTGTGAGTAGGTATATTGTCATTCTCTAATGAGTTAGGATACCCTCAAAATTCCAAAAATATTTGTCTTGTCTAAGCCTAGTCAATTATCCTTGATCCACCTTACTAGGGCATTGTCATTTTTAGAATGCTTTATTTTTCTTTTGTTTTCAATATTTCTATTTGTTTATTTATTTCAAGTTGTTTGTTTGTTTATTTTTTGTATTTGTTTGGTTGTTTTCTTGCTTGCCTATCTATTCATTTTTAGCACTGTTGCCTCAACTCAGTCTAAATGTGTTTATTGGGTGATTCCTTGCACACAATATTCTTGAGTATATCCATATTTATATGTCAACATTGTCATCATGGTTTCTATCATTGGTGCATTTTTTTCAAGTGTTTATTTGATATTAGGAATCATTCCTTATGCATATTTTGGGATAGTCTTCATGGTGTTCTCTCATGAAGCCTACCATCACATGCAATAGAAAAAATTAGCTTCACAAAGGTCTATAATCAATAGAGCCATAGAAATTTCTCCTTGGCACCTTGGCAAATCCTTCCATCCCACCCTTGATCAAATCAACTCAATGACCATTCTAATTTTATCGTTGCTAGTCAAGATGCGCATCTCCTCATTAGCAAGTACAACAAAATCATTCTATTGATCAATCTCATTCCTCTATCCATCTCTTTCATCATTTTGTGCCCATGCCATGCACAATCTATATTCTAAGTTAAATCCTTGAGTTATGCTTGCTAATCAGCCCTAATTGGGGCAAAATCATCTTTAGCCAATCTAGGTCTCTTAATGATTATAACCACCTATGGGAAAATCATTATTTTGACTTTTATTCCTAATTATTACTATCTTTGGGAAAATCAACATCCCTTTTACATCAATGCATGCAAGCAATTTCTCATTTGGATTAATTTCAACCACATGTTAACTCCACCTTTCTTCTTATTTCTTTTCAAGGGACCATCCATTAATAAATGTGATAGCCACTCCCTCAAGGGGGCATCATCATAGGCTTCCCAAAACCATTTGGAGCTTTGTTCTTCAGCCATCATCTTCTTTTTGGCATACACGCCATTTCTCATTCTTTGGGAAGACATTTATTTGCCTATGGTTTCCAATGATTTCCTAAATAGGGGCAAACTGTAGACACCTAAATCTAGCCACCAATAACCTCTAACCAAGCTTTTGGCCAATTTCCACTCAAAATGCACAATTTGGCCTAAAAACACTAAAACATGTTAAATGATGTAAAGATGAAATATTCAAATGCTTATTTTGGCTAGGGTATACCTAAATGGGGCAATGCAATTTATGGGCCAAAAAACTTTGATTAGTTTAGTTTGAGTCAAAATGCCAAATTTGCACCTGCATGCTCTAGACTACTATTTCCTATCAAATATTTTGCACAAGACTTGTGACTTTGTTATTTATTATTGGAAACATTCTAAATTGGAATATGCATCCAACACATTTGACATTGACTTCCATTTAAATCTAGTCAAATTTAGGACCAATAACAAGACATTATGATCAATTTTAGTAATTTGTGCATAAAGTGCTTAATCATGTTTAAGAGCTAATTAACCCAAATTAAAACCTAATCAATAATTCCATGGAAACTTGTTGAATACATTGTTTTGGAAATGAATATTGAATATTTGAATCATCAAGTGACCTCATTTCTTGGGAAAACATCCCTAGGCCATAAATGCCACAAATATCAAGATTCATGCCCTCCATACCTCATCAATGCCTTCCATGATGCCCTCCATGCCTCTTAATTGCCCCTTCTTCCAATGCCATGATGAGGATAATTACAAACTTAATTCCAAAAATTGAATTAATTCTTAACCACAAATCTCAATCTTGAGATGGATGATTGAAGTTGATTTCGATCAAATCCAAAAGTCTATAAATAAGAGGCCTCACAACATCATTTCTAAGCTTAATTTGTGTAAAGTTATAATGCAGGATTGGTTCCAAAAAGCTTCAAGAAACTAGTGTTATAATGCCAAATTGATTTTAAGCCAATCTAAGCCACAAGCCAAAGGTGCCAAGGAGAGATGGAGGTTGTCAAGATTCCATTTCCAAGGCCTTCATGAGCACAAGCTAAGCAAACCACCACAACAAGCATTTTGGAGCATCGAAGGAAGATAAAAGAGTTTTCTTTTGCATTTTAGTTGTGAGTTTCATTCATGATTATTAATTAAACTCTCCCTAGTATCTAAGCTTAGAGATGTTATGCTATTAGTGTGTTTATTTCATTTTGGAACTAACACCATACTAACCATCCTCTCTTGAGTCAAATTCTTAGATCACAATAGATAGCTTTGGATGTTGCCCCTAGTTTGAATCAAATCAACATAAAATTTAGTTAAATGAAGGGATAAATGACACCCATAAACATCTACATCAGTAAAATAAGAACATAATTCATAATATTATGCTAAAATACTAACCACTACCTTCTATGTATACTCTACTTAGCCATGGTTATTCCATAGGCTGACGATACTAAGAACACTGAGAAAGGCAACAAGCTAATATGAATGTGTGTAAGCTACAATTTGACCACACATATCCCTAGATGCACTAAAGTCTAAGGGCGTAACATTCCCCAACCCTTAAAAATAATGTTATCCTCAATGTTGAATCAAACTAAGATGTTATAATAGGAATTCTTCATCCTCCCATGTTGTATCTTTAGAATGCAGGTTCTTCTATTTGATCAAATATTACTTAATGGCTATGGTCTGTAGTTACTTAGTGCATATGTGAAGGATCTCTTCAAGATATAGAATGAATCAACATTATTCATCTAATTTAGGTAACTCAATTTGAGTGGAAACTTTGTGTCTAATTACTTTGTTTAGGAAAGATACATAGAATATCATATGTTTGCGAGTGGCTGGGGGTAATTCTATCTTGTAAGCCATACTACCAATTTCTTACAAAATTTGATAAGGACCATAATACTTAGGTGATAACTTTATATAATTTTTATGTTGATTTAGATACATATTCTTATATATATGTAAATACACAAAGACCTAATGTAAAAATATCGCTCACTGCGGTGTTGATCTTCTTACTACTTCATTCAATTTTGTGCCATTGCTAAATTCTCTAACAAACTAACTAGCACCTCCTATTGATGGTGAATGTGTTCCTTAATATTTCAAACCTTAGGATGCATTGGTAATTCTAAATTTATGGATGGGGGTGATATCCATATAGTACCATAAAGGAAAACATCTTGGAAGAAGTGTGAAAAGAAGTGTTATACCACCATTCAACAAGTCGTAGCCAATGAACCCAGTTATCCTATTTTTTAGAAACAAAATAATGAAGGTAACCTTTGAGACATTTTTTTAATACCTCTATTTGTCTATTATATTGAGGATGATATAATTAGTTATGAGCTAACTAGGTACCCAAAAATGCACATAACTCAATCAAAAAATTACTAGTAAATATGGGATCTCGGTCACTTGCAATGATGTTCGGAGTACCATTAAATTTTTGAACTATATTGAAAAAAATAGAAGTACTATATTAGAAATAAATGGTTATGATAAGGAGTAAAAATGATCATACTTGGTGAGTTGGTCCATAACTACCATGATTAAAATTTTACCCTCAGATCATGGTAACCCCATAATGAAATCCATGGAAACCTCTTAATGATTTCACCTTTATTTTGTTGACATAACATACATTCAACCACATATTTATGAAAATCCCCCTTGAGTCCTTCCTAAAAGAAATATTTATTTATTCTATGATATGTTTTTAAAAATCTAGAGTGCATGAAGTACCTAAATAAATTCATGTTTGAGGAAAGAATGCTTACAAAAGTATAATCTATCTTTATACCATAATGTGTTCCCCTTCCACAAATTTTTTAGATTCATTAGAACCCTATTAAAGATTATGAATCAAATCCATGGTAGTACTATTATTATCCCATTCTAATCTTTCTTCATCTAGCCAATATGCTTTCCACATGGTCATGGCATATAACAATTCCTCAACTAATTCATCCCACTGAAAGAGGGCATCTTCCACCACATTCTCTTTTCCTTTCTTATACACTATATCAAAATCATAGCCTAAAATTTTAGTCACCCATTTTTATTATTCTTCAGATGGAAATCATTGTTCCAAAATATATTTGAGACAATCATGATCAATTTTTATCTAAAAGTGACAATCCATCAGATAAGGTCTCTATTGCTTTACTACATGCAGAATAGCCATCATATTTTTCTCATATATTGGTTTGAACTTGTTTTTCCCTTTAGTTGGAAACTTTTAAATGTCAGTGGTTTGCCTTATTACATGAGTACAACCCCCATGCCATATCTTGATGCATCACACTCCACAACAGAAGTTTTTGAAAAATTAGGAGTGGAAAAAATTGGAGTTGTACACATAGCCATTTTCACTTGTTCAAATGCCTTAGTAGTTGAATCAATCCACTGGAAGGAGTCTTTCTTTAAAAAAGAGGTGAGTATGGATGTAATAATACCATATTTTTTTATAAACCTATGATAGTAACCAATTAGCCCCATAAATACTCAAAGGTTCTTGAGGGTCTTAGGAACCTGCCAATCCATCATCGCTTGGATTTTCTTTAGATCAAATTTTAGTTTTTCATGTGAAATAATATGATCTATGTACTCCACCTCTTAGCCACCAAAAACACATTTAGAAGGTTTGACATAAATTTGATGTTATTCCATAACTAAAATCACCTATTTCATATGCTTCAAATGGTCTTCTTAATATTTGTTGTAGGTGAGGATATCATCAAAAAACACTAATACAAACTTTATCAAAATGTCCTAAAAATAGTATTCATCAAAATTTGAAATTTAGACGGTGAATTTGTGAGGCCAAAAGACATGACCTTAAATTAATAATTGCCTTCATGAGTTTTGAAAGTTGTTTTAGGTATGTCCTCATCACATATATGAATCTAATGATATCTAGAGTGAATGTCTAACTAGGTAAAATAAATACCACCATGCAATTCATCTAGAAAATAAATAATTATTGGAGTAAGAAACTTATCTTTGATGGTGTATTTATTAAGTTATCTATAGTCTAGGCACATCTTTCAACTATCATCTTTATTTTATACCATGATGCCCAGGGAGGAATATTCACTTTAACTATGTTAGATGATTCATGCCTCCAACATCTCTTGTACCATATTTTACATTTCACTCTTTTGGGCATAGGGACACCTGTAGGTTGTGATATTGGGTGGTGTACTTCCTAGAATGCATCTAATGGTGTGATCATGTGCATGACTTAGAGGAAGTCCTTTTAGGATGTCATAAAAAATTATAAAAGGTCATCCAACCCCTTTTCAAATTAGGATATGTAGACTCCTTGGTTGGTTAAACTTTTATGGAAAATAAGTGTGCCATAAAACCTTTTGCACATTTTTTGAGAATCTTTGTCATCTAGTGGGAACTAACCAATTTCAGAGATTGAGCTCATAATCAATGTAGTTCAAAATTCTTGCCTTGTAAATGGAACCTCATGAATAATTCCTAGAAATTTATCTCAATAGTGCCCAAAGTGGTGAGCCACTTCACTCCAAAAATAATGTTAGCTCCTCCCATGGGAATAAAAAACATAAGGTAATCTAACAAATAGTCTCCCATAACAAACTTAATGCTATGGCATTTTCTAGAATAGTTGACCGTACCACCATCTACAATCATGACCTAAAATTTTGGAGTTGGGTAAATGAAATAATTTAAACAAGTAGCTAACTTAATAATAATGAAGTTATGTGTACTCTCAGAGTTAATTAACACAATCACCTTCTATTTATTCATAAAACCCACCACCTTAAGAGTTTTAGGATTAGGAATGCCTGAAAGTGCATGACATGAAATAATAGGTTGAGAATATTTAGACTCATCTTCATGTTCTTCTAACCCTACCCTTGAATATTCTTCATCTTATTCCTCCTCATTGGCACCATCAATATAAAAAAAACCCCGTTTATCACATCAATTCCCTTTGCTCCATTTACAATCATAGCCAAAACACAAACCTTTTACATGCTTTTCTTCCACTTGTTGAGGTGTTAATATGATAGGATGATGAAATGAAGGTGTTGGGAAGGTACATTCATAAACATTGGTTAAAGGTATTTATTTGATCAGATCTTTTTTCTTAGTCATGCATTCCCTTGGCATGGCCTTAGATACAAACTAGAATGAAACATGTAAACCTCAATTGGATGCTATCTTTGAGGACCCAAAAATAGGTCAATTAGATTTTCCTTAGTGATGTCTGCCACACATAAAGAAAGATTATGAAATTGATGAATGTAGTCCTTGATAGTCTTGGTTTGGTGCAACTTGGCTAGCTGACTAAAGTAGTTTTTAGAGACATTATTATGATAGTGGAGCTATAACTTCTAAAAAATATTGGCCATAAAATTGGGACACCTTTATTTTTATTTTGAGAACAAAACCAATGATACCAAATGAATAGCTTAGGTTATAGATATAGAGATTCCATAACCACTTTTTGCAAACATAGAGTCTGATGTAAATCAAATAAATTTTCAATTTGAGTGATCCATATGAGTGGATCACTAACATCAAACTTGCATAGGTCCACTTTTAGAAACATTGATTTAGGGTCATAATTAATGTTGTTATTATTTGGAGATGATATCCAACCTAAAATGATGGAGGGTTATTTTGTAGTGGCTAAGTTTACAATTTAGCCAATTTCTCATATATTTGTTGTAATTGATCCATCACGCTATCCAAGTCCCCTTCAACCCTATAATTTCCCCTTAAATTGCATCAAAATCATATTTTTTACCATGACCTAAAACTTTGACTTAAATTATTGAACTACCTCTAAAATAGATGGATCAGAAGTTATAGACTATATGTCATACTTATGAGGAGTTTTTGGAGTTTATTTCCCTTTCCAATGTCCATGAGTCTTTTGACTAGCCATGTATAGACCCTAGGAGGATTTTAGCCTAAAAAAAGTGTATCTGTGGAATACACTATTGTAATCATCTCACATAGATGAATCCAACTACTACTATTATATACAAGGATGAAAACATTCAACCTAAAAAAATTTACTAGGAGAATATACCATTGCAATCATCTTGTAGATACAAATCCAATGATTGATAATTTTCACAAGATAAAAAAAATCTAGACTTATTTTTTATTATTTTTACCATAATTTTTTTTCTTTTTTTGTAAAAAACCTCATGAACAAAATTGCAATGACAAAAAATTCAATTATTCCTGGATCATAAATTATATTCTTTTAGCTTACTAGTACTCAGGATGTGAGATTTTGTTGATGAGGGTTCTAACCACACCAATCTCATAACAAGGTAGCCTCTAACATGTTAGGATCTCAATGGGGGTGAACTCCACTCTAAGGCATGAGTTGTAGGTATGTGTTCTTAACAACCAATTGATGGAATAACAGACAGGGCATGCAAGTTGTTAACAAGGTTTTTAGATGGAGGGGTGATCTCTAAAAAGGAATTAAAGAATATATGAGTTGGATGGATGGATAATTACTAATCTAGAGTGGTTAGGTCTCAAAACAAACTAAAAAAAGAGGGAAGGGTAGTGTAGAAAAGAAAGGTTATGTGGTCTTCAAGAATCACCTCTCCATCTTATTTCTAAGTGGATAAGTACTCTCAAAACCTATGCATGTTACTAGAATCTTTTGCACATGCATAGTCAGACATGGTCAAGAAATATAAGATAATATTGATATAGGAAACTCACAAGCCTTAGTCAAAGGTTTCTCTTTTTAGTGCAGTTATTACACACTCTTAATCAAGAGATTATGGCTCAAGCTTAGTGAGGTATCTAAAGCAACTGTTGCACACATAAAAAATAATAATATAAAAAAGCACTTCTACACACTTAAGAATATAAATAAATCATCTTAATTACCAATAATCAATATAAGTTACTAATCCTTTAGTAGTTTTTGCACATCTAAGACTATCATATCAATTAAGACAAAAATAAATCCTTCACAACTATTACAAACCAAGAGTTATTGAATCATATAACACAAAAGAAATAAAACATAATTACATAAACATTGGAAAGAAAATACACAAACACATGAGTTGACAACCCAAATTATTTTTTCTCTTATATATTGAAAATTATCTAATAATTCAAAACTATGGATTACAAGTGTTTAAATAGACTTGGGGAAGGGTTTGCCTCATCCTCCAAGTTCATGCAAAATTCACTACATGTCATAGTTAGAACTTGAGTTCTAACTGTAGTAAAAACCATATAGAGTTATCTTATAGTTGTTAATAGTCTAAGTTAGCCCTTACAAAAATCATGCAATGTGTACATGTGTACAAAGATGAATAATTAACTTTATAATATGATTTAAATTATAATAAACTATACATATATAAAATATACACCACTACATAATGTTCATGCAAAAAATATTGACCTTTCAAGTCTATGTTGATGTCAATATGGCTGCATGGACTTTAGTCAACTTAGTAGCTATGGTAGTCGATATGGAAACTATGGATATTTACATGGAATTAGAAGTGGTAGCTTGAATTTGCTTCTTATTCTCTTCTATTTTGATCCAACACTTATGTGAAACATCATACTACTGCCAAATTATCTCCATGTTCAAAAAAAGTGGTTTGTTTACCCTATCAACTTGTCCTAGGAGATTTACATACTCTATCTTAGTTATCTAGAATTCAATCTTGAAGATTTTAACTTCAGTCACTTTCTTTCTATCAAAACTTAACTCAGCCTCTATGTCCTCTAATGGCAACCCATATAAATGTTATTTGAAATTGTCTATGGCCTCCTAAATGAGTTGATCAAAGATAGTCTTAATGATCAAATTCCCTATAACATATTTTACCTTAGACAATTTCAAATCATTCTAAATTTGTAGGATGAAGGTCTCATGTTCTTGGTACTTGGGTAGAAAACCCCCAGCTATTATCAACCATTGCCTAGCCTCTTCCATCTTGATGACCACTAGGTTGAGGGCATTTGATGCCTCTAATGGTGTCATGAGATATAAGTGTCTATAAGCCTTATTAGTTTTATAAACAATCAACCTCTTCAATTTATTACCATCAGACTTCAAAGAATTAAATAATTCATGAGTTTTCATAACATAGGGGGTGAATTTAACCTACATGAATAAATGCTTCTAAAGAATTGTAACACTTAGAAGCTTCCTCTTGGACCTCAGCTTCAATGCCAATAGGTATATGCATAGTATTCTATTGCTCTTTAATTACTCTAACTTGACCTCCAATTCCTATCAAGCCATCTATGTAACCTCATGGATTGCCACCCTGGCATTCTTTTAGGCTTCAACAAGAGATCTAAAGTCTTCAATATAGGAGGATTGCCCCAATTACTTATTATACCTTTTGGTCAAAGAGAAGACCTCTTTCTATTCTTTAAAAATAAATTCCCTACCATCATCATCTTCCAGCTTCCTCTTCCTCACCCTCTGAATGATTCTATATGGTTTATCAAACAAGGTTGTTATAGATGAGAACTATGTTATTTTAAAGATGCGTAGTTGAGAGTTCTTGGATCTTAATTTTATGGCCCATGGAGGGATTTTCAATCATCTAAGGTCTATCTCCTTTGTGGTTTTGACCACAACCTCTTCTTTAACCTCCTAAACTATTTATTACTTCTTTATTGATTTGACAATGGTATCAGATAAAGAAGGCTAGATAATCTTAGACCAATCCAAACCTCTATACTAGGGGAGTGGATGGACTATGACCATTTATGTCTTTGCCTTTTTACTCTTTGCTACACTTGTAATAATTATTTCATGGGATGGAGTGGTGGATGGAGTGGGGATAGTGATTTTGGTGGATCAACCATGGAGCTGAGGAGTGGCCATGGTAGTCTAAAAATTCCTAGATGCCCTTTTCCTCTTTAATTATCTAATAGTGGTAGTACTAGAAGAAATACTAAAATTAGCCATGACGGAGGTGGAATATGGATCAATGGTAGTGGTATATGAATTAGTAGTGGAAGCATCCTTCTCAACCTTTGGGGTAAGAAGGGGAAAATGCAAGAAAGAGGAAGTGGTGAATGGATCATCAGAGGTAAAAGTGGAAATTTCCACCTTACAAGTTTTCAAAATAGATTATATTGACATAGAACTAAAAATGGAAACAAAATAAGAGACTAGGGAAGTGGTCTATAAAATGTGAGTACTTGTGGGGTCCTCCATAGTTGATGTTTTCCCCTTATAATCCTCAAGGATCAAAGCCTTATCTTATCCACTCTAATGCATAAATGGAAACCTACTCTAAGGGTGGTGATGCACCAATATAGCTTATCCACTTTAATTGAACTCATAACAAAACTAAGGAATTAATCATGAACTAAATCACAATTTACAAGGCGTCTTATGAAATACTATTTTAAATAGAGGTCATAGTGAATAGATACAACTTGGAGGTGATGGGTGAGATGCCTATCTTGAGACACTTCCAACCAGATTACACTCCAAACATGATCACCAACCTTTTCCAATTCATATAACCTACATAAGATAACTTATCATCATGTAGGTGTTGTAAGTACATACCAAGGGAGAATTTATACCTCTTATACACATCAAAACAATAATATACACACTAGATACTAATCATGGAGAAGTTTGTAATAGTCCATTAATAGTCTAGTAGGTTCATCAAGTACAAAACTAGGTGGAGTTTCCTCATACCCAGGTGAGGGATAAAAATCAGGGCCTTAAGGACTGAATATATAAAATGATAAAAAGAGAGAAAGAGGTGAAAATGGTGTGGAGTTATATATAAGATGTCAAGAAATAACCATATTCAACTCATACTATAGTTACAATCAATTAAAATAGTCTTATTGCCTAAATTTGGCATACATGCCTAGTTTAGAATAAGAAACTAAGTAGAGTCCTGATTAAAGAGTGATCCAATCTCACAAGGATCATATAGACTTCAATAAGAGATCATATAACATTTTAAACCTTTTGAAACACTTTAAATAGGCTTAAAGTACAAATTTTGTGATCTTAAGAGACCAAACCATCATCAAGACATTATGTATGAATGAGTAGAGAAAATTGTTTGTGCATTTAATAAGTTCACCCAGAGAGCCTCACAATCCAAAGAAATATATGGACATGATGCCCTTCCTTCCTTGATTTTTATATATAAATTTCATGTCTCGATGAGTTCTGTATCTTGAGATATAAGTCTTCAAAGTTTAGCTTGTAGAATGAAATGTTCATGCAAACATCATATTTAAGCCATGAAAAATAACCATTAGGGTTCAAAATGGATATGGCCACATGAAAGTCAATGACATTCACATAGACATAAAATTATGGGTGCACAGACTTCAAATTTAATACATGGAAAATAACCATTAGGTGTTAAAAAATCCTAATACATTCACATGGTCATCAAATATGGGTATGCAAATGTCAAATTTGAGCCTCATGAATTAGCCATTTGAGTTAAAATGGTGGGTCCCAGTAAGATCAAAAGATCACATGCAATCATACACATAGATCTAATGATGTGAGCCAAGTCAAAAGGTCAGCATAAAATATGCAGGTGAAAAGTGGCATGATCTCATTAGAAGGATCTTGATCCAACAATATGTGGTACAAGCTTGAGGAAGTGGGCCTAGGTAAATTTATGATTTGAATTCATTCATACATTTAGATATGATGGTGTGAGTTAAATTCAAGGAGTCAATGTATCCTAGGGGCCAATAAGAAGAAGATAGTTTGGCACAAATTGATAGGTCTGAGTTGGTAATCAATAACCAATAAACAAAAGACAAATCCAAAATCATCTAGTGGAGGTTGATGAATTAGTTTTCAACCCAGGTGAATGAATATTTAAAAGAGCCATGTCACCATTAGATCTTGATCAATATCAGATGTAATCTTATAGTCTAGATGGTCAATGATAAAGCTCTATTTCCATTAAAGTTTAGATAGGACATCTGGTAAATAATTTAGAGCTTGTCCACCCTATTATAGGATTACTCCATTAATATGTTCATTGCTCTTCTAGATTTAATATCCTCATGTGTAGTAGCTTCTCGGCTCACACATGGTTTAGAGGAAAAATAGGTCTTTTTTGGCCTAATATAGAGATCATTTAAGACTAATCTATCAGACTTTCATGGATATTGTGACTATGTGAAAACTGATAAATTAGGTTAGTTTTTGATCTATGGTGGAAATATGTTCAAGTTGGAGAAAATACATACATAAATGTGATTATGGGGAAGTGTCTCATCTTTTGATATGGTCACATTTTTGATAAACAAGTACCTATGGCCATCCAAAGTAGATGTGGCATGAATTTGTTGGTTTCGAGATATGAGAAGTTTATCCTTGTTAGTAGATCAAATGGAAGGTGTCATGGAGTTCCAAGGAGGAGACCTGGTAGATAGATAAGGACAATTGGTATTCAATTATGTTATATATCTTTTAAAATATTGATTCCTTCTTGATAAGATCATGACTTAGTAGCCTCAAATTGGTGTTAATCCATCACAACTTCCCCTATCTTCTTCCCCTTTTCTATATAGGTTCCATCATATTCTATATTGAAGCAATCTTTGGAAGTTTTAGATGAGAAATCTCTAATTTTTTTTATAAAAATAGACTCTTATGCTTAGGCTTTCCAAAATTTGTATTGTAACACCTTTTTATGCAATAAAGATTGAATTCCATCATTTTTGTAAACTAAATTAAAGTGTGTTCTATGAATTCATGTACTATGGTAAAGTGAATATATGATTTAATTGCCTATGTATAAGTTTCCTCACCTTCATTAAGTGATTTTTAATCCTTACAAGTCATTTAAAGTGTAACATATAGTTTATTTATTAGCTTGGAAGTGGATATCTACCCTATCATGCTAGTTTGATAGTTGGGCAATGCCTTATTATGAAATAATTATGTGGGATTGATATTTTTTAGTCTTAAATGTGTCTTATATTGCATATTGTGAAAATTATAAGTCTTCCATTTATTGGTGCATCAGCTCATTTTACATGCTTTCATATATTGTTGCTAATTTATCTCCCCTTTTCTAAGAAAGTGTTAATTTAGGTCTAGTTTAGGTGATAGATCTGGAAGGAATTCAATCTTCTTTAAAGGTCTGACCTAAGATTATGTGACCCATAGCCTAGGGTCATTCCCTTGTTGAAATATATTTGAATGGGAAGACATGAACAATCCTCTTGCCCATATATGGTGTAATGTAGGACACCAATAGTTTTAGCATGCTTGATAGGACTAAATTTTCCTTGGCATAGTTGAATTTTAAATATTGAGAAGAATAAATTATAGCAAGAGGATACATTTAATTCCATAAAAATCTAAAGATTCTTCAAGTTATAGTAGCATCATTTAGATAGTGCTTTCATGCCAAAGATTACTATAGATGAAATTTTAGCTATATATGGATTTAACAATGCAAAACTCCAAAATCAAATATCAACCACTAGGTAAGATGATAAATCCATTAGAATCTAAATTACATTAGATTAATGAAACATTCAATCCTACATTTAAATCCTGAATCCTAAGCGCTTCACATCATGACTAACAAAATAGAAAATACAAGAGGATTGGGATGAATTTACCCTAGACATAGATTAACATGGATGCTTGATTAAAGGATTTTGATGATGTATTCATGGATACTTGGACATGTATTAGGTATTAAAATTCTAGTTTAATTTTGGAATGAAGATGTTATGAGCTTCTTATATGGCCTTCCATGGAGGAGGAGTCTTGGTTATATATATTTTGAGAGGGAAGATCAAGGGTTGACATTTTAAGTTAAAGGGATGAGATCAATGGCTATATATATATATATATATATTCAAGGAATATTAAATTACTTAGAAGTAACTAATTTAGATACTTTTAGAGTCTTGGAGGAGCTTCTCCAATTCTAGAGGCTTCTTGATTATCTTAGGGATAATGGAGGATTAGGTCAGGGTTAGATAGGGATTAAGTAGGTGATTAGGGATTAGGGATGTAAGAAAGGCTAGGGTATAGGTTAGTAGGTGTTAGGTAGGGTTATGGGAATTTAAAATTACCATATAATGGATAACTAGGATTATATTAGGATAATAAGGATTATGATAGAATTAATGAAGGAATGGGATGAATTAAGTTAGTGAATGTAGGATTATAGAAGGGGGATATTAAATAAATGTCTAGAAATAGAATAAATTATTGGAATAAAATAGGTTAAGCAAAATTAGTGTTAACTAATAGAAATATTAGTCGACAATAATGAAACAAGAAATTTTAGGTGCATATATTTTGTCCCTCTTTGAAAGGGTATTACAAGTGGAGTGAAGTAGAGGGGGCAGTAATGGTCTTTCAAATCCTTTAACAAGATATAGTGTCAAAATGTATTCACTACTTTGACAAGAGTGAAGATTTTTTTGCCTTGATCAATCATGGAGTACCTAAGTTCTACATCTTTCAAGTTTTTGCTCAAACAACCTAAAACAACTTCAATTAGATGCTCAGTCTCATACATATTTAGTGATGTTATGATAGTAACAATTATATGTTATGAAGAAAATGAGTACAAGTATAAATCATTTGCCTACTGGAAACCAAAGATCATTGTATTTTGAGGCATGGGAAGCTGAGGCAGCTAAGGTAGAGGATAGATGGACTACAGTTAGGAGAAATAAGTCTAAGTCTTTGGTCCCTCCTCTAGTTATGTAAAATATGGACTAATTAGCACTGGGGCCTAATGTATTACATCTTTAATGTTTTTAAAAGACTTTTAGACCTTAGTTGTTCATTCTATTTTATCATCCTACTTGAGCATTGTATTTAGGGGCCTAACAATCTCTATAAATCTTGAGATAAACTTCCTTACAAAGTTAATCTTCCCAAAGAATGATTTGAGCTCCTTATTGTTTTTGGTGGTGCGATCTTGGAAATTATTTGGATTATATCTATATAAATGATGATCCCCTCTTTAGTGATGATGTGTTCTAAGAGCTTGCCTTTAGTCACTCTAAATATACTCTTCTTCAGGTTCAGTGAGATACTAAACCTTTTATATCTCTCAAAGATTGAATAGAGGTGGCTTACATGGTCTTTCCTATTCTTTGAAAACATAGTAAGATCATCCATATATGTGATTATAAAATTACTTGTTAATCATTTAAATTTATGATCTATGGCACATTGAAAGATGGATCCTAAATTTATTAGGCCAAATGATATCCTCTTATATGCATAAGTTCCCCACTTCATAGTAAATTTAGTCTTTATCTTATCCTCTAATTATACCAATAATTGATTGTAGCTTGAAAATCCTTCCAAGAAGAACATCATTTTAGATCCACTTACTATCTATATCACCTCATCCAAAGAAGGTAGGGGATAGTTGTTTTTTTAGAATCCTTATTTAATTTATTGCAATCAACAAATAATCTAATCTCACCATTCTTTCTAATTAGAACCAAAATTGTTACCCATGTAGAATGTCTGATTGGAAAGACAATCCTTGAAATTAGCAACTTTTCTAATTCTCTTTGAATGAGAGGATCTAGGATATTATTCACTTGTCTTTGTCTCTATTTGAATGGCTTGTGGTCTAGTTTTAGAGGAATTATAGTCAGATTCTAGTGGATTATGAATTTGGTCCTATCTCTCTACTTCTTTTTGAAATATTTAAATTGATACATAAATTTCAATACAATCAAGCTTACTATTCTCTTTGCTGAGAAGTATTATGGATTATGCACCAATTAGGTAGATTTATTTATACCATGTTGAATTTTAGAAGTTTTCTAGATTGATCCATGTTGTTTGCAAGCCTATTGAATGGTCTGTTGTATCTCTAAAATCCAAAATTTTGATTACCACTTGGGGAATTATCATTTCACATATTTCTTTGCATACTAAGGAAGTCATTACTCAACTTTTGAACCATTTTTGAATAGCATCTAGCTCCACCTTTGCAAAGTCAGTGCAATGCCTTGGAGAAAAACATCAAAAGACATGGCCAATTATTGATTCTATTGGTAACCATTACCTTGTGCATGATTTTTCTATAAACTATAATTTGGATGTATTGTCTATGTTAGAGGAGGCAGTGTGTATAGTTGGTTCTGATTGTATGTAGGAACATTTTGCTTCACATGTGGTACTGGATTTAATGTTGGGAATCCATTATTGATGTTAGGTGTGTCAATAAATTGGGGATTGAGATATATATTGATGCTAATGGCCTCTTCATATTTTATTTCTAGGTTAGTAATAACAACTACTCTTCTCAGGAATACCATAGTGATTGGATCTAGAGCATTCATGTATATCTCCAATGCTAATGCTTCTTCTAGTTTATACATTGGGGTTAACCATGTATACATCCTTTGAAACCTTGCATTAAAATCATGGATTGACTCATTAGTATCCATATTCATTTTGGTGAAGTACTGATATATCAAACCAAGGTTAATGACCTGTCTAAATTATGCCTAAAAAACTACTTGGCATTCATCCTTAAAAGTGATGTAATTTTCTATTAGATTCAGATACCAATCATAAGTAGCATCCATTAATGTAAAATGGAATAATTTGTATGCAACATCATCATTGATAATATTTATTAATCTTAAAGTAGCTTTAAATTTTTTGATATGTTCCTCTTTTGTCCTTACTCCTGAAGGATAAAAGGATCGTAGGTACTTTTTGTGATTCCTAGGTAAATCATACATGTCTCTTGGGATGGCAATAGTAGATCCAACTAACTAAGGTGGTTGATCCATTATATGATTAATAGGGGAAGGGTTCCTTAATGGAAAAGGGGTCCTAGGTTATTAGGCATAGTTGGTATAGTTTAAGGTCTCTTATTATTTGACAAGGGTGAGACTAGAAAACTATCTTAGGAATTAGATTCGGTCACTCTCTTGGGTGACTCCAGTGCAACTCTAGATTCAATCACTCTCTTGGGTGACTCCAGTGCAACTCTATGTAGAAACTAACATCTTTTATTAGAATTATTGACCCTCTTTATAGCACCATAAAGAGTATTTTGATGAGGGTTTTAACCACACTAATCTCATAATGAGGTAGCCTCTAATGTTTTAGGATCTACATGGAGGTTAACTCTACTCCAAGGCATGAGTTGTAGGTATGCAGTCTTAGCAACCAATTGTTGGAATAATAGGTAGGGCATGCAAGTTGTTAATAAGGTTTTTCGATGGAGGGGCGGATTATAAAAAGTAAATAAATTCTATATTAGTTGTATGGATGGATGGTTACTAATATAGAGTGGGTAGGTCTCAAAATAAACTCAAAAGGGAGTGAATGGCAGAGCAGAAAAAAAAGGTTTTGTGGTCTTTAGGAATCACCTCTTTGGTTGGTTTCTAAGTGGACAAGTTCTCTCAAAGCCTATTCTTATTTCTAGAAGCTTTTTCACACACATAGTTAAACATGGTCAATCAATCTAGGATAATCTTGATATAGGAAACTCACAAGCCTCAGTCAAAGGTTTCTCCTTTTAGGACAATTGTTTCAAACTCTTAATCAAGAAATTATGGCTCAAGTTTAGTGAGTTATCTGTTACACACACACAAAAATATATATATCAAAATAAATCACTTATACACACTTAAGAATATAAATCAATCAACTTAATTGCCAATAATAAATGTAATTTACTAATCCTTAAATAGTTGTTGCACATCTAAGATTAACATGTCAATCAAGACAAAAAGAACTCCTTCATACCTATTTCACATTCAGATTTATTGAATCATACAACCAAAATAAAGAAAACCTAATTACACAAACATTGGAAAGAAAATACATAAACACATGAGTTGATAACCAAAGTTGTTTCTTCTCTTGTATATCAAAAATTATCTGACAATTCAAAATTATGGATTACAAGTGTTTAAATAAACATGGGGAAGGGGTCACCTCATTCTCTAAATTCATGCAAAATTCATTACATGTTATAGTTAGAACTTGATCTCTAACTACTTTAAAAACTATATAGAGTTATCTTATAGTTTTTAATAGTCTAAGTTATCCTTTACAAAAATCATGCAATGTGTGCATGTTTAAAAATATGAACATGCAACTTTACAATATGATTCAAACTATAAGAAACTATGGATATATAAAATATACACTGCTACATAATGTTTATGAAAAAAATCTTGGCCTGTCAAGGCTGTGTTGATGTCTATATGGCTGCATGGACCTTAGTCGGTGTAATATCTATGGTAGTTGATGTGGAAACTATGGCTATTGATGTGGAACTGGAAGTGGAATCTTGAGTTTGATTCTTCTTCATTTCTATTTCAATCCAACACTTATGTGAATCATCATACTATTGCCAAATTATGTCCATGTTTAAAAGAGGCAGTCTGTGTACCCTGCAAACTTATCCTAGGAGCTTTGCATGCTCTATCTTAGTTGTCTAGAAGTTGATCTTGAAGATTTAAACTTAAGTCACTTTATTTCTAGAAAAGCTTAACTTGGCCTCTATTTCCTCCAATGGAAATACCTATAGACATTGTTTGAAATTATCTATGGCATCCTTAATGAATTTATTAAAGTTAATCTTATTGATCAACTTCCCTATATCATATTTTACTTTAGACAATTTCAAATCATTCAAAATTTGTAGGATGAGGATTTCATGTTCTTGGTACTTATGCAGCAAATCCCTAGCTATTTTCAACCATTCCCTAGCCTCTTCTATCCTGATGTCCACCAAGTTGAGGTCATTAGATGCCTCTAATGGTGTCATTAGATCTAAGTGTTTATAAGCCTTATTAACTATATAAAAAATCAACATCTTCAATTTATTACTATCAAACTTCAAATAATGAAATAATTAATGAGTCTTGGTAACATGGGGGTGAATTTATCCCCATGAATTCTAATGCTTCAAAAGAATTGTAACACTTAAAATCTACCTCTTGGACCTTAGCTTCAATGAGGTCTTGGCTTCCTATCTATCCATCTCTATGCCCTCATGGATGGCCACCATGGCAAATTTTTATTATTCGGGTATTGGGTATTTTCATTTGGTCAAAGAGGTCTATCTCCTTTATGTTTTTGAATAGAACCTCTTCTATGGCCCAACAATTGGTTGAGGTCTATCTCCTTTATGTTTTTGAATAGAACCTCTTCAACTATTTGCTACTTCATTATTGCTTTAATGATGGTGTCAGGCAAGGAAGGCTAGATGATCTTAGACATATCCAAACCTCCATACTAGGGGAGTGGATAGACTATGACCATTTGTGACTTTGCCTTCTTACTCTTGATTTCACTTATAACAATGGTTTCATAGGATAGAGTGGTGTATATCATAGGGAGAGTGATTTGGGTGGATTGAACATGGAGTTGAGGAGTGGCCATGGTAGTCTCAACCTTCCAGATGCCCTTTTCCTTTTTAATGATTTGATAGCAGTAGTACCAAAAGGAATAATGGAAGTAGACATGATGGAGGTAGAAGATATATCAATTGTTTTGGTAGATGGAGCAATAGTGGAAGCATCCTTATCAACCTTTAGGGTAAGAAGGGAAAAATTTCAAGAAAGATGAAGTGGTGAATGTATCATCAAATGTGGAAGTGTCCATTTTCACCTTAAGAGTTTTCAAAATAGATGATATTGACACAAAACTAAAAATGGTAATAGAAGAAGAGAGTAGGGAAGTGGTCTCTAAAACTTGAGTACCTATGTGGTCCTCCACAACTAGTGATTTTCTCTTATCACCCTTGACGATCAAAGACTTATATTTCTCTAATTATTCCTCTTCATTAGGATCTTATTCTTCTTCCTCATCCACTTCTATTTGTTGAGGCTTGGTAGGCAAGTTGTGTGTTTGCTCAATTATAAGATTACATGTAGGGGGAATCTTATGTTTCTCTTGTAGAAAATGGTAGTATTTGGATGTGAGGAGGAGCCTTTATAAATTGAGATAACTTCTTCATCTATGTCTACCTTTGAAGATGTATAACATCATACCTAGGGGGTAGCTGTAGGAATTCAAATTATACTAGCAACTAGTTGTTATGGTCCTTTCTCTTCCTCATCCAAGGAGTCTAGATTGATGGGGTCTCTTGGATATCCCCTAGGGTCAGGTTCGCTTACCCCTATTTCCTTATTGACAATATTTATCTTAAAAGGGATTCCTTGTGATGGATCTCCTTGCTCCTTAGACTATTTTGTGGCCTGGCCTTTTTAAAAGTGTAAGTGTGTCCACCTTATAAAGAGTGGAGTTTAGCTATCTAATTATTTCATAGTGATTTAAGGTTCCTATTGGATCATCCTTAAGTGATCATCCTTCAAACAAGAAACCATTTATAATACCTCATCATCATTCTTTGAATTCATGAACAAAAAATCATAATCATAGTGGATGTACTGGTAAGGGATTCCAAGGTCCTGAATATGCTTTTGGATGGCACCATAAGGATCCTAGTCCCTATGTGGGACTATATGCAAATTTTAAATATTCATTTTTCTACCCACGTCTCTGAAGTGTTTCTTCATTATGTAAACCATTCTACTAATAACCACATGGTGGCCAAAGAATGTGCTCTTTTATTTTTGGTCAGGTCCTCCTCTATGTTCCACCATAGCTAGAAAGTAATTTCTTACTTAACCAATTTGTTAGGTACATATTTGGAGAGATATAGGGGATGAACCTTATGCCCATAGAGCATGATAAAAGTGTTATATGGATATAAAAAATAATCACCCCTTGAAGATAACATCTTTAAAATGCTTGCTCTGACCTTGGGAATTGAATAACTATGTATTGCTTACCAAATTAGAGGATAAACATCCTAAAAAATACTCACCATATTCTTAGTATAAGCGTAAACATGTAGAAACTAGATGTGATCATAAAATTCATTTTCTATGTAGTTAGTGGTCAAGCACCATATCTTATCAAGGAATTTGTATACTATTCCCATGATGACATCCAATATATATGACATCATATAAAATTAAATTGCTATAGTAGGCCACTTGTCCTTATGTATGCCATACTCTCTCAAATAGAAACTAAAAATTTCCACCAATGTAAATGTGGCATCACTAGTCAACATCATGTGTAATAATGGCACCCAATCCAAATTAAGGAAATAGATATTCAGCATGTTGTGGAGCCTATTGAGTAGTGACATGCCAATCTACACTCTCATCCTAAACTTGTTGATGGGGGTGGGATTCTTAGGATTATAACTCTTGAAGGTAATGGTTTCCTTAAGGAGGAGCCATGAAATCAACACCTTTTCTATTAAATTCTCTTGATTTGATGAGACTTGTCTATGCTTGTCAAAATAAACATCTGGTGCTAGTAATGACAAATAAATTTGAAAATATGCTCTTCAGATGCATGTTACAATCATTAGTTTGCCAATATGATGTAAAAAAGCATCTTATTTGACTTTGCCTATGAAGAACAAGTCTCAAAAGAGGTTGATGCATGGCATCATCTTAACCTTGGTCATATCAAAATTCAATCCTTGTATTTTAAGTTCTATCAAATCCTTGATGAATAGTCACTCTAAAGGAGAGAAGTTTCCATCTAGTGAAAATATGTCAATAGAATTGATAGCATCCCATAATTTCAAATATTTTGCATACCTATTGTCAAAAATGGAGACATCAAAGTCAATGTCCATAAATTTTGCTACATCATTAATAGAATATGGTGATGGTGGAACTATTCCCATGAATGGTTTGAATGAATTTGTCATTACTATATGTGTAGTGTTTACAGTCTTCTCTACATATTATATGAATAATTCTCCCTTCTTCTAGTCAATGGTTTTACTTGTAGTACTCTCACAGGTAGTCATGGCTATTTTCTTATAGGATAGCATTCAAATTCAAGTGTATATTCATTTTCAAGTAATGAAGGCTTCAATGGCTACATGCCACATATATAGCCTTTAGCATTGAATTCTAGTTCATGCATTATAAATATCTAATGTCTACCTATTTTGTATTTTCTACATAATTTAAATATCTTGTTAGTTTTAATTAGTGGGTAGCATTATCAAGTATTAAGAAATATTTTAGCTTTATCAACTAAGTATAGCAAGCTTTCAACATTTGGGAGTCAGGTATCAAGTTTTGTGTTGGGACCAATCTTTACAAAAGACCCAAAAAAAATCCCTAAAGACCAAATTCCATTGAATAAAATGTCTAAAAAAAATGCCTAAAGACCAAAATTTTTAAACTGTATATAAATCTTATGATCCATTGGACAAAATGTCTGATGCAAAAATCTTGAAGACCAAACATCCATCAACTAAAATGTCCGAACAAAAATTCCAAAGATATAATTTATAGTAAAGATAAGTCATTTCAAAATAATTGTTTTAGATAAAATGTCTAGTGCAAAAACTTTGAAGACCAAATCTATTTGGAACAAAAGTTCTAAAGACCCAAAATTCTTAACAAAAAATGTTTGATGTGCAAGCACTGAATAAGTCTTCTACATAAATTTTGAAGAACAAATGTTGAATAAGCTTCTGAATAGAAAAATTGATGACCAAATTTTGTCAGACAAAATGTTTGAACAAAATGCCCAAACAAAATCTTTGATGAATAAGTCTTTGAATAACTTTCTATGAATAAACTAAGTCCCAAAAACCTACATAATTAAAATAAAATTGAAAAGGCATTAATAGAGTTAGTTTATAAAATACATAATACCATGCTCATTTGTTTTAAGTATAATGATTGGAGATCAACCCTTTTAAGAATTAGCAAAAATATATAGAAAAAAGGTTCAACAATCAAGGCCAAAATATGACAAATTGGGTTCCCTTTTCTTCAATAATGAAAGGGGGATGTTGGGTATAATAGATTCAAAGAGAAAAATTACACCATAGAAACTTGACCAAATTGAAGCTTTGATACCACTTGTAAGGAAATTACTTAGATGATTCACAATAATATAATTAATAGTAGAATAAGTAGATCCACAATAATAATTGGTGAAATAACATAATACTTTAATATTGTGACTGAGCCACTTCGAGGGGGTAACCTCCAAAATAATGAAATAATAACATAATTCACAATATGATGCTTAAAGACTAACCACTACCTCATATATATATATATATATATATATATATATATATATATATATATATATGTATGTATATATATATATATATATATATATATATATATATATATATATATATATATATATATACTCTACTTAGCCATGGTTATATCATAGGTCAACCATACTAAGAACATTGAGAAATGCAACAAGATAATATGAAGGTGTGTAATCCACAAGTCAGCCACACATGTCCCTAAATACACTATAGGTTAAGGATATAGAAAGTGATATTAACATGAACATTAATAATCATTTAACATAATTTCATCAATTTTTGACATTTAACAAGAGAATATGCATGAGTATTGAAAACAAGAAACATGTTGAATGATTACCGAATTTTCATTATTGAAATACCAAATGTGATTCCCATATTACTTCTTTAATATGCCATTTGTATGAAAACTATCTAGTTCAAATCATCTCATTTTGTTGGAATTTCAATCGAGTGTGAAAGCAAAATGATAATTAGAATGTGATCTATATCCTAACTTAATGTTAAAATTAAGAATGAAAGTTTACCCCCACCAAAGTAAATGTTTTCTTTGACAAATAAAAATAAACTCATAAAATAGTTTCTTAGACAAAGTTTTTAAAATAGGTGTATAATTTTTTAAATAACCCTAAAAACCTTACTGGTCATTTTCAAATACAAAGCATGGGCTAAAAAAATTAAAATATTTGAAAAAAATTCTTAGGAGTATAATGAGGTCAGATTATTTCTTAATTATTTATGTGTGAACCCCTTAGTTACTTATGCATAATATGGATGAAGTGTTTAGGTAGTGTGGTCTGAAGAAAATAAGTAATGTGATAGGGAATTAAAGGCTAGATAGGTGATTATGATAAATCTTATCATACAAACCCTAAATATAAAATAATTGATTTAATAATATGAAATCCTTTATCTTTATTAGTAGTTAAAAACTAAAGGTATGTTCAAAATTAACATTTGATTTAATAAATATAATTATAGCATCATGTCCACATCATTTATTACTTTTTATTGACAATGAATGCTTAGGTAGTTATATCATGAATATTATTTAACAATTGTTGTTGGAAATCAAAGATCAAGATAGGAAATAAAAACAAAATAAGAAGAAAGAAAAGTGCAAGTGATGAGAAATAAAACCAAATCTTCATTAAAGTGAGATTAATCATATAAATGCCTTAAATAATTTACATTAATTGTATGATGTAGATAATTTCCATCTAAATCTTATAGATGAAAACCATTTCTCCCCAATATAGAAGTAATTTTAAAATTATCCAACCACAAAGAATAAAATTTATGATATTTACCCAAATCTTCTTGAGTTTTATCCCAAAACAAAACCATATCTCCAATTTTAAAAAACATTTTAGAAACCTTATTATCAAAAAATATCTTGAGTTTTTATTAAATTTTTTTACATTTATGAAGAGAAATAACTTTCATTTTATCTAGGGCCAAAATATCATCAAGCCTTTACTATAAATTTTCTCTATGAGCTTGATGAAATTTATTTTTTGAAATGTACTACAAGACAGTCTGTAGACATCAAAAATCCACACACTATGATTTTGAATGTCAAAACACCCCTAGACCACCTTAGCACTTCCTTAGGACCAATTTCACCCTTCGACCCCTTATCAATCCCAATTATATCTAGTTTGACCAACTGACTTAACCTACCCTTTTTCTCATTCTTTACCTTGGCCCTTGACCATCAATAGTCAAGGTGACCACCGACAATAACCCTGACCACTGATGGTCAGGGTCTACCATTCTAAAAACTAACATGCAAGCATCCACCTATCTTTTCTAAAAATAACTCATCTAGATCTAATAGTGATCCATTACATGCATGAATTAAAATTATAAATCCTAGTTGAACCTCTACTTGAACCTCTTTCCTATGCCTATATGAAGAGAAGAGCAAGGAGGTGAAATCCATCTGCAATTATTATCAAGAGATTATGAATCTAGAGTTTCTTTTTATAGGTCAATCATCATCAGCAATCCAACCATCACATTAGAGAAACAACTTTTTGACGTTGTTCTTTCAAAGTGCCAATTACTGTTACTCTGTCAAAATCATTCCAGAATCCACCAACATGATAACCACCTCAAACACCCACCCCATCATCCTTATTCAAGATAAGTACTTATTTTTTAATATTCATTTACTTTATTTCCATTTCATAATTAGTCCAAAACTAACCCATCTCTCTAAATCCAAATTTTTGACCCCATTAATTAGCCATTTATTACCTACAGTCAACACACAGTAATCATTGATAGTTGTCTCAACCATCGATGGTCTTTCCAAATACAGATGGTCACCTTCATCACTGACAATCACCTTAACCACCGAGAGTCACCCTAATCACTGATGGTCACTGCAGAAAAAATAAAAACAAATTATTTTCACCCTCTTACCCTCAACCAAACCCAATCTTCTGTGTCTACCTATTAATAGGCCCTTTCTTGATTTTTTGAGATAGACCTGAGCCATTTAGCACTAGTATTAGATTTTTTTATTTCTATATTAATAATTTATAGTCTATTTCTTTAGCAAGCATTTCTTGTGTTCAATTTTAGTACCTTTTGATTTTTTATACAAGAATTTTATCATTATATTTATAAAATAATTGTTTAAAATGTGTGGATTGGTAGCTCTCGAGGAAGCTCTTGCTTCTCACTTCTAGCTAGCACTAGGAAATCCACTTAGCTATCTCTCTAACAGATAAATCTTCTTAGTGTTGTCTTATTTACAGGTCATCCTCCCAAGCCAAAGAAGATCTCTTCACAATCATTTAATTCAATGCATGCATAATAAAATAGTCTTTTCAGCCATACTCATATTTAGTTTCTCCTTCTTCCCTTCCTAAAATATAAGCTAAAATTCACTAAAACATTCTAGCATGCCTGGTGGGACCTTGAGTCTTTACTCAAGTTTTCTCTTGTTTACATCTATATACTTTTCTCTCTATTTTGTGCTCATAAATGATATCAAAGTTTCTTTTTGGATTAAAATTAACTGCATACATTGGTTTCTTGTGTGTTTATCTCACATAGTTTAAATTAAGGAAAATTAATCATATCATAGCATCACCTTTGTTGCACACACTAAACCAAACCACCTTCATCAATTAAAATCAAAAAAACTTGAGATAAGGCCTAACTATGAGTTCATCACCTATCAGTCACCTTACCCTTTCCTAGAAATCTTACTTAGAGTTCATTACAAGGGTAGAACCAACTTATCTCTCTAGTTGAGTACAAACTATGGAAATCAATATATATTGGCTAAGCACTCGACACCCTTATCTCTATGGTGTGTGAAGTGAGGGGTTAGGCCCCAATACCAAGCCAAATATTAATTCCCAATACATATTCTTTATAAGATCCTAAACAACCTTAAACCAACCATAAACTTCCTTTTTAGTACCCACTCTACAAGCCAATTTTAGTCACATAATTTTTTGAAAGCTTAAGGCATAAGATAAAAGAGAGACTAAAAATAACCTCTAGGACTCAATGAACTTTTTAGAGTGTGATTGTTTTTCTTGATCATTTATTATCTCTCTCTATTTTAGTGGTGAGATTGTTTGTGCATTCTCTCTCCCTTAACTTTGATGGTTCTAACTTGCCAGTAGTGAAAGAATCTAGCAGAGCAAAACCCATCACCAAACCAATCAAAATCTTCTACCTCCTCACCACTAACAGACTCTCCTCACCTTTTAGGAATCCCTTATTTCCCTTAGGAATTTCCCCAAGGGAACACAAAATTTTCCACCTTCTTATATAACAACCCTTTGGCCCTTCAACATTACCTTAACACTATGCCTCACCGTACCCATACTTCAGTTCTACCTTATGGCATGCCTTCCCACCTTATGGGAAACACTTCTATCACCATGGTCACTACTTAACCATTGACTACCCAAGCTTCCTCATCCACCAATAATATCTTTGACACTAATATGGAAAACCAACCTACCCAACCTATAAATACCTTTATACTTTCTACTCCCACCAACAAATCCTCTACCTTAGGATCAACCCAACCATTAGCCACCTATAATCCCCTCACCATGGGATTACCCACCACTAGCATTTACAGCCTTCCATTAGCTACCCCTAATATAATAACTACTATCCCAATTTAAAAGCTTATGCTACCTATACCTTTTACCCTACCACCAATCACCACAAACTAACCTAACTACTGCTCTTACCCAATAGGTGCCCATTGTATTAAACCTAGGTTACATCCCTAACCCACAAAGGTATATACCTCTACCTATTATCCAACCACCTACATCCACCTACCTCTACATAAATTCCACCCAACCACCAATGTTCACATACCAATATGTGGCAGCTTCTCAACCTCTAACCAATTAGTAATATGTCACCTAACCATTACAACTATATGCACCTTATAACCTTCAAGTGCATAACCCCAAGTAGAACTAATGAAGATGCTAATAGATAAGATGACTAATTTATAGTCATCTATTTCTAGAGCTCATAATGTCTTATCACATGATCAAATCTATAACAAACCCATCCACTCGTCTATCCTTATTAGACCATATCCTCTCGAGTGGGAACTTCCTAAGTTCTCCAAATTTTGGAGTAAGGAGATCCCCAACATAACCTCAAGGCATTTAGGCATGCATGTTACTTGATTGCTTATAATGATTCCCTCCTTTTTCATACCTTCCCCATGTCCCTATTTGATCCAATATTAGACTAGTATAGTGCCAAAACCAAACATTCTTTGTTTTCCTTCACCCAATTGGCTCAAATTTTCTTGGATCACTTTTTGATAAATATATCCAAAAAGGTTTCCATAATTGACCTCTAATCTATCCAAAAATTTGATGATGAATCCATTACTAGTTTTGTAGCTCATTAGAGAAGCCTAATAAACCAAATTTCCTTTGCCTTACCCTCACTTGAATTAATCAAACTCTTTGCTCAGGCATGTGCCAAGTACATCTGTTCCACATTATGTGTTTAGAGATTCAAAAAATTTGATGAAAATTTTACCATGGTGTATAAATTAGATAAAAGATCCATTGATGAAGGAAATCTAAAACTAAAAAATATGAACTCTACCTACAAAACCAATAAAGCCTCTTCCTCTAAACTGAGTAACCAAACCAACACTAGGACCAAAAGGAAGGGTATTATGAACATGGTTATCCTTAAACCCACTTCTCTATCATTTATCAACCAACCAAATTCCTCTATCTCCTCAAAACAAAACATGAGAAACTAAAACTAGAACAACAAGAAGAAATTCACCCCACTAGGAGAATCTTGTGATTCAATCCTAGAGAAGTTATTAAAGGCCAACATCATACAACTTCATCCTATTAAGCCACCTCAGCAATTTGATTCTTCTCATCTTGCACCTATTTGGTACAATTATAATGACCTATGTGCCTTCCATTGAGTATTAGGGCATGACATTAGTAGTTTTAATACCTTCAAGAGTGTTGTCCAATCTCTCATTGATAGGGGGCTTGTGTTCGATAACCCAATGCTCCTCAAAACCAAGCCCTTGACATTTTTAGGCAACCTTTCCCCAATCATGCACCTACCAAAAATGAGAGCAACATAGTTAAGTGTTCTCATGATTCCCATACTATTAACATGGTTCTTGGCACACTCATTACTAAATAACCTACCACCTAATCCAACTATTCTTTACCCTCTCCACTTATTGAGCTAGTGGATTTACCTTCTCTTCCTTTATAGACCCAAACCAAGGAATCACCCCTTTCTCCTCCACTTATTGAGGTAGTGGATCCATCAACCCCTCCAACTAACATACTAGAGGAAACACCTATTTTACCTTTTCCATCAATTATTGATCAATTTACTACCCCTTCAGATATCATTCCCAAAGTGGAAGCCACCATATCTACAGATCTCACCAAGGAGTCACCCATCCAAACCTTGCTTCATTTGATTGAGGAAAATGATGATGTCACCATTCCCCTTCCTCAACCTATGGACTTATCTTTTAATTCCACTATCTAAGGAGTAAAACTATTCTATAAACCATTCTTTAAGTTAGTTTAAAAATTGGAATTTGTCTCCAACCCTGACATGGATTGATCCACCTTTTGGCAGCAATTATAGCTACCTTATATCAAAAATTAGGAACCTCCAACCACACCTTTAGCAAAAAAACCCACCACTCCTATTATCTAAGCCCTTATCTTACCAACCAAATTGATAAAAACCTCTACCTACCCAATGATTCCTCAACCATCTAATGCACCTAAACCCCATGTTACCAAATCACCTTCTCCAACCAAACTGACTAAAAACCTTAGCACCCTCCCTACACAAAGTCTTAATCACCCATCTATGAAATTGGATCTTACCTCACCAAACCCAACAACCAACCACAAAACCAAGTTGACTAAGGAAGTAAATATACCACAAGGCTAAAGAGTCAAACTCCTACCTCCCTCAACCTTGCCCTCTATATTGGGGCCTCATCCCTCCACTCTGAGTAGGAAGCTGGTCATCCTAGCCAAAACCCAACCAATGCTACTAGTTACACCAGCACACTTTCTTTCTAACACACCTATCTTCACTAAATTAGAAATGACCAAGATACCTACCTTAGAACCTCCTACCTCCACTTTATCAACCTCTTCCTTACCAAAACCAAAACCCCCAGCCAAACACACCACCTTACCCAAACCTTCCATCACCAAAACCACTCCCAAAAGGACTTCCACCTTACCAACCAGGACTAAAACATCTCTACCCATATTTGAATCCTACTCAACTATTTTCTAAAGTTTATTTCAAGACTCTTGAAATGCCTTACTCCCTATCAGGTCATTCAACCTCTTGGTTCAAAACCCATCTAGTATAATAACTACCAAGTGTGTTACTATCATAAGACACCAAGCCATGACATAGAAAATTGTAAAGCCCTCCAAAACATTATCTATTAGCTCTATGATGAGGATGATCTATTAATAGATGAACCTCCCATGAGCTTACTACCAATCTAACCAAAAAGAAACCACTATCTAAAACATACCTACTCCCCCACTCTCACCTCAGAGTGATGAGGAACCAAACCCATGTCCTACCCCAACTTTTCCCTATATCCATACTAGATGAGCTTATAAGATTTTATTAATACTTTACCTCATCATCACTCAGTAATAATCAAGGAATTTCAATTGATGGAGGTCCAACCTGAAGACCCTCAACCTTTGGTAGCCTTTATTGGTGTTCTCCAAATTTCTAACCTTATCACCTTCAAGGATTTGGAAATACCTTATATCTATCCTGATGACATAGAATCCACTCTCTTTATTAGTGCTTAAATCAACCAAACCTACATTAAATGGTTCATGATTTATGGGGGAGATAGTATTAATATCATCTCCTCCCATGCCTATAGCAAACTCAACCCACTGGACAATGTCATGTATAAAACCTCAATCATCCTCTACTCCTTCAACAACACCATGACCACTACCTTGGGAACTATTGTCCTTCATATCCATGTAGGACCTTGTATGTTCCTCTAACTCTTCTATGTGGTGGAAGGCAAATTCCAATAAAATGTTTTACTAAGTTGACCTTAGATTCACTCCATGGTTTGTGTCCCATCTACCCTTCATCATTGCATCAAATTTAAGCACAAAGGTTAGGTCATCACCATCCAACCTAACCCAAGTCCCTTCTCAACATGAAACATGACCTACCAACCCAATGACATCCTCTTACCTCCATCTAGAACACCCTCATTAGCTAACAATAAGACCTAAACCACAAAAGAGGGAGTCATACCTTATTCTACCAATGAGGAATCAACTAGCTCATCCAACCCCTCTAATTAGAACCCTACCTCAAACCACTTGGAAACCACATTCTAATGTCTTTCATTGGGGGAATATCACCTCCTCACCCTTGATTCTTTCCTTGTTCCCCAAGAGTATGGGAAAATTTCTATGGGAAACTTGACCACCAACCCAGATATGACCCCAATGTTAGAGCCATTATTCCCTTTGGACCTTCACACTATCAAACCCATTTCATCTATGGGGGACTTTACAAACCACTTGATGCTTCTAACACTTCTTCTTCACCTTGATCGTTCACCTCTAGATTCTCCTATTTAGACAAGCCAAGTTTTGACAAAACATACCTCCATAGGTGTGGTTGGAAAGGATTTGGTTTAGACGATATGAGCACAACCCACATGAGTTGATTTCCATTAAGACTAGAAATCCTCATGACAAACATGGCCTTAGTTTCATTTTACACATCAAGAAGCAAACCAAACCACCTACTCTCCTACCATTAACACTATTCAATGATAGGATGATGATTCTATTCTCACCTACCTTAGTGCACTAGATTCTTCCATCCACAAATCCCTTCCTCCTGAGACCTTAACCATATTAAATGAATCCAACATGGACATCAACTTGGGCACTTTGGATGACCCTTACATTTTCAAAATCAGCCAATCACTGAATTCTGAGGAACTTTGAAACTTCCCTCCTTCCCCCAAGATCACAACATAGAATTTATTTGGTCTTATAGTGACATACATAGAATTGACCCCTCTATTACCACCTATAACATAGTCACCAATCATGATGCCAAGCCTATCAAGAAAAAATTTCAATACATACACCCTCACATTTCCCTTCTCATTAAATAAGAGCTTCAACATCTTTTATCTATCAATTTCATCTAACCCATTGAGTATCCTCAATGGATCTTGAATGTTATACCTATCACCAAAGCCATAAAGGGAATACACATTTGTGTGTAATTTCATGACCTAAACCTTGCTTGACCCAAATATGACTTTCTTCTATCTAGCATTAACCATCTAGTTGATTTTATAGCTAACCACGAGATGTTATCTCTTATGGATGGATTTTTGGGTTACAATCAAATCTTAATTACCCTTGAAGATCAACACAAAATTACCTTTAACACCCCATGGGGGACATTCTACTATATATTCATGCCTTTTGAACTAAATAACATTGGTGTAACCTACCAATGTGTCGTGACTTATATCTTCTATGACCTTATCCATAATATTGTAGAGGACTATGTGGATGAGATTCTTAGAAAATCCAAACTCTGAAAGGATCATTTAGCCATTATAAAGATCATATTAGAGTGACTTATCCACTACCATGTCTACCTAAACCCCAATAAATGTATCTTTGGGGTCTTATCAAGTAACTTCTTGGATTTATTATCTCCCTTCATGGTATCAAATTCGATCCTACCAAGATCAAAGCCATACTTGACATGATTCCTCTAATTAATCTTAAGAAACTCCATAGTTTGTAGGGGAAACTCCAATCCATTTGTTGCTTTATCTCTCAACTTTTAGAATAATACCAACCTTTCCACCACCTTCTAAATAAGGATGTATCTTTCAAGTGGAATACTAACTATCAAAATGCCTTTGATTCACTCAAAAAGTACCTTTTGTATCCACCTATCCTTACCCCTCCCAAGGATGACCAACCTTTTTACCTTTATATCTCCACCACTGACCATTCCTTAGGGGAAATGCTCTCTCATCAGAATGAACAACACAAAGAGCAAACCATCTACTACATCATCCAAATGCTTGTAGAGTAAGAGACTCAGTATACCCATACCAAGAAACTTTGCTTAGCTTTAGTATTCATGGCCACTAAACTTTGCCACTACCATATTAACCATAAAACCTATGTCATAACCAATACTGACCCACTCGAGTACATGCACTCCAAATCATACCAAAACCAATGTATGGCCAAATGGCTCATGATTTTAGTAGTGTTTGACCTTGATTTCCTTAAAAAAAATCAATTAAGTGGTAAGTCATCATCAACCAATTGGGGGAATATCTTTCATTGGGGGAATATCACCTCCTCACCCTTGATTCTTTCCTTTCTCCCCAAGAGTATGGGAAAATTTCTATGGGAAAATTGATGCCAAGCCTATCAAGAAAAAATTTCAATACATACACCCTCACATTTCCCTTCTCATTAAATAAGAGCTTCAACATCTTTTATCTATCAATTTCATTTAACCCATTGAGTATCCTCAATGGATCTTGAATGTTATACCTATCACCAAAGCCATAAAGGGAATACACATTTGTGTGTAATTTCATGACCTAAACCTTGCTTGCCCCAAATATGACTTTCTTCTATCTAGCATTAACCATCTAGTTGATTTTATAGCTAACCATGAGATGTTATCTCTTATGGATGGATTTTTGGGTTACAATCAAATCTTAATTACCCTTGAAGATCAACACAAAATTACCTTTAACACCTCATGGGGGACATTCTACTATATATTCATGCCTTTTGAACTAAATAACATTGGTGTAACCTACCAATGTGTCGTGACTTATATCTTCTATGACCTTATCCATAATATTGTAGAGGACTATATGGATGAGATTCTTAGAAAATCCAAACTCTGAAAGGATCATTTAGCCATTATAAAGATCATATTAGAGTGACTTATCCACTACCATGTCTACCTAAACCCCAATAAATGTATCTTTGGGGTCTTATCAAGTAACTTCTTGGATTTATTATCTCCCTTCATGGTATCAAATTTGATCCTACCAAGATCAAAGCCATACTTGACATGATTCCTCTAATTAATCTTAAGAAACTCCATAGTTTGTAGGGGAAACTCCAATCCATTTGTTGCTTTATCTCTCAACTTTTAGAATAATACCAACCTTTCCACCACCTTCTAAATAAGGATGTATCTTTCAAGTGGAATACTAACTATCAAAATGCCTTTGATTCACTCAAAAAGTACCTTTTGTATCCACCTATCCTTACCCCTCCCAAGGATGACCAACCTTTTTAATTTTATATCTCCACCACTGACCATTCCCTAGGGGAAATGCTCTCTCATCAGAATGAGCAACACAAAGAGAAAACCATCTACTACATCATCCAAATGCTTGTAGAGTAAGAGACTCAGTATACCCATACCAAGAAACTTTGTTTAGCTTTAGTATTCATGGCCACTAAACTTTGCCACTACCTTATTAACCATAAAACCTATGTCATAACCAATACTGACCCACTCGAGTATATGCACTCCAAATCATATCAAAACCAATGTATGGCCAAATGGCTCATTATTTTAGTAGTGTTTGACCTTGATTTTCTTAAAAAAAATCAATTAAGTGGTAAGTCATCATCAACCAATTGGTTGAATCAATATTATCAAACAATCAACCTCCTCCTCTTGAGTTCCCTAATGAGTCCATTATGACCCTCTCTCAAGTAGACTTCACCTATCAAGTCACCATGTTATTTTATGGATCAAAATGTCAACATGGTGGGGGAGCTAGTATCAACATTATTCCCTTTGATGGTGAACCTCTTCCTTTGTCCTTCAAGCTATATTTAGAATTTACCAATAATATGGCCAAGTATGAATCCCTAGTGATAGGCCTTCAAACTACCTTAGCTTTGGGATTCAAAATAATCAACATCTTTGGTGACTTCCAGCCTGTGTTTAATCAAATAAACAAATATTACCAGTGTAAGACAAATAACTAGTTGATGAACTCTTATCATCATTTAAACACTACCACATCTAGTCAACCCCATGATCTAACAATAATTTTTTTGATACCATATCTTCCCTCACCTTTTATATCCCATTCACACCTTCTAAATCTAAGCTATATATCATTATCCTTAGACTTACCTAGCCTTCTTATGTCAAACTAGACTCTCCCACCATTTTCAATGTGGAAGAGACCTAGCCTAACCTTTGGTATTAGTAGAACTTCGACTACCTCAACCCTGCCATCATTCCTTCTATACTTTCTAATAATTCTCAAATATAATTTATCCATAGTACCTCATGTTATACTATTACGAGAGGAATTATTTATAAATGTGGCTTTGATTGTCTCCTCTTTCTTTGCCTATGCAGTCATGAAGCTTCTCACGCTATCAAGGAAATACATGATGGGATATGTGGGGACACTTTAGTGACCTCATCGTAGCTAAAAATATCCTTTTCCTAGGATAGTAATTGACTACCCTTAACCAATACTATTTTTATTATGTCAAAAAGTGTGTTAAGTGTCAGCAACATGCCAATCTACATCATGCACCTAGTCATAGCCTTCACATTTCCATCAATTTTTTGCCCTTCTCACAATATGGTCTAGACCTTATTATTGAAATTAACCTCCATTATTTTTAGTGACAACATTTTATCATCATTATGACAAAATATTTTACCAAATGAGTAGAGGCTACTCCTCTACTCTTGATGAAAGTAGATAAAATTGTTGACTTTATCAACCATCACATCATCTACCACTTTAGTGTTCCTCATAAAATTATCACTGATAATGGTAAATATTTTAATAAAAAAAATTTCATGTTCTTTGTGATGCATTCAAGATTAATTTAAAGTTTATCCTCACCTTATTTCCCTCAATAAAATGGACAGGCCAAAGCTTCTAATAAAACTCTTAATAATGCGATCACTAAAATGGGCAATGCATCTAGTCAAGATTGGCATTTACACATCCCCTTCACGTTATAGGCATATCATACTAGAATTAGAACCTATACGAGTGCTACCACTTTCTCTCTCATATATGGAGCAAAGGCCATCTTGCCTCTTGAAGTCCAAATACCTTCTCTTGGCATATCTATGTAAGATCTAATTTCTAAGGATGATTATTGTCAACATCACTTAGCCCAGATTGAGATACTTAATGAGAATCACTTATCATCCCTTACCCATCTTTATGTATATCAAGAGTGTGTCAAGCATGCTTATAAAAAATAAATTAGAGTGTGAGAATTCAACATTAGAGACCTCATCCTAAAGGAAAATCAACAAGTCACCAATATGGAGAAAAACAAGTGGGGAAAGTTTGATTTCAAATGGCTTAAACCCTATATCATTACCCACAAGTATGGATTATGAGCTTACTATTTTTCCTCTCTTGAGGGAAACCTAGAACTTGAGCCCCTCAATGTTTCGCATCTGCATCCATTCTTTTATTAAGAAGGATCAGGTTCACCTTTTATTTTAACTTAATCTTATCCCTTGATTTCAACCACATTCATCTCCCTATTTTAAGGGAAACCAATTAAAAATAAATCATGTGATTATCCATCACATTCATAGCCTAATCTTGAACAAAGGGTACCATGGGTCTGCCCATGGCATGATTCTCACAGTACTTTCTACCCCTTTCCCATGATGGATTTCCATGATCATTGTCACCTAAATCTCTTTACACCTACTTAACCTTCTTATCATTTTAGTTTTTCCTTCATAAAGGTGAACCCATAAGCTTATATAAATAATTTTATGTCAAGCAAAAAAAAAAAAAAAAAAACATAACCCCTACCAATAGCAATCATGGGTCATTCCTAACATACGTAGACTGCTCCATTGAAGGATAGCTATCAAAATCATTAATCAAAGCACACAAACTTATACAACTCCCTTGAAGGATAGTTGAATAAAGCATTTATCAAAGAAATTAATTTTTTGGAAGCTTCCTACATTGATCAGTTTCCCTGACCCTCCTAAGAAAATAAGCAAAAGACCCATTATTAAGATAAATGCAAAAACATAATAATTTTAAAAATTGCAATCAGCGCTCATAAACAAACTAAATATTGAAAACCATAATTATCTCTCATGAGTAGGCTTCATGCATTGATTAGTCTACACTTTGTATGTCATAGTCTTGTTTATACTGACTCTTTAGAAACCTATAGAAGAGGCATGCTGGTCTCACATACGGGTTTCATTCTCATCTATCCCCCCCTTTATACACGATAAGTAAGGGTTTTTGAGATTACCTAATGTTATGTGACCTAGACACCTTTTTAACCAACTAATGCACACTAATGCAAACCATTCAAAGGGATTATGTTCATTAATCCACTCCAAATTTGGTTTTATTTTAGTCTTTGTCAAATAGAAGCATTATGTCCTCTTCCTATCTTGTCATGACTAGTTGATATTTTCATTATGATGTTTGTCTTTTGATTATATTTATTGTTCTCCCATCTAGTGTTGTTAATTAACCTACCTCATGTGTTTTATCTTAAAACAAATTAACAACAAACATATGCAAATGTGTGTCATAAACAAACACATAACCATAATCATAACAATAAAAAGCATAATCACATCATAACGTCCATGAGAAATAATGCAATCAACCATTTTCATCACATATGTAAATCTAACTAATGAAGTATATACTCATTAAAATTTAGCATCTCAGAAGCATCACTATACACATACATGGTGGAAATCATACCCATAAATAAAATCCATCTCATGCCTCTCTAGGTGAGTCTACATTAGTGTCTAGTATCCATAACATAAGCATAATCCATAATCGATATAAACATCACATCATAAACATTAATATCAAAGAAAATAATAGACCATGAGCATGAGTAATAAAAAAATATCACATATATAACTCATGAGTCAAATAAACATGATAATGTATACAACAGATATACATCTCTTTCTCTCTCTCAAAATTCACATCTCACCGTATCAACTCACAAGTTGAAATCAAAATGTTGTACAAAAGTAAAATACCATATCACATTTGTATGCTCTATTCCCCTAAGGTACCACTACCATTGGACCCTACTACAACATTACCTCCTGGTGCCTATTTTAAGGTGCAAACTTATCTAGCTATAAATGTAGCCCACTAACAAGGTGTCACTACACCTTTTCCACCTACTATCCTAGCTCTATAATCACCCCATTAGGGCTCTACTAGGTAGTGAGTGAAGATTATAGCCTCATAGTATCATAAATCTTGTATGGTGGCTATATAACTCTATAGATCAATAGTCCCTACTAGACCTATTAGTTTTATTATTTCTCCTTTGACTTATCTCAAAGCATCTCACTCTTGGGTGACCTGGGATAGTGTAGCTTTAGCCTCATCCCTCTCACATATCATAGTGGTTAGCTAACCCTATAATATATCCACCTACCCCTATAATGCTACCACATATGTTTATGCCATAGCTAGCACCTTTTTTTCCTATGCATCAAGGCTCACTCCCTATGTTTGTGCCTTCTGGCCTCCTCTCCTAGTTGGGTCCACATCCATTAGCCTCTTACCACTATAATCTTCACCAAAATTTGTAGCTATGTATAAATCTTGGTACCATGCCATGTACCCATATATAAAACTGACATCATCTATTTATGGCCTAGCTAGTAGCTCCTCATGATCTAGTAATGTCTACAGTAGATGTGGCTCTGGTAGCAGGATCTCTATATCCTCCCACCTATACCTAGGAAATGTTCCTAGGATACCCTGAACAAGACCAAACTACTTGTGAACCATATAAACAGGGGATAAGATCTACCTCCCCATCTATCTTGAAAAGAATCCACCTATAGCTCTGTAAGGAAAATGTCTACCTCCTATAGTCAAGCCATACTAGAAACTAAACATATGTTCTCTAGGTGATGTCTCCAATCACCAGTACACCTAGTACACCCTTAAACCAATCAACATTGTGGGCTCCTCCTCCTACACCTAAGGTGAAAAAGTTACCTCTCCATTGCATAAAACCCATCAAGAAATATATCTAAGTGTATCTTTCCCATGGTAATCCCATCGGCCTCAACACCTAGATGTGCTCATAGACCCAATAGTGTAGAAAAATATTGGCACTAATGCCATACCTCCTATGGGCCTTGAATCCCCATAGCTCCCTATATATCTATACCAAGAGAATAATTACCCATTTTAATATTGTATGCCCTAATAACATCAAAACCAACACCCCTAATATCAAGTATGTAAATTCCCCACTTCTTGATTCAGTAAGGGAAAAACATGAAACAACCATCATCATCATGGTCATAAGTCTCCTCTCATCTAGTACCCTCTAATATGATGTATTATAGCTAAAGAACCTAGTGTGCCATCTGACATGATCATGATCATACCTATACATAATATCTAATAGCTCCTCTCTTTCCTCCTACTCAATATGGTATGTCAGCTCACCCTAAAGTGACAACCTTGTAATCTAGTGTACATCCTTTGGTAGGATCATGAGCTTTCTAGTGGGTAGGAAGAAAGTGTTCATGGTAGGATCCCATCTCTCAATGAGGGCCATGATCATAGACACATCATGGGATACATGTTGGTAGTGCCTCATCACTCTGAAGCCAACTTCTTCCATATGTGCCTAGTCTATAGGGGTCATCCCCTGGTGAACCTCTATGAAGATACATGGCACCCAATCATGTATCTATATCTGCTATTATGCTTATATGCAATCTATATCAATAATATTAAACACCTATACTATTATTTCCTACATTCTTAGCACCTTCAACCTACATAAACTTACCCATTTTACTACTTATTCAACTTCTACCTACCTAAACCTCAGATTTCAATCTATTAAACCTACCACCTCACCTATGGGTCCACTTACAACAACAAATTAATAGCTAAAATATCCTTACAAACTTAAAAAAATTCCAAACAATCATTTTACCTTAGTCAACCACTAATGGTTATGGTGATCATTGATGATTAGACATCCATTTCCTTATGAATGTCAATCATCGATGATCAGACTTGACTGTTGATGGTTACTATGGGTATTCTATGAATGAAACACCCAAACCCTAATCCACTCATAGCAAGCTAAAAACTATCCTTTTTTCTACCCAATCATACCAATCCTACCCCTAACCTACTCCAAACTAGCCTACCTTCCCAAATTTGGGCATCCCCTACCCAATTTTATCATATTTGTCTAAAACCTACGTAGGGAAAATCCTAAACCCTAACCCAACAAAACAATAGACAAATCAATTGCACCAATGTATGCAAAACCAAACTAATCTACCAATTTAAATAACATCCCCTACTTCATTCCTTGATCATCATCAAGGAGGAATATATAGACCCCCTACAGGTCCTCATCCACATCCATGTGTTCCCTATATCCTCACTGGTCCCTTAGGTCCACTCTGTCCAACTTAGTAACCCCCACCTTTCAAGTAATCATTGTCAGCAAAATTTTTTGCCTAAAAATGCCAAATTTCTAGAGCTTAATAGTAACAAGTTAAAATTAATAAAAATATCATTCAATTTTGAATTTTAACCTTTGTATCTTTAGGGTTTCTACCCTGATCATCGATAGTAAGGGTGACCATCAACAAATTCCCTTTGGACCCCTGATCATCAATGATTAGGGTCTCAAATTTTTATATATTTCCTCTTCAATCAACCTCTTTTAGAACACTTTACCCAAAAACCCACCCTTAAATATTACTTTCTCCACCCACCCTAACCACCTCATCACCTCACCATTAGGTCATTTCATCCCAACCTAGCATGTATTTTGTGACAACATTTGTCTAATCCTTTGACCAAAATAACAAAATTTCCATATTGACTACCTTTATACCTTATACCACCTCATATATACCTAGCCCAATTATGTCTTCTCAAGATCACTTACTACCTTGGATACTCATGACACTTGACCTATTTGTGTTTTCAACAGGAGTACTTCCTACCTTGCATACCCAATGAAACACATACAACACTTAGGAGACTTGCATTTATGAGTGCACCCAGTTACCACACCAAAATGTGGTCATGTGATCTACTTATCACTTGTCCTTCTAAGCATCAACCTTTATTTTTACCAACTATGGCAACCTAGTATATGCATGATCTTGGATATCACACTTTTTATCACACTTTGTGAACTTGTTTATGCTTTATTGCCCAACCTATCACCCAATTTCTTGGCATTCAACTTTATCATCACCTATATCCACTTTATCAAACCTACACCTGATTCTATTTTACCTCATTAACTCTTAGTTTGAGGGGGAACACCTCCTCCCATACTCAAGGCAACCATACGTTTGATCAGTAATCCATTTTTATTTTACATCTTGTTAATTCAAATCCACATAACAAAAGGGGAAAAATGTAGATACCAAAAATCCACACACCATGATTATGAATGTCAAAACACCCCTGGACTACCTTAGGACTCCCTTGGGACCAATTTAACCCTTCAACCCCTAACTAAGCCCAACCATGGCTAGTTTGACCAACTAACTTAACCTACCATTTTGACCAGTCTTTTCCTTGGCCCTCGACCATCGATAGTTAAGACAACTACTAATAGTCACCCTAACCACTGATGGTCAAGGTCCACCATCCCAAAAACTAATATGCAAGAATCTACTTGGATATTTTAAAAATAACTCATCTAAATCCATGTGTGAACCATTACATGTGAAAGTTAAAATTATAAATCCCAATTGAACCTCTTATCTATGCCTATAAGAAGAGAGGAGCAAGGGGTGAAATCCATCTATAATTATTGTCAAGAGCTTGTGCATCTAAAGTTTCTTTTTGTAAGTCAATCATCATCAATGATCTAGTGATCCAACCATCATGTTAGAGATCCAAATTTCCATCCTTTCTCTACCAAAGTGTCAAGCACCATTACTTTGTTGAAATCATGCCAAAATCTACCAACAGGCCAATGACCTCAAACACCCACCCGATCAACCTTCTATAAGATAATCAATTATTTTCTAATATCCATTTACTTGATTTATATTTTGCAATCAACCCAGCACCAACCCATCTCTTATAATCCAAATTTATGATTTTGTTAATTAGACATTTATTACCTACAACCACATAGTAACTATTGATGGTTGTCTCAATCATTGATGGTCTATCCAACTGTCGATGGTCACCTTAACTGCCAATGGTCACCTTAACTACAGATGATCACCCAAACCATTTATTGTCACTATAGAAAAAATAAAAATTTGTTTTCACCCTCTTACCCTCAACCAAATTCAATATTTTTTGTTCCTACCTATTCACAAACCCATACCTAATTTTATGAGATAGACCCAAGCCATTTAACACTAGCATTAACTTGTTTATTTCTATATTAGTCATTTCTAGTCTATTTCTTTAGCAAGCATTTCTTGTGTTCAATTTTAGTACATTTTGATTATTGATTCAAGTATTTTATCATTCTATTTATAAACTTAATAATTTAAAATGTGTGGATTGATAGCCCCTGAAGAAGCTCTTGCTTATGGGATCTAGCTAGTACTAGGCAATCAACTCAGCTATCTATCTAATAAATGAATCTTCTTAGTGTTGTCTTATTTTTAGGTCATCCTCAAAGTCAAAGAGGATCTCTTCACAATCATCTAATTCAATGTGTGTATAATGAAATAGGTTTGTCAACCATACCTGTATTTAGTTTCTCTTCTTCCTTTTCCAAAATATAAGGTAAAATTCACTGAAACACAGTCCTAACAAAATAAATTTGTAATTTTAAAGGCATGGTAGCTCCAAAAGTTTTTGGATTTAGGTTTCTCTATACAATGGAAGACTCATTGTTACCGATAGTATTTAGGCCATAAACCTCCTTAGTTATAGGATTTTCAATGGTAATGGATTCTACCAGGGGTGTAGTTTAAGTTTCTTGGAATTCCTTTTGCCTTTTGGGATTTTCCCTCTAATTTATGGTCCTGTGTGGTGTAGAGAATTGAAAAAAAATCTCCTTTTAGATCACCAATCCTCTTTCTCTTGTTAGAAAATATCAAATTTTCTCTAAAATTTTGGTAGCTACTCATGTGTATTATTCCTCTTATTGGGCCCCTTTTAATACCATTATAATTAGAAGAAATTCTAAGAGATTTTTATGGGGTAATTATAAGGGTCATAAGGGCTTCCATAGAGTCACTTGGAACATGTGTTGTTGACCTAAGGAAGTTAGGGGATTAGGTCTCCTAGATATTAAAATTCAAGGCATTACCCTTGGTGCCAAATGGATTATCAAATGTCTTACTGGGGATGAATCCTAGAAGATTCTTCTATGACATTATATCTCTCAAGGAATCTCATGTGATATAAATGTTTGGAAAGGCATAGAGTGTAATATCCCTTCGAATATCAAAACAAAAGCTCTGAATTGCTTATCTGAATTTTTACAAATATCTTCAAATAGATAAATAAATCACAGTATAAACTCTATTTATTTGCTCATAAGCTTACAATAGAGGTCCTCTGTCAAGTATACAAAGAATATTTAAAGTATGGCCTTAATAGCCTGAATATTTCGTAAACTGGGAAAGAAATTTGAATCTGGTACGTCTCGGCCTGCTGTGTAAAAAACACAGTCCCTGACATCGGTTATACTACCATCGTCGATCGATCTATAGTTGTTAACTTGCCGATGTCAGTGATATGTCAACCGATGTCGGTCTCTGTAGGTCTCTGTTCACCGATGTCGGTGCCTAAACTTTCTGTTGATGCGTATGGATTTTCATGGATCTGTACGAAAGTCGTATGGCCGCTGATATAGCACAACCTGTATGCTTGATCCTGATCTGTAGAATTATGGGCTAATACAAAAGATCTATATATAGATAATTCTTGAATCAAAACCCAAAAATAATGAAATACCTGTAAACCCTTGTGATAGCTTCTGTGTGAAGTTATCTCTCAAACTTGTAAACACATGTGATAACTTCTGTATGAAGTTATCTCTCAATTTGGCAATAGATCGGTTAATCTCTCACAACCTCTGAATTGCACACAATGAAGAGTTGATGTTCTTCAATGTAAATGGAATCTTGGAACCCTTGGCTCAGTCTTCATAGAAGAATTTCTTAACAAGAATCAATATCAATAATAGTCATGAATACAAACTCTCCCATGAGAATTTATTATACCCCTCCAAAGGTGTGCTTGCTAAAATTAGATTTCCTTAAATTAGACTTAGGGCTTCTTAAATTAGAACTAGGGCTTCTTAAATTAGAACTAGGGTCTTAAAATTAGACCAATTCTTAAATTAGAATTAGGATCAAATAATTAGACCCAATAATTAATAATTAATAATTAATTAAAATTGGACCAAATAATTAATATTTGATTAAATCAATCAAATATTAATATCTCCCTTAATTCATGTCCAAAAGAACCCAAACGAAATCCAAGCCCATCTCCATCAAGACCCTCTATCCATCCCATCAGCCTACGAGGGTCGCATAATAGGCTAACCATCAACTCTGGACATGTCAACTAAAAAAGGGGACATGACAATCTGCCCCTCCTAAAATTGCTTACCCTCAAGCAATCGCTGAATGATAAACCAATCAATTCCCCCTGGATCCCAAATGTAGTCATGATCTCCACCGCTGTCAATCAACATGAATTTTGGGCCCTGAATAATATCTGAATCTAGAATGTGAATACTAGACATACTCGTATCATCATCATGTGACCTGCCTGTAACAGAACGTTGAGTCCCTACCACATGTGCTAACTCTTAAACTAAACTCACCTCAAGACAAAGCTCATCCTCATATCTCTCCTGTGTTGGTGCCAATGTGCACTCGTCATCACCTCTTTATGTAGTATAGGCATCTCCATCTGATGATTGTTTGAAGCTGCTGCCCCGTATCAAGAATGTGTGTTTTCCCATCAACCTCAAAACGAACCTCCATGTCTTTGAGATGAAGAATAACTTCCTCATGAAGCCATTCATACTCAAGACTAGTCTATGTCCCCCATACTACATAATAATTAGCCTTGAACTCAAGTTGTTCAAGCACAATGAGAGGTCTCTAATCATACGCTCACACCTGGTGTGACCATCGGCTACCTTAACTCTAATGCCTTAAAAATCTTCGGTATGATTCCACTCTACAAATCTAACATCTATGAAATTATGTGTTCCTGGAAGGGTCCTTCTGCCCTGCCATGAATGACTCATATGACTAAATGCTGGATAGGCGTGCCTGTAAAAAAAGCTCTAAATCTGCCTTACCTTAGGATCTAAAGCCTCCAAGAACTATCCTACTTTCTCTTCTGATGCATCCTCATAATACACCCACATCACACGATTTGCTTTGCCCTTAGGCCTCAAAGGGCATCGTCATGGAATTTGGATCTCAATAGAAGCAAAGCTTCTTCTTGCGTATCATTAAGAGCCTTCTATCTAATGGTGGTAGCTACTCATGTGTTTGAATCATTTTTAACATCTGATTTATTTATGTTAAAATCTCCCTCTCTATCTCCATTGGAACACTTATGGTCCCTGGATGAAGAAGTACCTCTTATGATGGGGCTGCCAATGCTACGTGCCTTCTTCATAGCTACCTATAATGAAGGAGGATCAAAGCCTAAACCTCTCAATGGCTCTGTCAATCCCTCCATGAAGAGTACTACAAGTCGCCTCTCTGAAATGAAAAACATTACTGATAACTTCTGAAAGTTGTATGCCTCTAGACTCCCACTAACTGAGCTAACTCTCTGAAATAGGATAAAACGCTCCACCAACCTATCCATAAACTCCTGATAAGATGTGATCTGATCATGATGGAGTGTCACCATCCCATGGTGCCACCAATCATGAGCTACTCCCTCAAAATGTTGTATATCAAGGCCATCGGTTGCAATGTGAGAAATGTATCAAGCTTACTAACCCAGGCTTGTGCTTTCACCTTACCACTACCGTCAAATGTCGCTAGTGTGAGCTTGCTTGTAGCATGCTTCAAATCATTATTTTGGGGCCTTGGTCTCCCATTCTATCGACCTTGGTAATGTTCTTTCCTATGTGTGAGGAATCAGTCAAAAGTAATCATCTCCCTGACCATAGGTGGTAACGATGCCCACTCGTCAGTCACTACCCTAAGTGTGTCTGTAAATGCTTCCTCATGCTCTTCACCTGCTATCACCTCCTCTGCCTCCTGTCTCACAAAGGTAGGCCTAGTAAGCCTGTTAGCTGTACGAGAAGCAATCCCAAGGCCTCTCTGTGATCCTGCATCACTCCTGATATCTTCACAATGTGGGGAATGTCTCCTCAGAGTACCCAATCTCGGCAGTGCTACTACCAACTACTGTAATACTTGGTTATTTAGCCTTTGCCCTTCTCATAGTTCTCTAAGAGTAAGTAAAACCTCTGCATCATCTTGATCTCTAGGATGGTGAGGAATACGGGCCCTGTCAATATCGTCACCCATGTCTTCTGGCTGCTATCCTAAAACTTGAGTGCCTTCAAGCAAAGATCTACTGCGTTGTTATACCTATGTGAACTCTTGTGGCTGAATAAGATCTATAAACCCTTAGGATGGCAAGATTTAGCTCTGATACCACTGTAATATCCCTTTGAATATCAAAACAAAAGCTCTGAATTGCTTATCTAAATTTCTACAAAATATCTTCAAATAGATAAATAAATCACAGTATAAACTCTTATTTATTTGCTCATAAGCTTACAATAGAGGTCCTCTGTCAAGTATACAAAAAATATTTAAATTACGGCCTTAATAGCCTGAATATTCTGTAAACTGGGAAAGAAATCTGAATTTGGTACGTCTCAGCTTGCTGTGTAAAAAACACAGTCACCGACGTCAGTTATACTACCATCGTCAGTCGATCTGTAGTTGTTAACTTGCTAGGTGATATGTCGACCGATGTCGGTCTTTGTAGGTCTCTGTTTGCCGATGTCAGTGCCTAAACTTTCTGTTGATGCATATGGATTTTCATAGATCTGTACGGAAGTTGTACGGCCGCTGATATAGCACAACCTGTATGCTTGATCCTTTTGTAGAATTATGAGCTAATACAAAAGATCTATATCTGGATAATTCTTGAATCAAAACCCAAAAATAATGAAATACCTGTAAACCCTTGGGATAGCTTATGTGTGAAGTTATCTCTCAAACTTGTAAACACATGTGATAACTTTTGTATGGTTATCTCTCAATTTGGCATGAAGCTAATCTCTTCTAAATCACACACAATGAAGAGTTGACGTTCTTCAATGCAGGAATCCTGGAACCCTTGGCTCAGTCTTCATAGGAATTTCTTAACAAGCAATATCAATAATAGTCATGAATACAAACTCTCTCCCATGAGAATTTCTTATACCCCTCCAAAGGTGTGCTTGCTAAAATTAGATTCCCTTAAATTAGACTTAGGGCTTCTTAAATTAGAACTAGGGTCTTAAAATTAGACCAATTCTTAAATTAGAATTAGGATCAAATAATTAGACCCAATAATTAATAATTAATTAAAATTGGACCAAATAATTAATATTTGGTTAAATCAATCAAATATTAATATCTCCCTTAATTCATGTCCAAAAGAACCCAAACGAAATCCAAGCCCATCTCCATCAAGACCCTCTATCCATCCCATCAGCCTATGAGGGTCGCATAATAGGCTAACCATCAACTCTGGACATGTCAACTAAAAAAGGGGACATGACATAGAGATTCATTCCTTGCTCATAACCATAATGCCTATTAAAATCAAGGATTCTTTTATGATTCAAACTCTATGGAAAGATTTAGAGAAGCTTAATCCTCACCTTAATTGGGTAGGTGAGGATTTTAGGAATGGGATCTCCATTAACTCCTAGTCCCTTTAGTGGTCACTTTGCTTAAATTTTCATAATGTTCCCTATGTCTTAGTCCTTTGGGTTAAAGGGTTAAGGCTCTTCAAAAAAGTGTGAAGGTTATCATGATCCTTTTTACAAAGAAAATACCGTCTAGCTCACTTGGCAACAACTTTAGAATAAATTTCATTTAATTAATTTAGATGTAGAGGCTATTATAAAAATTTAAGGCTCCATACTTGATGAGTATTTATATAAAATAAGATTCAATTCCCCTGTTCCTTGGTGAAAGGATTGGTACTAGCCTACATCCACTCCCTTCACCCTTTAATCTCCTCAACTAGGGTATCATTTACTTGATCCATAACATATTATAGGTGTTATGATCAATCTTAGATGGAAACTCTATTCCATACATGGGGTTTGGGTCTGATGCTTTATCACTGTGTGGTCTGCTTCTATTAAGCCCCAAAATATCATTTCTTATGGTGTCTGTGATCTAGGAATTTGACTCAAGAGAGGATGGTTAGTATGGTGTTAGCTCCAAAATAAAAACATGATGAAATAAACACACTAACAGCATAACATCTATAGTCTTAGACACTAGGGAGAGTTTAGTTAATAAAATAAAATAAAAAGCACAACTAAAAATGCAAGGAATGAGAACACAAGAATTCCTTTCACCTTCCTTAGATGCTCCAAATGCCTTTTTAATGGTGGCTTGCTTGACTTGTGCTTTAAGAAGTCTTCTTTAATGGAGTGTGGCTACCTTCATATATTCTTGGCACCTTGTGGCTTTAGCTTAGCTTAGAATCAGTTTGGCATTATAACACTACTTTCTTGAAGCTTTTAGAACCAATCCTGCATTATAACTTTGCACTAATTAAGCCTTTGAAATGATGTTGTGAGGCCTCCTATTTATAGATTTTTGGATTTGATCAAAATCAACCTCAACCATCCATCTCAAGATTGAGATGTGTGGTTGAGGATTAATTCAATTTTTGAATTTTTTTAATTATCCTCATCATAGCATTAGAATAAGGGGAAATTAAGAGGCATGGGGGGCATCATGGAAGGCATTGATGAGGCATGGAGGGCATGAATTTTGATATTCATGGCATTTATGGCCAATAGATGCCTTCCTAAGAAATGAGGTCACTTGATGATGTAGATATTCAATATTCATTTCCAAAACAAATTATTCAACAAGTTTCCATGGAATTATTAATTAGGCCTTGGTTTGGGTTAATTAGCTCTTAAACATGATTAAGCACTTTATGCACAAATTACTCAAATTGATCAGAATGTCTTGTTATTGGTCCTAAATTTTAATGGGTTTAAATTGTAAGTCCATGTTAGATGTGTTGGATATGTATTCCCATTTAGGATGTTGCCAACAACAAATAACAAAGGCACGAGTCTTGTGCAAAAGATTTGATAGGAAAGAGTAGTCTAGAGCACGTAGGTGCAAATTTGGTATTTTGACTCAAAATGGACTGATCAAAGTTAGCTATCCCATAAATTACATTTCCCCATTTAGGGATACCCTAGCCAAAATCAACACTTGAATATGTCAATTTCACATCATTTTGCATGTTTTAGTGTTTTTAGGCCAAATTATGCATTTTAGATAGAAATTGGTCAAAACCCTAGTTGGAGGTTATCAATAGCCAGTTATAAGTGTTTATAGTTTGCCCCTATTTGGGAAGGCATTTCAAACCATAGGCAAAGCAATGTCTTCTCAAAGAATGAGAAATGGCATGTATGCCAAAAAGAAGATGATGGTTGAAGAACAAAGCTCCAAATGGTTTTGGGAAGCCTATGATGATGCCCCCTTGAGGGAGTGGCCATCATAGTTATTGATGGATGGTCTTTTGAAAATAAATAAGAAGAAAGGTGGAATTAACCCATGGTTGATATTAATCCAAAATAAAAAAATGCTTGCATAAATTGATGTAAAAAGGAGGTTGATCTGCCCAAAGGTGGATATAATCAGGAATAAAAGTCAAAATAATGATTTGCCCATAGGGGTTTATAATCATTAAGAGGACCTAGATTGGATAAATATGGTTTTGCCCCAGGTAGGGCTGATTAGCAAGCATAACTCAAGGATATAACTTGGAATACAAAGTAAAGATGAGTGGATGCAAAGTGATGAAAGAGATGGCTAGAGGAATAAGATTAATCAATATGAATGATTCAATTGTACCTGCTAACAAGGAGATGCTCATCATGATTAAAAATGATACAAATAAAATGGTCAAATGATTTATATTAATCAAGGTGGGTGGGAGGATTTTCCAAGGTGTCAAGGAGAAAATTTTGTGGCTCCATTCATTGTAGACCTTTGTGAAGCTAGGTTTTACTGTAGCATGTGACATTAGGCTTCATGATAGAACACCATGAAGACTTAGCCAAAATATTCATAAGTATTGACTCTCGATCTAAAAAGCACATGCAAATAATGCACCAATGATAAAAACCATGATGAAAATGTTGACGTATGAATATGGATAGACTTAATAATAATGTGTGCAAGGAATCACCCAATTAACACATATAGACCGAGTCAAGGCAATAGTACTAAAATAAAACAAATAATTAAATGAATAAAAAAATAAACAAATAAACAACTTGAAATAAACAACAAATAAAAATTCTAAAAACAAAATCAAAAGAAAGCATCCTAATCATGACAATGCCCCAGTAAGGTAGATTGAGGATAACTAACTAGGCTTAGACAAGATAAATGTTTTTGTATTTTTGAAATGTTATGAATGTTTTTTTTGAGGTATCTTAACTCATTAGAGAATGAAAATATGCCTACTCACAAAATGACGAGAGCATTTGGCTTCGGTTACTCATAAAATAGTGAGAGCATATGGAAAGGGGGACTGAGGTGACCTCAACATGAATTGAGCATGACCCACATAGTCTTGAAATGACCTCAAGTCATAGTAATTCCATCCACATAAAAGGTGGGGAAAAAACCAACTTAGCCCCAACAAGTTCTCAAATCTAGCAAATAGCCAGTCAAATGAAAACAACAGTGGCATGGTGATGTGAAAATGCATGACAAATAAGTGTTTCCCCTAGTTTTCTCATAGGTGGTTATAACTAGGATATAAGGCATAGGTCAATGATACTAATTTTCCCATAGGTGGTTATAATTAGTAGCAAGACTAGTGAGACACTAATTTGCCCATAGGCAGTTATAATCATCTCCACATAAACAAATGTGGCTGTAAGATGAAAGATATCTTACCAGATCAACTATCACAGTACTTTCATAGACTATCATTGAAACATAGATTGGATTTATTATTGAAAATCGATCAAAAAAATTTGACAAAAGGTGAGGGAAAAACCAAATGAACCAAGATTAAAATAGGATTGGGTAGGATGAATAAAAATAGGCTTTGGTCTAGATAGGAATGGAATCATAGGATGGTATGGCATTACTAAGGATAATGATGGTCTAGATAGATTAGATAAAATGGTAGTAGGGTTGTCCCCTAGTGATGGGGTAAATGGTTGGGATCTATAATGACAAATGGATATGTAATAATGGAAATGACATGGTACATGTTTTTAGCCTCGGTGTAGTTTTTGATTCTATTGTTCCTGTTGATGGGGAGATGCACATCCTAATCAACAAATGATATAAATAGAATACTTGATCATGTTAATTTCTATCCCATACCTCATAAAAATAGATACTCTATCAAAAATGGCTTAAATATTTGGTTTCCAAGATGCTTTCATGATCTTCATTGGTCATTGATTCTAATTCCTTCATGTATCAAGATAAGGTATCTTTGTATCCTCTACAAAGGAAAGTGTGACCATAGATGGTAAATAGGGACAAATAATGGATGGTGGGTTTGATTATGAAATATAATGGTAGATGATAATGAAATGTATAATGGTGGGGAAATAAATTAATATCAAGGCTTTTAGTCACACCTAAAGTTGTTGATGCTAGATTCAACATAATTTTTATTGTGGCAGGGCTAAATACTTTTTCTCTCGATAGGACCACTAGATTTTTCTATTGTTTGATCTTGAGTGTAGCTACCATCTAATTAGGCTATAGATTGGAATCTATTTTGATTTTATCTTTAATTTTATCTTCAATAAATAATGAACTTTTATGCTCAACTATTGGTGCCTCAATGAGGTTTTAATGTATGAAGTTGTCTTGATTGTCCTATAGCACCTTCAAGAAGGTTTTACTAATGAACATTGGCTTTTAACTTTGATTGTCTTCTAGCACTTTAAAAAAGTCTCACTAGAAGATGCTGAGTTCTGACTTGGATTATCCCCTAACGCCTTTAAAAATGTCCCTCTAGGAGAAAGCTCTTCTACTACATGAATGTTTTCTTGGCCTCTTTGCTTTTCTTCAACTAATATTTCACCATGGATGCAATTCAACAAAGTGTGATTCTATCAATCCCAATCAACACTTGTGGGAGATGGAATGTTAATAATATGGCTATCTTGGTTGATGGTAATGGCTTATGGAATGGTAATGAAATGGGGAGGGGATGCACAATCCTCATAGAATATACTAGGAGAACTTATGTCAATGTTGAAGTACTCATCCTCAAAAACCATATAAGGATCACAAATTTATTTGAATTGATCTGCAAGGCATGCATAACCAATATTTTAATAGTCATAAACATATTCTTCTTTTGAATCTGATTTTGACTCAAGGGACTCTAAATCTAATGTCACAATTAATGTTGATTCTAATTTTGATGCTAAATCTGATGTTAGTTCAAGAATAGAAACTAACTCTGACTCTAATTGTTTATCTGATGAGTACTCTATTATAATGATGTCTTGTTGAATTCTTAGTTTTGGATAAGTAATGGCCTATGATGGCACAATGGGCTCCACAAAAATTGGTTTGTTAAAGTGAGACTCCTTTAGGATGAGAAAAAGGTTAAGAGACAACTCCATAGAGACTAGCTTGTCAATAGGAGGCTCTTGAAAAATAGGCACATGGTCAAGGTAATGATTTTCTCAAAGGTAGTTATAATCATTAAGAAGTGACTTAGTAAATATTGGCTCATTAGAGTGAGACTTCTTGACAACTGGTATAGGATCAATAGGTAATTCATCATAAGTTGACTTATCACAAATTGTTGATTCAACAAAAAAATCTTGGATTGGTTAGTTCTCTTGGCCTTGGTTTTCAATGAGTTAGAAAATCTCAATTTTGAACATAGCTTGGTCTTCAAAGGATTTGATGGGTTGAGGTTTGGATGGGATCAGTACTGGATGAGGAATGGCTCATGGTTAGATAATGGTAAGGAATTGGGGAGCATGATTACTCACATGAGCCAAAGGACAAAGTCATGAGATGGTAACAAAGAGGAATTATGAATCATGATTTCTCACACAAGCCAAAGGACTAGGTCCTGGTATGATGACAGGGTGTTGTGGGGCCTAATTTCTCACACAAGACAAAGGACTAGGTCTAAGAAGGGTAATGGTATTCCTTGGATATTGTAGAGCTTGATAGCTCATATAATATAGAGGAGGGTTAGGGGTAGCTGATGATTGGATAATAAAAGACATTGTGAAACTTGATTTCTTACACAAGTAAAAGCATCCAAGTCTTCCTCATAAACCATATCATCCCAGTCATGATTTGGATCATAAGTTGGTTCTTCACTGTGTTCCATATACTGATTATTGTAAAGAGGGTATGGATCTATATCCTAAACAACATTATTTGTAGTTGGGTCTTAGAATTCCTCTTCATACCAATCAAGGTCTCGAGTTGGATCATAAGTTACTCTGTGAATCTGTTCCCATGAATGATTAATATGAGGTAGATAGAAATCTATCTCACAAACCATATAAGCATCATTGGGATCTTGACAAAAGCCATAAAAGTCATTTTATGTGTATATTATATCATAATTCAAATTATAAGTGACTCCACCATAAGTGTAGTTATACATATCCACGTAAATGATGAAAGCTCTAAAACCAAAAAGACTTAGAATTCTAAAAACTCTAAAAATCTATGTCCAAAGGATAAATGGTTCAAACTTGGTCTAACTTGGTCAAAAGGTGGAGCTATATCTCCAATATGGTCTATAAGTGGAGCCGCATCTCCAAAATAATTTGTGCTAAGACTTGGCATAAAATAATCTAACGTCAAACATCAAATGTCACATGCACAAAAGGTTAAGCATCTGAATAAAAATTGACATGTCAAAGGTCTAGGTCAAAGTGTTCCAAACAAGGTCTAAACTAGTAAAGGGAAAAGTTGAGTTGCTAGGTCTTTTGTCCAAACACAGAGTCAAAATCTTGGCTCAAACAAATAGGCATGTGTTAGGACTCTTGGCCAAATGGCATCAAAATCTAGACTTGAAACAAAGGATAATGTGATTTGATTTAATCTAACAAGTTTGGAAACAACTTTGACATAGACCTAGCACACATAATCAAACATAAACATGATCAATTTGCATAAGGCATAAGACAAAAGGCTCTTTGAAGAAAGACTATGTTTTCCCAAATAAAGGCATGAAAAATGATGAGGATAGGTGCCAAAAAAATAAACCATCAATAGTTTTCAATTTTGGGTAATCTATTAACTAAAGTTATACAACCCAAAAGAGAAATATCTATGTATCAACCCCACAAATTGAGGCATAAACAAAAATCAATCAATGTTTGGATCCAAACTTGACAAGGCTAATTGAAAACTCAATGTTAAAAACTAGGATTTGACCAAACAAGCTAGACAAGATTGGACAATATGACGGAACAAGACTAAGGTCCAAATGGTATACATAAAGTGGTTTGAAACAAATGGTTTTTATACAATGGTGAACAAGTCTTGAAAAAAATTAAGTAGCGTAATGGCATAAGCATGCTTGAATGATGTGGTCAATGTTATGTTTCAAAAGACTCAAAGGCACAAATGGTTTGACATGATTTGGGCAGCATAACACTACCATTCACAACTCAAATGCATTGTTTTGACATGGATTATGAACAAAAAAACAAGTTCTTGGTCTCAAAACATACCAAGCAAAAATGACCAAAATACACTAAGTATAATCATCCAAATCCTAGCAAGGGTATGGCATGTGGGGTTGACTAAACTATCAAGTTTCGAATGTCACTAGGGGAATAAATTGCATAATGACATTCATGCCAAATAATGCAAAAAAAAGCATGTATTTTGGGTCCATATCACTCAACTTGTTGAAAAAAGGTCTAGTCCTTTTTTACAACCACTACATCTTGATGTTTGCTCAGTGTAGTGCGATGTCCAAAGTGCCACTACATCCCGTGTACAACTCCAAAGGAGCCAAATGAAGTCAATGGAGAGAGATGAAACCTCAAGTCAAATCTTCCCTAAAGAACTTGTGGGAGGTGATGAAGTCCCCCTTGTAAGCCAAGATGCATAAAAATAAGGAAAGAATGAAAGTAGAAATACATTAAGGTCATTTTCAAGGTCACCCAAACTTTGATGAGTTTTTGGGGAGTGTTTTAGATAACTTTCTTTATAAGCCTTGGACTAGGATACTTGTAATAGGAATGGTGATTTTGATTTTAAGGGTTCCCTATAGGGGAAAAATGGAAGAGCATACATGCAACATCCTCTCTTTGCCAAACAAAATCTAATTAAACAACTATTGCAAGCAAAATTTGACAAGTGTGTTCAAATTTTAAACCCAAATGAAATGTTTGGTGGTGTTCATTTGACCCCTTGGTCTTAGTTGTAAACATTGAAAAAAACATTCACCAAAAACATTTAAAAATTCCTTGTTAAATACCAAAACAAAGTTCCTAATCAAATTTTAAGCATGCAAAAGTGATTTAAACATGTTTTGAGAAAATATCCTGCTTGGTCCTATAGTAAAATTGTTAACATGTCCTTTAGCTTTGAAACCCTTTTAAATTTGAAACAAGAAAATTTGAAAAATTAGGTCTTGGGTCTATGTTTTTGGAAAAAAATAGTGACCGATGTTGGTCAATACCACCAACATCGGTTACAGCCAATTGAGATCTGATTGATGTTGGTTCTATTGACTGACATCTCTTAAGCCAAGTAACTGATGTAGGTATTTCTACTGATGTTAGTTACTGTGTAAAAACCATGGCAACCAAAAATGGAAAAATAAAGTTAGAAAACCAATTTGTAAGAGTTTTAAAATCTCAAATAAGTTTTTTTAAGGTTGCAAAAGGATCTCTTTCATGTGTAGGATGTGTCTAGTCTCATCAGGTGTGCCATTATGTGATCTAAGAATTTGAATCAAGAGAGGATGGTTAGTATGGTGTTATTTCTAAAATAAAAACAAGATGAAATAAACACACTAATAGCATAACATCTCTAGTCCTAGACAATAGGAAGAACTTAGTTAAAAAAATAAAATAACAAGCACAACTAAAAAGTAAGGAATGAAAACACAAGAATTCCTTTCACCTACCGTGGATGCTCCAAATGCCTTTGTAATGTTGGTTTGCTTGGCTTGTGATTCAAGAGGTCTTATTCAAAGGAGTTTGGCTACCTTCATCTCTTCTTGGCACCTTGTGGCTTTGGCTTGAATTGGAATCAATTTGGCATTATAACACTACTTGCTTGAAGCTTTTGGAACCAATCTTGCATTATAACTTTACACTAATTAAGTATTTGAAATGGTGTTGTGAGGTCTTTTATTTATAAATTTTTGGATTTGATCAGAATCAACCTCAACCATCCATCTCAAGATTGAGATGTGTGGTTGAGGATTAATTCAATTTTTAGAATTAAGTTTGTAATTATCCTCATCATGGCATTAGAAGAAGGGGAAATTAAGAGGCATGGAGGGCATCATGGAAGGCATTTATGAGGCATGGAGGGCATGCATATTGATATCTGTGGCATTTATGGCATAGGGATGCCTTCCCAAGAAATGATGTCACTTGATGATGTAGATATTCAATATTCATTTTCAAAACAAATTAGTCAACAAGTTTCCATGGAATTATTAATTAGGCCTTGGTTTGGGTTAATTAGATCTTAAACATGGTTAAACACTTTATGCACAAATTACTCAGATTGATTAGAATGTCTTGTTATTGGTCCTAAATTTGAATGGATTTGAATTAGAATTCCACATTAGATGCGTTGGATGTGTATTTCCATTTAGGATGTTGCCAACAACAAATAACAAAGGCATGAGTCTTGTGCAAAATATTTATTATGAAAGAGTAGTCCAGAGCACGCAGGTGCAAATTTAGCATTTTGACTCAAAATGGACTGATCAAACTTAGCTAGCCCATAAATTTCATTGCCCCATTTAGGGATACCCCAGCCAAAATCAACACTTGAATATGTCAGTTTCACATCATTTTGCATGTTTTAGTGTTTTTAGGCCAAATTGTGCATTTTGGGTAGAAATTAGTCAAAAGCCTAGTTGGAGGTTATTGGTAGCCAATTTTAGGTGTCTAAAGTATCTTTTATATCAAGGCATACATGTGGGAGACTAGCTCAAGCATCTATTCATGCCTAACCCCATATTCCTAACTTGTCTGCAACTAGGGACTATTAAGCACCTTTTTTGGTTTTTCCCTCATGCACAATCTATGTGGTGCTAGATTCATTCCCTTTTATAGCCCTTTAAAACTAAATTCTACATGTGGAAGATGGCTCTCTTTTAGGGCTTGGATCTATTACCTATAAAATACAATCTTTTTTGGTAGATCTTTTGAGCTAACATTTTATTTCAAATTATGAAAGCTAGAAACTATGATTGTTTTAATCATGAAGAGTTGGCCATTTTAACCACAAGTCAAAATGGGTAAACCACATATAGTCCAAAACATGATATAGGGGTCCATAGGGTGTGCCATTGTTCATTTTATGTGATTTCATATGTTATTAGCCTTGGCCATGGTCCAATTTAGTCTTTATATCATTTAATGTCACTTAGGGGTCATAGATGGGTCATAAATAAAGGTGGTATATTCTTCCTAGGTGTCCATGTGTTCCAAAATTCATTCTAAAATCCAATACGTTAGATTCCTTGTCAATAATGTCAGGACTAACTAAAACTTATAGGTTCCTAACTAAAAATCAAGAAAATAAGTTAAAAAAAGGAGTTTTGAAGGTTGTAAAACCTGTGGGAGAGAGTGGCACATGGAAAAACCTTAAATAATGTATCTTCAGATTCCTTGGCTCCATTTACATGTTTTAAATGCTTTGAAAGTTCCAAAAATGGGATAAAACCATTCTATCTATCCATCGACCCACTAGGTAAGCAGAATTAGTCAACGAGTTTCTTCTTGGTAAGGCCAATAGGAAAACTTATAGGTCAAATGATCTTGGTGGTGGATATTAAACTTGGTCTTATTCACTTTCATGTTTATATTTATATGAATGGTTGACTATACTTTATGAACCATTCTTAACAAGTTGACTATCCATTTTTTCTTGTTGTTTCCCACACCTTGCAAGTTTTCCTCCTCTATGAGCTAGTCCATATAATCTAGTTGGTGATTTTTATTCCATAGGACATGGAATCCATCCTAACACACTTTCCATATTTTTTTCCATGTTTGAATATTATTTAATGAGATAAATAGTTTCAGGTTGCACATTGATGTCATTAGTGAACTTGCAGTTAGTTTTCAACAATCGTAGAAGATTTATTTATCTATATTATTTTCAAAGAAAGGTGTGGTGTTTTGTCCCATGACTCTAATGTATTCTTGATCCACTCTCCTTCCAATAAAAATCTCACAATCTAACATAATAAAGGTTGTAGTCTAAATGTGATACGCTGTCAATTTCCTACATGATTCCATATATAGTCAACTGAGTCATGGTGTGTAAAGTTATGAGGACATTCATGTAGGTGTTTGAAGAGTAAAAAAGGTGTTGGACATATTATTTCAACATGATCAATCAAACTAAACCTCTCCAAATGATATATGATAAATTGTGATAACCAATACCTCTACATACATAGTCATACTCCATTAATATGAACTTATAGGTGCCATGGAGAGATTCAATCATGTTGGAACAAAGCAATTATCTAGTTTTTATTCTCTCATGGTTTAAAGGATTTTTTTTAAGGAGGTGAGAATATCCAAGATAGACCATAAGGTCAAATTCCATGAACATTACCCATATCCACAGTCACTACTTGTATTATAGAAATGTCCACCTATAGGTGACCCCACAGAGATCTAGATTTTTATATGATGGATGTTAAAACATGTTTGAGACATTCATCAGGTTTGAATAAGACAAATATTCCTTTAAAATTATATATAATGTCATGTGACATACACATTGCTCAAGTCTTGCCTTCACTATCTTATGTGTGATTGGGTGTACATCTATAGGTTTACATAGAGGTCTGAAAGTGTGATATAAAGATGTTCAAACATGTTTTGAGATCTCCATGAGGCTTGTGAGGTTGGAGATACCTTGATAATCATGTTGGAATAATTAAATTAGTATTCAAGTTCTTTAAATCCATTCTCAAGTTTAAGGACTAGGCTTTAAAGACAAATTCCTTAAAAGCTCCCAAATAGAGCCCTCAGTGCTTTTGGTGTTAATATATAACAATGTTGCATAGAGTTTTGATCAATATAAATGAACATACCTTGTAGCCTTATAATAGGGGTAGAGCCTTGAAAATATGAGTGGGTGTGTGTGACTAAAGGAAATTGATATTTGAAGGCCTTCAAAGTACATATTTGTTCACTACAAACATTCAGTGATTTCTACAATATTTGAACTCTCAAGTGAGTTTATAACCTAAAATTGTAGTATATAGGCATGTCACCATGTTGGGTAGTATTTTTGAGTTGAGAGATCACATTTGTGGTTCAAATAAAATAAAATTAAGTTATAGAGAAAGGTATTGACCTCCATCAGCACCTACAGGTGCATCCTTCCTAAAAAAAAGTCACCTACAACATGATTGTAGGTGACTCACCAAATCATGAAGTGAGTTTTAATAGATGAGAACCCATATACTCAAATAATTGTTAATAGAGATTGATTATAATGACTTAAAAGACCTAAAGGTATTAAGCACAAATTTCAAGGCTAATATCCACCTACCCTACTTATTCTAAATTAGTAAACTATAATTGACTATAGATAAAAGTGAGCTAAAAGATGGTGTTCTTGACATTAGCATAACATGAAAATGATGAAAATAATATAGATGAATTTCCAATTAAATTTGGGGAATTAAATTAGGTCTTGTGACAATGATCCAAGTTCCAAACATGCAGGTATCACCTACAAGTAGGAGAAACATAGAAACACGGCCAATACCTCTGTTAAGTCAAATGTAAGGTATTCAATGAAGGAGTGGGAAAGGAAAAAGAAGTGTTGGAATGTTATAACTATTATTTAATGTGTTGTAAATTATATGATATTATCAAAATAAAAGAATAAATAGATAAATAAAGGTCCCAATGACAACCCACAGTCCACACACATGTATAAAACCTACACAGTGAGATTCTCCATGAATCTATCTTAGGTTTTGAGATAGTTGGAGATGATAAATATGAAGCTAAGCCTTGAAATTCAACATAGAGGGTCACCACCACTTGAATAATCCTATCGTATTTTCAATTTTGATGAGATAATAGGGTAAATTCACTTTTTTTAATCTTAGATAAAGTGCACTCCCCAAGGATATAAACCTATAGGTTTTGCAAAAAAAAGATGAGGATGAGTTGTAAACTTGACAAGACCTTGTAGGAGGTTTTGGTAAGTTGAATGGGACATGGAAAAACAAGAAAAATGATACACATAGGTGATAAACATGTCAAGGTATCCTAAACCCATAATCATGCAAATAGACCTATTAGGTCTTCATTAGGCCTAGTGCCTAATAGGGTCCAAACTTCATTTCTCTAACTAGATAGGCATTCCAAAGCATTACAACACTATCATGTGGAGTCATAATGTGTGTACAAGTTATTTAAATGTAAATGAAACCACATGAAGTCCATTTCTTGGCTCAAACCAATTCAGGGTATGTAGAATGCATAAACAAAGCTCGAGAGGGTAACTTTGAGAGCTCACACCTACTTGGAGAATTTGCATGGGAGTATGAGGAGTTGGGGAATGATTAAGAAGTCCATAAACATTATTTTTGTGTTATTTTTTTGAAAATATAATGGAATACCTCTATAAATAATATTTAGAGGGGAAAAGTATTTTAAACCCTCTAAAATGCTCAATAGTGACCCGATTAGGAAAATGAAGGAGAAGGGGCATCCATATGAACTAAAATGGCTTGGGAGATGATTGGAAGTTGCATAGGACTCTCCAAGGCTCCTCCCCATCAAATTTAGTTGTGCCCTACCTATATGACAAGGGTGAAAATGCCTTTTCTTCATTATTTTTGGTGTAATGAAGGTATGGAAGGGTTTCAAAGGATGAAATACACTTTGAGAGAGATATTAGGACTTAAAATAACTCACCATGTTCATTTCATGATTTAGATAATCTCACAATTTCCTCTGCAAGTGCCTTCATCTCACTAGTAGAATTTGGCAAATAAATGACTACATGACTAAAACTTTTAGTCATAATAACTAAAAATGTCTAAATTATAATAATTTTTTGAAACTCAATTATGAGTAAATAAATGAATAATTTGGTCATCAACAAAAAAATTATTTAATCATATAAATAAAAATGACTAAATAGTTACTCACGTAAATACAAATTAGATGAAACTTTAAAAAAAAAAATTGGTGGGAGTGTATTCATTAAATATTTCCTCATTTTGTTAGCTGGTAATTAGCCTGGCACTTAGGGATTTTGGGTTATAGTAGCAAATTGCATGGGTAATAAAGATTGTTTGGAGAGGACCTAGAGACTTCTGAAAAGGTGGGCAAAGAATTTAGAGTGTGCTACAAAGAATTTGAAGTTGATGAAGCCCTCTACAATGAAGTCAAATTTGGGGATACCCTCTATAGTGAATTCAGAGGTAATTCAAAACCCTCATTACATTAAATAAAAAATATATAACTTTATGATTAGCAACTTATAATAGTTACATAGATAACTGAGTACCAAAACCATATAGGTATTTTAGGGTTTAGGGGACTATTTTTTCATTACTATTGATTCAAAAAATTATTATAGATGGGGAGTTTATATTCATTCCATTCTATTACAAAAATTCTTAGTATTGATTAAAAATTCATTATGTTACCAAAAAACCCTATGGGTTTTATATTCATTCCAAAAAGTTCTCCATAGGGAAGCTATAATTCCTAAAGAGCTTTCCCAAGGTCTTAGTTTCCTTATTATAGGGGTGAAAGAAGTTACAAGCCTCAAACCTTTCACATTCTAAAAAATGACTTTTCATATACCCACCCCTTAATATGATCTATTACAACATATACTTTCTAACAAGTCTTAAAAAGACTGCCAAACATATTTTGAATACATATTGGAAGCATAAAAACAAGAAAAAGATAAAACATGAGGATGTCCAAGATTTGTTGGTGCCATGTTGATGCCATATTGATGTTCATTACTCCTCTACATATTTGGCCTACTTATTCTTCAATTGTCAAATTCTAATTCTCCCATTGGTACACTGTGAAATCACTAAGCCACTTATATTCTTAGATTTGGAGTAGGTTGGCCTGGTGATCTTTCCATCTTTGGTCTAGCAACACTTTGACATCAATGATGAACTTAGCATATCCAACATCTAGAGAAATTACTCTATCCAAAATGATATTGAAACTGAAAATATTTGTGTTTTGATCTTTTTTCAAGAAATTAATGACTTGAGAAACTGTTTGACCATATTCACTTTTCCATGCATCAAAACCTTTTATCTTTTTATCCTCTATCAAAATGGAAGAAATAAACTAGTGTTTGAAGGTAGTAAAAGAATCAATTTTTTCTCGCATTTTTTGCCTCTCACCATTCACATACTAAAATTCATACAAGATCATTTTCACTATCTTCTCTATTGGCTTGAGTGAGGCTAGAGCACCTAGATCTCTTTGTAAAACTTTACACAAGGTTAGCAATGTATGGTGTGTAGGTTTTTGTTTCTTGTATATTGGATCCAAAATATAAATATTGACCTTCAACTGATCAATGACCTAAGACAAGGAAGAATAGCATTCATGCACATCTCCTAACATGTCAATAACCAATTTTACTCTGTATTCCAAAATCTTCTCAAACACCTCAAGGATTTTCAATTTGGCCTCATCCTTTGTCTTCTCAGTTTGATTTTTCAAATCTTCAATTTATTTCTTCAACTTTAACTTCAATGCATTCAACTAATCAACTGGGACTATACTATCACTAGTTATTTTTGGCATAAGGTCTTGGTATGGCATATTTCTTATCTTTGAGAATCACCACTCTTCAAATTATGCTTTAGTTTGAAAATTTCCAAATACAGACTATTCACTTCATCATCATCTCAATTTGAGTTTTTTCATAGTCGAGCAATCTTTGCTCCATTTTATTGACAACAACTTGTGATAACATTATAGAGTGCATAGTAAGGGTGGCAGATTCAAGCACTAATGTATCTTGAAATGTTTTCACCACAACTATTCCCCTCAATTCTTGGACTACATCAAGCGATCTTGGCTTGTTGGTTTTCTTCTATCTTTCCCATATTGCTAGAGTCTTCATCTGTGGGTTAAACTAACAACCACTGACACCATCCTCATAATCAAACTCAAAAATCATCATGGGGTCATCTTGATTTATCAATTTGTCTAACAAAAACATTTTCTTCAATTCAAGGCTAGGGACGATCAACATATTACTCTTCAAAACCATTTATCTATCCTCATTAGGGCTAACATTTATTTCATCAATTTTTAAATCCTTGAAAGTCTATATCACAATTTGATCATGCTGAGATTCATTAGCACTGATTTTATTTATTTCCACCTTTTATTCAAATTATTTCATCTTCATTTGAGCCAAAAATATTTAAATTCTAGGGTATCGATGAAATCATCATCCTCGATGAACCTCACAAAAGTCACAGTGCTTTCATCTTCTTGTAGTTTAGGCTCACCTTGTGCCTATTCATCCATTCTTGATTTTGGTTTGTGTGCTTCTATTTAATAACCAACAAGGGGTTGATCAATATATTTTTCCTCTCCCATATGCATAAAAATACTAGCCACCTCCTCAAAGTCACCAACTCCTTCATTCATTTCATATGGAACTAGTGGAAAAACATCACCAGTCTTTTACCTTTTGGTAGGTGGTAAACCAAGAATAGTGGGATCTTGCAATGATATTGTACCTAGACCAAGTTCTTGAATCATAACTCTTATTGGATTTTTGATAAGGAGGTTGGTATCCTTTGTAGGATACTTCTCAGACTTGCCATATTTTTTTTTGAAATTATCAATTATCAAATCTATTATTTTCAAAGGGTCCTTCTCTTCAAAAAAAAATCTTGAAAAATTAGGGCTTTGTTTTCTTTTGTCATCCTCAATCTTATTCAAAATTTTCCATTTTCTTTTCCTATTATATACCTCTTGAAAAGTGACACAATTTCTAATCACATACTCATCAAAATTGATTTGATGGGATATCCCCATCTTGGTAAGGATTACTTATTTAACAAAGTTCATGTGACCCTCTAGATCACAAACCCTTGTTGTCCCTGATTTCAAAGAATATTTAGCCTTCAAATAGGCTTGCAACTCCTCCAAGGCATCTTCACCAATATACCATTCACCAAACATAGTGCAATCTAGAATAAATGTGCCCTTATTTTGTTTTTCAACACATCTTTCTCCATCTAGAGCATCTACCACATGAATTCAAGAAAAGCAAATCTATTTGGCACAAATTTTGGCAACACATGGGGTGGCTGAGTACACCCATATATTCTGATTATAAGATGGTTAGGCAAGAAATACCAATTAGAAAATTTATGTTTATGACCCTATTCTGGCCTATGAGAAAGAGGCCTCAACATTTCTCTGACCTCTATAGTCAATCTAGGAAAAAGGCAACCAAGAGAATTCATTATTATGACTGAGAAAACATCATGGAACATAACATAGTTACTAATTTGATAATGAGTGTTCCATTTATAACACTAGCACTATGTAGGCAATCTCTATCCCTTTTGATCAATCATGCTTAAGTCCATCTTTTTGGGCCAATTCTTTTTGTTCTGATACAAAATTAAATGACACAACAAAGAATAATATTTGAACTCCATAGGTGTCTTGTTCTCCCTTATTTTTAAAAATACGTCATGCAATTTTTTCTCAATAAATGATGCAAAATCATACTCAACATTAACCTCTGGGTTTTATATTCTCATTTCCATCATCATCATCATCATCATCATCATCATCATCATCATCATCATCATCATCATCATCATCATGTCAACTAGAATTCTATCTTAGGCATCAATTCCTAGCACTTGACACAAAGAAAAATATGTCCTTTTTATATACACAACAAAGTCATCAACTAGAAAAGGCTTAACTACAGTGGTTGGGATTGAAATCCTTCTATTATTGCCCCCTTTCCTCATGTACATGGGAAACTCATCACTCCTATGTATATTTTTTAGACTGGTATATTATTTCTCACTCTTCTTCAAGTCAACTTTTGTGTGGGCTTTCTTGTTGAGCATGAAGCAATCAATGATTGCATTTCTATCCATAGCCACTAATGGTGACCCATTTGGCAACCTAACAATTTTGGTGGCTGGATGATAGTTTTTTGCCAATATCCTGATCAAATCCACATCAATGAATATATTTATCACCAAAATCTTAGCCAAATTAAAATTATATGGGGTTATAACCAGTTCTTGTCTGTTGTACCCAAAAAATGTCACTCATGTTTTGAGACAACATATGAACTATTTTGGTCCTGCAAGACCAAAATCATTTTTTCCCTTTTCAAAATTTGTTCTGAGCATTCAATTTCCTCATTCTCCAAGCTTTTTATAAATCTATGGACTCTACAAGTTCATTATTACAAACTCAGTTTCTATGGCCTTCAAGGCCTCAAAACTATAGACACTACAGGTTAGTTTCTATGAACTCTGTAGGAAAGAAATGGGTTTAACGGGTTCAATCAGCTCAAAGGAGTGCCCCAAAGCTGAAGAGACAAGTGCCCTTATAGAGGGTAGTGGCAAAAGTGACTACGGGAAGAAAATCCCAAAGTAAAAGCCTGTTAGAGCCCAGTGGATGCTACCAAATGTCATCTGTCGAGACCCATTATACTTTGTTTCTAAGAGCTACAAAAGTTGTTGCATGTCCCTTATAAGATAAATAGATCACACCAAGTGTCAACATCTACATCAATCCAAGTGAGTCTCAAATGTATCTACAATATTTCTAAATCTTAGTAGAAACTACCAAGTGTCATCTTCTGCAAGACTCTCAAAAAAAATCCAAAGCCTCTATAAGTTAAGTGGATGCTTCCATGTGTCCTCACCTATTTCACAGTAGATGCCACCACGTGTCACTTTTTAAAGATCAGCCAAAAATTGACTAAGGCAAAACAAAAGGAAAAAGTACCCTTGCGGAGGACATTGAACCAAGTCAAGTGCCCTTGCGGAGGGCAACAAGTAAAGGCAAACATAAGGAATTCCTTCGAAAAAGTTCCCATGGCAAAATGGTTAAGGCAAAAATCCTTCAGACTTTTTGTCTGAAGGAATTCACTTAGGAGGAAAAACCCGATAGAAAGCAGATGCAAAATGAAGGAAAATTTTCTTTAGACAAATTGTCCAAAAGAATTCCTTCAGACTTTTTTTCCAAAGGAAAAGTCTCCTAAAATAGAAGACCCACTGAGGAAATAAAATCTCAAAAACATGCCATGATTTCCCTTCTCAAGTTGCAACGGAATGTGCTAGGTGTTCATCTATCGAGACACAGTTTCTAGTAACTTTCAAAGCAGTGGAACATGCCACATGTCATCTACAAAACTCATTAGAGACTGCCCAGTGTCAACATCCATGGCTTCTTCATTTTATTGAGTAAGAACTGTGGTGGGTCTCAGATGAGTGGCTAAACTTGAGTGGAACGAGCCAAGTGTCCACATCTATGGCTTCTTCCTTTTATTAAGTGAGAACTATGGTGGGTCCCAGATAAGTGGCTAAACTCAAACAAAATGAGCCAAGTGTTAGCATCTGAGTGAATCTAAAATGAGTCTTGAATGTTTCTATAGTATAGCCAAAGCTCAATGAAGATTGCCACGTGTTCTCTTCTGCAAGACTTTCAAAAATGTTTCTAAAGCATTTATAGACAAGCAAAAGTTGCCACGTGTCTTATTATAACTCTGTAGGACGTGACAAGTGTCTGCATCTTTGTCTTGAAGTTTCTTGCAAGTTTTAAAGATTCTTTCAATAAGCATCTCTTAGAGTCCCACAGATGCTGCCAAGTGTCCTGATCCATCTTGCAATAGAACTTGCCATGTGTCAATTATTAAGACCAGTAGAAAGCTACCAATAAGCAGAGAAGTGATTGAACCAAGGATCTGATTAAACCAAGGACCTGATTCAATAGCTAGGAAAGGAGGAATGATGAAGAAAGACCAAAAATATCCACACATGAGATATGTTTCTAGAAGCAAACCACCAGGTTGACATTGGAGGACACAAACATTCAATGGTGTGACCCATTTCTCTACATTGAGAAAAGCAAATGGGCAAATACGCCTGATTCTAGCATATCTTCTTGATAGAATTTAAGGCAACATGATGTGTTACTACTCCCAAGTCTTTCTTAGAGGGCTATATATTGGACTCTCTCTTATTGTTTTAGGGAGATCTCTTTGAGTTATCAAAAGCAAAACTCTATCCAAATTGAAAGGCATTACTAAGACTTTGAGCTCAGATTGTTCATCATATTTATTTATATGAATCAAAAAGCAAGTTACTTTTAGACTTTATGCTTTTATAGCTTGCATCATTCTAGGAGATTATTCTTATGTCTATTTCCTAAATGTATTCTTGTTCATGCAATTTAATAAGTAGAGCTAGTGGAAGTGACAAGGAAGGTGTCCTAAAGCCAGTTACTTTCAGACTTTGTGTTGTCATTATTGTCTTCAGTGTGTGTTTATTTTCTATTCCTATGTAAAGGATCTTGGGATGACTTTGTGCCCACATTATTCTTCATATTTCACTCTTTGGTAGTTGAGGTGGAGACTTTGTGCTACATTTCATCTTGTTGTGTTATTACGCCCTGTTACAGTTACTTTTCACTACTAGAAAGGTTCTTTTTGTCTACTAAACAACACTTCTAAAAGAAGAGGAGTGCCTTCTATCATTTCATTAGGATTCCTCCTTTGATTTGTGAACATCATGATGCAAGAGCATCTGCATTCAAATTCGATTTATTATATTTTCCCTCCCATATGCTTTTACTAAGGGGTAATTGTAAAGAAATAAATAAAAGTAAAAAGGTAAAATAATTGTGGGCTGTTGAGGAAATCAAGGAGTGGTTGAAAATATTTCAACTTGGGCATGTTGTTGTAATTGAAAAACTGTATTTTGTTCCCTTAAGCCAAGTTTGGCGTAGAGGTTAGGGAAAAATATTTATTCAAAACAAAATATATACTATTCTGATATAGACATGGACAGAGAAGAGTACGTAGAGGAAGGAGGAGAAAGAGAGAGAGCAGGGCGCAGAAAGGAAGAAGAAGAAAAGGCTCTCTCATTCAAGAGAAGAAGGTAGAAAGGGAGAAGAGAAGGAGAGGAAGAAAGAAGGATGTAGAAGAATAGAAGTAGATAAAAAAAATGTGAAATTGATGTTTCTAAATGAGTCAATGTACCTATTTGAAGTACAATTACAAAATAGTATCAAAAGATTTGGCTCTTCCTTCAGTCAGGTACGCAGAGTTCATTAGCGGATCGTGCATATGTAAACATGTAACTGAAACTGGTATGTTTTATTATCTTTATGTATTGAAATATGAAAGTGTGGTTGAACGTTGAATAGTAAAACACGAGCAATGGTAGTGAAAGGAGATTATAACACATGCAGACCAAGTTTTAACCTGCAGTTTTAGAAAGAAATTAATAAATATATATTTTGGTTATTTCTAATAGAGTTTCAGTCTAAACGAGATAGTATATGCTATACCAGGAGACAAACATTTACCATCAAATTGACCTTGTACTTCAAACCAGCATACTACAATTAGTGCAGTTATATCCTTGAAACTGGAGTCACCCCGAGAAATTCAATGCCAGTATCGATTATCATCTTCCCAAATTATTGTCAAATTTTGTGCACACAGCATAAAGTATACTTTTCCTGTGGTTTGGTCTAGCCAGAACTTCTTGAATCCCCTATCAATGGAAATTGGCTGACAAAGATTCAGATACAGTTGTTTCTTTGAATAAAAAAAACCAGAGATGCACATGCCCTCTCTAGAAGTTGTGTGAAATGGGGTGGAAGCATTTTATCCCAGACAAAATCTAAACTCCCAGCCGAGTTACATGCATGACTAAGCACTGAAAACCTGCAAACATCCTTGGGTGTTGTCAATTCAAGTATTCTTGATAATCAGTTGTTTGGCAAATCTCCCAAAGTTAAAACGGTCTAACCATGATGCTTCCCCATCTTTATAAAATATTCAGGCCCAAAAGTTGAAAATCAAAGTTTGTGCAGTGTAGAATGCATATGCTTCTTTTTCTTACCATGACAATATTGGATGTGCACGGTGTGAGTTTTAAGAACTTCAACAAGACCCCTAGCAGGACTCAATCAACATTTGCTCCATCTCCTGATACACGTCCATGTTCCATGTGGGACTAAAGGCGTTTGGGGACCGATAATAATTTTTTTTTTAAATGTCACAACATCCTCTGTGGGGCCGAGATACACCTCTGATTTCTTAATAGTCCGCATGACTATACTAGAGCCTTCGTAAGCACACAGGGCCTGGGGATTCACTGGTAGAGGCTGAGTTGGAGTATCCAGAGGGCCACATTTCAAAAAGCATTTATGCTATTTTCAAATTAGTTAATGAGTAAGATACAGGTTCTGATGTGCTAAAAGGACTTATTCCCAATGTGGATTTAGCTATCTAGATTAAAACACTATGGACAATTCCTGAAAATGTTGCTATTGAAATCAATAGTCAGCTTCCTTATGCAGATTGTGTATGAAGTTGAATTCTAGTATGAGCAGCCGGCATCACATCATCTCTGAAAAAAGAGAGATGGATGGTGTTATCCTACCCCCAAGTATTATTTTTAGCTTATTTATAGTAGATTAGCATATATATATATATATATATATATATATAATAGTACCTTATACTTATAAGGAACCTCCCCTTGATGAGAGGAGAGATTAGTCCCATTTTGATGTGGTAAACCTGCACATTTGGCTAACCAATCTTCTTGCTATGATTGATCAGACCTATTTTGGTCATCGGTACGCTGATTGATAAAATATTCACCCAACAATTTTTGGCAACTCCGTTGGGGACTTACATGCATTTTGAAGCCTCAAGTTTCAAGATTGAAGCAGTCTCTACCACTTATCCATTGTAGACTCTAATGACTTTGTTCTGTGTCTTACCCATTATCATTATAGCCTTACCATCTCCCTCCACCTCTACGCCAATTGGGATAGAATGTGTAATTTAAATCATCAAGATTTAAGCTAAAGCAAGGTTAATTCTTTCCCATTTTTGTTTTATAATCTGGTAGATCCACGCTATACGTAAAGCCAAAGGGCTAAAGGTATTGTTGACCCTATATTCGAGTTGGTACAACAAGGTTATTTTGATTTGTTTCCTTCACTATCTCAGTTATAATGAACTAGGAGCTTTCCTCTTACTAAAGTCAGGTCTCCATTACCAGGTGAAGCATCCACTTTTTCTATTAATAAAGCTTTGCCAATACTTACCCCTCTAAGATTTGTTATTCCACCTTTCTATAGTCATATAATGGTAGTTCAAGGCCCCTGGGGTAATTCTTTTGGCCCTCTCAATATTACTCCACCTCTGCATGAGCTTCCATGTAGGTCAAGAAAGAATATCTCCAAATTCTATGGTGATGGGATAGTTCATCCTAATGAACACATTGTAGCCTTCAACATAGCCTGTGGTATGATAGGCATGGAATTTGAGGACATGGTAGTTAGACTGTTTGTGGAAACATTACAAGGTGCTGCTGTAGATTGGTTCTACCACTTGCATAGGCTCAATCAGTAATTGACTGGAACACCCTCAAAGCCAATTTTGAAGCCAGATTCAAACCTGTAAAAGATGCACATGCCCTTCTAGCTCAGCTCACTTAAATGAAGAATGAGCCTCAAGAACTAATGAGGGACTTTATAGCTAAGTTTGACAAACTAAAGAACAAGATCCCTATAATTTCTCAACCTACAACTGAGAATCTCAAATGTTTCTTCATTAATTCTCAGCTAACTAAAGTGAGTTTCTTGTTGAGATGTGCTGGTCAAATAGACCTTGCTATAGCTCAAGATTTGGCCGCTGAGGTAGAAGATGAACTCATCTTGGTAGGGAAGATAAGAAGAGATCCAAATAGAGGTAAATCTTCTTCATCCTCTAAATATCCATCTATAGGCACCACTGATCCAATGGTGTAGAAGTTGGCAAATGAGTTACTTGCTCTCAAAAAGTAAATGGTGCAAGGAATGTCTTCCACTCCTTCATACATAGATATACCAAGGAGGACATTTCCAAATCAGTCATATCAAGGCAATGCTACTAGGAATTAAGGGAAACTAAATCATCTTCCTCCCCCACAAGGGAAACTTGCCATTGAAGCACCCCCAGCTAATTCAACAGTGGGATATCTTGAAGTAGAATCAGATTTCTCTTTCCATCCTGAATTGAGACAAGAAAATGATGTTGATCTCCTTGCAGAAGTCCAAGAAGAATTAGTTGCTGACTCCAACATTGGTTTCTTGAACTACCAAGATGAACCCAGAAGTAAAAGAGAAGCATTTAATGGATCATACACAGTGTTTACCAGGTCATAGAAATAGTCAGCTTAATAAGCTAATAAGGTAAAAATGGAAGAGCATTCTCAACTTAAAATTTCAATTTCTAAGTGGGGAACCACCCTACCTTTCCAGCCAAAAGACCTAGTGATCACCAAAAAGGTAAGTACTTCAAGTTTGCCTTCACCTTTAACTTCAATTTTGCAAATCAATCCTCCCCAGAAGGTTAAATTACCTTCCTCTATTCCTAGTCCAATTCAGTCATTTGACATAATTGATCATGTTAAGAAAAGCAAAATTCAAATGACTAAGTTTGAATATTTATAATCTAATCCTGAGTTGTTGGATAGATTAGTTGAGTGTGTGAAGAATAAGGTCATCCCTACAAGACAAGATGTTAAGAAAATAACTCACGATCCCCTAAGAAACATGTCCATCCCAAACAATCTTGTCATTACTCCTCCTCCTGCCCCTAAGAAACTAGAGCCTTTCTATGTTTCCCTATTGATAAATGGTCACAAGCTGAGCAATTACATCATTGATTTTGGAGCTTCAGACAATGTCATACCTACCAAACTAGCTAAATCTCTTGGCCTCACATTGAACAAAACATTTTATAGATGTTTCTCCATAGAGAACAAGCAAGTACCACTACTGGGGCAAATCAAAGATGCCCAATTTACATTTGCAGCCTTTCTAGAAATGATAATCAAGATGACTGTCTTGGTGGCTAATGTTTTAGCCTCATACGACATTCTTCTAGGGTGAAATTTCTACAAGGATGTTGGCGGAAAATTGAGCATGGACCTGTCTAAAGCAAGGATCCCTGTCAAAGGCATCATGCAGAGGCTGCTTCCTAAAAAGGAATCAAAATATATTGTCACTCAGACATTAGCCCCTGAATCTCAAATTTTGTTTGAGTCTTCAGGCATGGGTAGGTAATTTCTGTCTACAGATGAAGTTCATGAAGCATTTGATGAAGCTCTTGAAAGTGTCAACCTAGAAATTAGTTTAGCTAGAACAGCAAAAGAATTGGTGAAGTACAATGGAAATGTGGAAGAATCTTCCCCTCCAAATGAAGAAGACTTTAAATAAAAAGTAGTGTCTAATGAGGTATGGATTTTGAAATTTGATGGCAGTTACTCCTCTACCAGTTTAGGAGCCAGGATTGTGTTGATATCTCCTCAAGGAGATATTTTTCCTTCATCCTACAAGTTGCAATTTAGAAACACTAATAACATAGCTGAATATGAATCTTTGTTGCTTGGATTGAGGGCTGCTTGAGACAAAGGCATTAAACTCCTTCATGCCAAAGGGGATGCTGAACTAGTGGTTTGTTAAGTAAGGAACTTATACCAAACCAAGAATGAAATATTGTGCCACTACCGTAATCTAGTCTGAGACCAAATTGAAAGCTTTGATGCTTTCAACATCTCTGCCATACCCAGGGAATCCAATGACAGAGCTGATGCACTAGCTATTTCAGCAACTCTCTTAGTCCCTCACTTAGACTTCAAAAAATATAAGTACACTATTGATCTGGTCTTTAGACCAAGTGTGCTTGGCAATGCTGATCATTGGCAAGTATTCAATGATGATCACCAAATCATTGCCTTCCTAGAATAAAAAGATAGCTTTGAATAGCTGCATTTTAAAGACAATGAACCTTAGAAGTATGAACTAGCCCCTGAATCAAGTTCAGATGCAAATGAAGAATTCTTGCAACTCAAAGGGAATAAAATTTCCAAAGGCCTAGTTTCCCTTGAGAAACCATTTGACAAGCATGATAGGTTCATCAAATAGCAACAAATAGATTCAAGCTCTTATCAAGGATTTGATCAAATAAATTTGACTACTGAAGAAAATCCCAAGATGGTGAACATTGGGAAGTGCTGCACTCAAGAAGAGAAGTTCAAGTTCACCACTTTGCTCAGCCAATACATGGATGTCTTAGCATATTCTTATGATGACCTGAAATCTCTCAGGCTTGATGAAATCTGCCATGATATTCCTCTCAAGGCTGACTCGGTGCCTTATAAGCAAAAATCTAGATAGTATAATCCAAAGATATCAGGTACTATTCTATCTGAGATACAAAAAATGTTAAATGCTAGAATCATTTTCCCAATCCATCATTCCACATGGATTGCAAAAATAGTGCCTATAAGGAAGAAAAATGGCAAAATTTGCATCTGTGTGGATTTTAGAAATCTAAATCAACCATCTTTGAAGGATAGCTATCCTTTGCCAATCATGGATTAAGTGCTTTAGATAGTGACAGGATCAGAGATGTTATTAATGCTAGATGGATTCTCAAAATATAATCAAGTTGAAGTTGGTGAAGAAAACCAACACAAGACTACCTTCACCACACCTTGGGGCACATTTGCATATAGAAGGATGACTTTATCTTGATAAATGTTGGCACCACCTTTCAATGAGAAATGGACCTTGCATTCAAGGATGAGATGGATAAATTCATTATGGTATACCTTGATGACTTGAACATATTTTCCAAGCATCGCTCTGATCATATACACCACCTGTAACAAGTACTGGAGCGCTGACACTAGAATGGCATTTCTTTAAACCCTAAGAAGTCTATTTTTGGAGTAACAAAGGGAAAACTTATCAGACACATTGTGTCCAAAGAAGGCATAAATATTGACTCAGATAGAGTCAAGTCTAACCAAAAACTTACCTTGCCTACAAGTAAAAATGTTGTTCACTCTTTCTTTGGAAAGGTGAATTTTTTACGAAGGTTCATCCTTGAGTTTGCTAAGAAAACTAGACACATTTTAAACATGATGAAAGGGAATGTCACCTTCAGTTAGACTGAAGAAGGTAAGTCAACATTTGAGGATATTAAGACTACCATTGCCCATGCCCCAACTCTAGTTTATCCAGACTACAACAAAGAGTTCACCATATACAGTTATGCTTCTGAACACACACATTCAACAATTTTGGTTCAAAAAAATAAAGAAGGTATAGAATCTCCCATTTATTTCATGAGCTTCCCTCTCAAAGCTCATGATCTAAAGTAATCGAATATGGAGAAGCATGCTATGCAGTGGTAAAGGTAGTCAAGCATTTCTGCTTCTACATCCTGAATTCACACACTATTGTCTTGGTTCCTGACACCACAGTCAAATCCATATTAACTCAATAGGAGTTTGGGACAAAAATAGGCAATTGGATTGCAAAGATTTAGGAGTTTGATCTAGACATCTAGCCAACAAAGTTGGTATGGGGAAAAGGCCTATGCCAATTAATTGCTAATAATAAGCCAGAAGAAATAGAGCATGAAGAAATAGAGGTGGAAGACACACCGACAGCCCTTTTTGTCTCCACTATGAATGAGTGGTATTCAAGTATTGATCATTTTTTTACTTATGGTAAGTGTCCTTCTCACTTATCTTATAAAAAAATGACTATCAAGTTGAAAGCTATCAATTTTGTCCTTTGGGACAACGGCCTGTACAAGAGGAGCCTTGATGGACTGTTTCTTTGCTATGTGGACAAGGATTAGCAAAGCCAACTTTTATAATCTATCCATAATTTAGCCTATGGAGGACATTTTTCTGCTCCTGTAACTGCCCACAAGATTCTACGAGCAAGGTATTACTAGCCAACTCTTTTCCAAGATGCATATAAGTGGGTAAGTAAATGTGAACTCTGCCAGCAGTTTGTTGGAAGATCCAAGTTAGCTGCCCTACCTCTCAAGTTAGTGGTCATAGAGGAACCATTCTAGCAATGGGGAATTGATTTTATTGGAGCTATAAACCCATCTTCAAGTGTTGGACATGATTATGTCCTTACAGCAACTGACTACTTCACCAAGTGGGTGGAAGCAATTCCAACCAAGCATGTTACTTCAAAAGTAGTGTGCAATTTCCTCAAAGAGAATGTCATTTCTAGGTTTGGAGTCCCAACCAATATTGTTACTAAAAATGCAGCTTGTTTTACTTCCTAGGAAATTACACAATTCTATTTCTACTATGGGATTACACCCTCCCACTCTTCTGATTACTTTCCACAAGGGAATGGATAAGCTGAATCAAGCAATAAGAACCTGGTGACTATCATCAAGAAGCTAGCAAATGACAACAAAAGGACATGGCATAAAGCATTAGTTGATGCTCTATGGGCAGATAAAATCACACCAAAAAGAGAAATTGTTATGTCTCCTTTCCAACTTCTTTATGGTATCAATGTTGAGATACCAATCACCTTAGAATTGCCAACATTACAATTGGCTAAAGCAATTGAAGATTAGACATATGAAATCCCCCTTGATAAGAGGATCATGTGCCTGACTGAGCTAGATGAGCAGAGAACTATGGTGGTGGATCAAATTACTGCCCATCAAAGTCTGGTGAAGAAACTCTTCGACTAGAAGGCAAAAAATCATGATTTCCAAGTTGGAGATCAAGTCCTGTTATGGGACAAAAGGAGAGAACCAAAGGGGATGCATGGAAAGTTTGACTCCCTTTGGAGGGGACCTATTTATTATCCATCAGCATAGTGGTGAAAATAGCTTCTTGCTAAAGTATCAAGATGGCATGCTCTTCTCTCTGCCTCACAATGGACAACATCTGAAACACTTCAATTCTTGAAGTATTAGCTCATTTCATTTGTACATATGTATATTTGTATAGTTTTTAGTTCCATTTTGTTTTGTTTTTGTTTTTGTCACCTTTCATTTCTGAGTAACATGACTCTATAACCCAATGGCACACATGAAGACACTGGAGATTCTGGATTCTACTCCCTTCAATTCTTTTTACAATTGATGGAAGTTCTCCAACTGGAGCCAACTGTTGTACCCAAAAAATGTCACTCATGTTTTGAGACAACATATGAACTATTTTGGTCCTGCAAGATCAAAATCATTTCTTCCCTTTTCAAAATTTGTTCTGAGCATTCAATTTCCTCATTTTCCAAGCTTTTCAGAAATCTACAGACTCTACGGGTTTGTTATTATAGACTTCAGTTTCTATGAACTTCAAGGCCTCAAAAATATGAACTCTACAGGTTAGTTTATACAAACTCCACAGGAAAGAAACAGGATCAATGGGTTTAATCAACTCAAAGGAGTGCCCCAAAGCCAAAGAGACAAGTGCCCTTGTGGAGGGCAGTGGAAAAAATGACTAAGGCAAGAAAAACCCAAAGCAAAAGCCCATTAGAGCTCAATGGATGTTGCCAAGTGTCATTTACTAAGCCCCATTATACTTTGTTTCTAAGAGCTGCAGAAGTTGTCACGTGTCCCTTGTAAGATAAATGGATCGTGCCAAGTGTCAACATCACATGAATCCAAGTGAGTCTCAAATGTATCTACAGTATTTCTAAAGCTTAGTAGAAACTACCGAGTGTCATCTTTTGTAGGAATCTCATAAAAACATCTAAAGCCTCTATAAGTTAAGCAGATGCTACCACGTGTCCTCACCTATTTCACAGTGGATGCCGCCACATGTCACCTGTTGAAGATCGGCTGAAAATTGACTAAGGCAAAACCAAAGGAAAAAGTACCCTTGCAGAGGACATTGAACCAAGCCAAGTGACTCTTGCAGAGGGCGGCAAGCAAAGGCAGACATAGGGAATTCCTTTCAAAAAAATTCCCATGGCAAAATGGTTAAGGCAAAAATTCTTTAGACTTTTTGTCTTAAGGAATTCACCCGGGAGGAAAAACCCAATGGAAAGTAGATGTAAAATGAAGGAAGATTTCCTTCAGACAAATTGTTTGAAAGAATTCCTTTAGACTTTTTGTCTAAAGAAAAAGTCCCCTAAAATAGAAAACCCATTAAGGAAATAAAAGCCCAAAAACATGCCACATTTCCCTTCTCATGTTGCAATGGAACACACCAAGTGTCATCTATCGAGACACAATTTCAAGTAACTTTCAAAGCAGCAGAACATGCCACATGTTATCTACAAAACTCATTGGAGGCTGCCAAGTGTCAACATCCACAATTTCTTCCTTTTACTGAGTAAGAACTATGGTGGGTCCTAAATGAGTGGCTAAACTCAAGCAAAATGAGCCAAGTTTCAACATCCATAGCTTCTTCCTTTTACTGAGTAAGAACTATGGTGGGTCCCAAATGAGTGGCTAAACTCAAGCAAAATGAGCCAAGTGTCAGCATCTGAGTGAATCTAAAATGAGTCTTGAATGTTTCTATAGTATATCCAAAGCTCAACAGAGACTGCCACATGTTTTCTTTTGTAGGACTTTCAAAAATGTTTCTAAAGCTTCTATAGACAAGCGGAAGATGCCATGTGTCCTATTATAACTCTGCAAGATGTGATAAGTATCTACATCTGTGTCTCAAAGTTTCTTACAAGTTTAAATGTTTATTTCAATAAGTGTCTCTCAGAGTCTCGTGAATGCTACCAAGTGTCTTGATCTATCTTGTAATGAAACTTGCCACATGTCAATTGTTAAGACCAGTGAAAAGTGACCAATAAGTAAAGAAGTGATTAAATCAAGGATCTGATTGAATCAAGGACCCAATTCAATAGCCACAAAAGGAGGAACAATGAAGAAAGACTAGAAATATCCATGCATGAGATATTTTTATAGAAGGAAACCACCAGGTTGACATTGGAGGACACAAACATTCAATGGTGTGACCCATTTCTCTACATTGAGAAAAACAAATGGGCAAATACGCTCGATTCCAACATATCTTCTTGATAGAATTTAATGCAACATGATGTGTTACTGCTCCCAAGTCTATCTTGGAGGGCTATATATTGGACTCTCTCTTATTATTTTAGGGAGATCTTTATGAGTTACCAAAATCAAAATTCTCTCCAAATTGAAAGGCATTACTGAGACTTTGAGCTCAAATTGTTCATCATATTTCTTTGTATGAATCAAAAAGCAAGTTAATTTTAGACTTTGTGTTGTTATAGCTTGTATCATTCTAGGAGACTGTTATTATGTCTATTTCTTAAATGTATTCTTATTTATGCAATTTAATAAGTAGAGCTAGTGGAAGTAACAAGGAAGGTGTCCTAAAGCTAGTTACTTTCAGACTTTGTGTTGTCATAGTTGTCTATAGTGTGTGTTTGTTTTATATTCTTATGTAAAGGATCTTGGGATGACTTTGTGCCCTCATTATTCTTTGTATTTCACTCTTTGGCAATTGAGGTGGAGACTTTGTGCTACATTTCATCCTACTGTGTTATTACACCCTATTACAGTTACTTGTCACTACTAGAAAGTTTCTTTTTGTCTATCAAATAACACTTTTGAAAGAAGAGGAGTTCCTTTTGTCATTTCATTAGGATTCCTCCTTTGATTTGTGAACATCATCTCTTAAAAAAGAGAGATGGATGGTGTTATCCTACCCTTGAGTATTATTTTCAGCTTATTTATAGTAGATTAACACACACACACACACACACACACACACACACACACACACACACACACACACACACACACATATAACTTATACTTATAGGGAACCTCCCCTTTTTATGTGGTAAACCTGCACATTTGGCTAACCAATCTTCCTATTGTGATTGATTAGACCTATTTTACTCATCAGTATGCTGATTGACAAAATATTCACCCAACACTTGTCCATCTTGTTTTTCAAAAAAAAACCAAAAAATGTTCCATCCTGAGAGAGGGACTCTAGCATCCTGACACCCCTCTGCTACATCCTTAAATATTTTATTATACCATTTGGCAACTAAATTTGGAAAAATATCCAATAATGACTGTTGAAGGGGCCACTTCTTGGGAATAGGGTGTTCAGTGCTCTTACTTGCAGACTCAAATTTCTTAGGTGCCATAGTTTGGACTAGGGTTTTGATAGTCACTTGCTCTACCAGACCAGTTAAAAACAAAGTATAAACTAAATACCAAATTTTATAAAGAGAGTGATGAGGCAAAGTTACCTAGTTGGAAGATGGCCAAAATACACACATAGAGCTTGAATTCATCATCTACAATCATAACTAAATTTTCTTGAATGATGAAATATAGAGAAATTCCAAATTTTATTCTACTACAAAGCTAGTCAATTTTCCATTACTCTAGTTTTTGCCATGAAATTAACAAATCTCAGCATTCAAGTCTTTCAAAACATAGACCATTAATTTCATCCAATCTAATGGTTGGGAGGGTACTTTAATCATGGGCATCAATGATAACCACTACAGGGTGGAGATATAGTCGTTTTAGCATTTAATACTTTATTGCATCACTGTAAGACCTATTTTCATCTGTCATAGGACTTCAAGAGCTTCTAGATGGTTATACCACATCTTTCACCACTTAATTCCACCCCATAAGCCTTGATACACATCATCATAGGATGGTGGGATACATGTTAGCTCCTTATACCTCATACTAATTTACTTCCAACCTTTGATCTAACCATCATATGACCACAAGATCTTTTGGCATCCCTTCACTATTTATCATATCATCGCAAGCATTAGATTTAACTATGGTGAGAGCATGGGACATACTTTATATAACTATTACCACTTACTGCTAGCTTTTAAGACCTTATTTGAATTATCATGGGGATATGGTATGTGTTAAAATGATTCTAATAGGGTTCTCAAGTAGAGAATTCATTCATTGTGATTTATATTTACCTTATATAGTTAAATTTTTTTACCTAGAGTGTCAAGGAAAATAAATGAAAAATATAGAGTATGGACTCTAGAGAGTTAATATCTCTAATTATGTTTATCAGGGTTTGGGTGGCTAATGTCCATTGACTAACCCTTTAATAGTGAGACATTATGTGATAGAATAATAAAATTGATGAGAATATTGAAATAAAAAATATGTGTCTCATATATTACGAATGATAGGATGGCGAGATATATGTTACCCCTTATACTTCATACTGCATTACCACCAACCTTTGATCTGACCATCATAAGATTGAAGGATCCTTTGGCATCCCTTCACTATTTATTGTATCATCACAAGCATTAGATTTAACTATGGTGGGAGTGTGGGACATAATTTATATAACTATTACCACTTACCACTAGCTCACAAGACCTTCTTTGAACTATTGTGGGGCCATGATAACCCATCTCTATATACTAGAACACCACAAGTGAAGTTATTACATGTTGTAGGGAAGTGGTAACTATCATTTCACTTCCTTTGGTTCCCACACACCTACCAAATCTATTTCAATGTACTGTAAGGTTGTGATGAGAGACAAAAAACACATCAATGATTAAAATACAAATGTCTTTCACATAGAAATGATATGGGATGCTTATGAATGATGTGAGATACATGTTACCCCTTATACTTCATACTGCATTACCACCAACCTTTGATCTGACCATCGTAAGATTGAAGGATCCTTTGGCATCCCTTCACTATTTATTGTATCACCACAAGCATTGGATTTAACTATGGTGGGAGTGTGGGACATAATTGCTCGTAAGACCTTCTTTGAACTGTTGTGGGGCCATGATAACCCATCTCTATATACTAGAACACCACAAGTTAAGTTCTTACATGTTGTAGGGAAGTGGTAACTATCATTTCACTTCCTTTGGTTCCCACACACCTACCAAAGCTATTTGAATGTATTGTAAGGTTGTGATGAGAGACAAAAAACACATCAATGATTAAAATACAAATGTCTTTCACATAGAAATGATATGGGATGCTTATGAATGATGCGAGATACATGTTACCCCTTATACTTCATACTGCATTACCACCAACCTTTGATCTAACCATCGTAAGATTGAAGGATCCTTTGGCATCCCTTCACTATTTATTGTATCACCACAAGCATTGGATTTAACTATGGTGGGAGTGTGGGACATAATTTATATAACTATTACCACTTACCACTAGCTTGTAAGACCTTCTTTGAACTATTATGGGGCCATGATAACCCATCTCTATATACTGGAACACCACAAGTGAAGTTCTTACATGTTGTAGGGAAGTGGTAACTATTATTTCACTTCATTTGGTTCCCACACACCTACCAAAGCTATTTGAATGTATTGTGAGGTTGTGATGAGAGACAAAAAACACATCAATGATTAAAATACAAATGTCTTTCACATAGACATGATATGGGATGCTTATGAATGACTCTAGGAATAATTGTAAAAGGAATATGGATTCCTAGGATGAATTTTAGAAAAAATACCTCAAAAAAATGTGGTCTCATGGTGATGGAATTCCATAACAAGTGAATTGTTATGGATTGTCATGGCATTCCATCACCATGAGACCAAATTTATTTGAGGTATTTTTTCAAGCAGTTCACTACCTTGTCTATGATATTGATTACTATTATGTTTTGATAGATTTTTTCCAAGAATCCATAGCTTGTTTGAAAGCACTTGTTTTAGGCTTTTAGCCATAGCAAAAAGGAAATGAATTATTTGATAAAGTGCTTTGGTAGGCATGTATGAAAAATGTGGTAGCATAGACAAGGCAGTGAACTATTTGAAAAATGCCTCAAAGAAATGTGGTCTCATGGGATGCCATGACAAGCAAATGCAATTGGCAGTTGCTCCTAGTTATTAGTTATGCAATGTGAAGTAATTGCATAACTACATAGGTTGACTTTGTAAAAACTATATTGTAGTCAAAATTTTGTCATCTATCAGTATCTAATTATTAGTTATGCAATGTGAAGTAATGCTTTAAGTTTGAAAGATGTACAATGCAATGTAATCAACAATTTAAATATAAAATACATAAATCTATTTTTTACAATTCATTAGTTAAAATCTCTATTTTATTTTCTCTATATAACTATATTGATATAGAAATGCCTTTTAATTAAAAAAATTAGTTTTTATCTCTTAGTCTACAATTTTTTACATTTTTTTTAAAATCTAATTTTTTCTCAATATTTTCAAAAAAATTTAAACTTTTGGTTTGTTTGCTTTTCCCCAAAACAATTTTGTTGTTGTGTAGAACATTACAGATGGATCAACATTAGATTTTGACTACGGATCAATACCATGCATTTGATGAGAGAGTAGCCGATGAGAGGGACATGGAAAAATATCCATGTCCATGTAATGATTATCTTGGTTAAAAGGTGAGAAAAAGAAATCTAATTTATCAACATATGATAAGCTATGGGCATAGTGGTATAAGCCCTTGGGATTATAATTATTATGAAGATATGATAGAATTGTAGAGTGTGAGAGATGAAGAGGCAACACACATAGATGAAGTGGCACAAAACATAGATGAAGAGGAAGCAATGTTAGATGAAGGGTTTGAAGTTAATAGAATGTTGAATGAGGTTCTAAACAATGATTGGGCCAATTTTATGGAGGATACTTTAAATCTTGTGTATGATAATTTCAAGTTAAGTCATTTGACAACAATCCTTCAAATTCTTAACTTGCAAGTGGTGTTTGGTTGGACAAATGAGAGTGTAGATCAATTATTGGCATTATTAAGTTTATTGTTACCACTTGACTCCACATTGCAAAAAAAACAAAGTCAATGTAAAAATCAAATCACTAAGCTAGGCTTAGGGTATGAAAACATTCACACATGTGTGAATGGCTGTGTATTATTTTGTAATAATCTTTCCAATGAGAGTGAATGTCCAAAATTTCATGAAGTGAGGTATAGATAAGGGTTGAAATAAGCTATGGTTCTTAAAAAGGTTCTTCACCACTTTTTGATAATCCCATGATTACTCTAAATGTATAGGTTCAGAGACATTATTAAACATATGCAATAGAATGCCCAAAATAAGAGCACTGATGGAAAACAATGACATGTGCCTAATTCTAAGATGTGGATGGAATTTGATAATAGATGGCCTAATTTTTCTCAAGATCCTCATAATATAAGGTTGGTTTTGGCTCTAGATAGGGTGAACCCATTCTTAGATCAAAGTACTAAATGGTCAACTTGGCCAGTGTTTTTAATAAATTATAACTTGCCTCCATGGTTAGCAACTAAACCATTTTTATTAATGCTATCATTGATTATACTAGAAAAGAAAAGTGTGACTTCAGATACAATCAATGCTTATCTAGAGCCATTATATGATGAGCTAATGGAATTGTAGAAAGGAATTAAATAAATTCAATATTTCAGGGATATTCATTCAATCAAATTCACTTAAAGAGCTTCCTTATTGTTTATGATTCATGATCTTCCTGCATATGGCACATTGTCTGGTCTTAGTGTTCATGGATACCATGGATGTCTTACTTGTAACTTTAAGGATTTTGTGAGGCACTTAAAAATTTAGCATAAAATTATTGATTGTGGACATCATAATTACCTTAAAATGGATCATCCATATCATTGACAAAAAACATGTTTCAATGGTCAAGAAGAGAATCGTGAAGCACTATTGATAATAACGAGTGATTAAATTGTTGAGAATGGAAAAAAAATATTGTCATTTATTGAAAATGATAGGATTGCTAGTAGTAGATATGATCCATGTAATGAAAGTGATGTAAAATGGTTGTGTGTATTCTATAAGTTGTCATACTTTAAGGGTATAGCCATTAGGCATACTATTGACTCTATGTATATTGAGAAAAATATATCCTATGCTATTATAGAAACTCTTTTTGGTACTTTTCATACTATTTCATCATGTGAAGACTTTCAACAACTAAATATGCATCAAAATCTTTGGGTTGAACAATGTGATGATGATAAATATAGAAAACCTAGTGCTCCTTATGTCTAGACAAAGGAATAATGTGCACAATTCTTATAGTTGATGTCTCAGACTCGCTTTCCTAATGGATATGTAAGTAGCAGTATTAGAAGCTAAACTGACATTAATGGATTAAGAGGCCTCAAGACCCATGACTATCATGTCATAATTGAGAATATTTTACCTATTGTGGTAAATATATCAAGTTTGGCAAAGGGGCCAAGATTGGAAATTATAAGGTTGGGTATAATATTAAAGAGAATGAGTTTACATGTATTAGATCCTTTGAACTTTGATAGTTTGAGGGAGGAGGTTGTTGAAGTCCTTTGTCTATTAGAACGGGAATTTACACCAATAATATTTAACATTTATATGCATATTTTGATACATATACAATATGAAATAGAGCATTTTGGCCCAATAAGAATGAGATGGATGTATCCTATAGAACAATATATGAAGGTTTTGAAAAAAAATTGTTCATACTAGGGAAAAATCTGAAGGTAGCATGTCTGAGGGATATTCAATAAAAGAGGCCATGGGATTTTGCAAAGAATATATGAAGGATTTTTAAAATGTCAATCAATGTGTATGGGATGATGATGAAGATGAGAGAGCTATAGGTGAAGTATTAGAAGGCAATGGATGTCACTTCAAGCTATCACATCAATAAATAAGTGCGATACATGCCTATATTCTTTAAAACACATGTTTATTTGATAAGTGGCGAAGGTAAAAAAAATTACACAATAATTTATTTACTCAATTGTATTTACACATTTATATTATTAATCTTACTATTTTTGCATTAATATTCTATGTATAAAATATGAAGAAGAGAATCAATCTTAGATGCAATATTGACCTCAAAAGTGTAGATGTCATGATTTGATAGGAGGTGATTCTTTTCCAAAATTTGAAGAATGGATTGCTAATGTAGTCTGTGATGCAAAATAAGAAGGTCAAGATATAACAATAGAGGAAAGTGAGCTTTCAAAATCTCCTCATTTATGGGCTATGCATTTTAGTGGAATGTGGGCATATGGTAGTCATTTAAGAGTGGAAGAAAGAGACAAAGGAAAGACAAATTGTGATTATGTTATTAGTGTTGAATTTCTTCACGAAACTAATAATAAATTTTATGTTGGATTCATCCAAGAAAGTATTCAAGTGGATTTTGGTGAAAATAGTCTTATATTATTAAAATATAAGTGGATGTGACCATCTGTAGTATAATTTGATGAGTATGGATTTTTGCATGCAAATACAAGACAATTTTTATCAAAGACAGATGAGTTGTATGCTTCCCCTCTTCAAATTAACCAATCATTTCTAATTGATGATGTAAGAATCATGTGATGGTTGTATGTCATTCAAATAGAGTCTCATTCCAAATGAAAATCATGGAAGTTATCGATATAATTCCTGATGGGAAATATGTTAATTTATAAAAAACATTCAAAGAAGTGGATGAAGACGATGATGGAGTGTTTGAAGAAGAGATTTTGATTACCAATGAAGAGATTGGGAGAGAGAGTGTATTACATGTCATAGATGAGGATAAGGAAGAAAATCAAGCAAATGCAGACATGGGTGATTAGGATTCATAAGTTTCAATATCCAGTTGAAACAAGGGATAGTCATATTGATAGTCTGATACCTGTAATTGTAAACATCCTGATTTTTGACTACAATTTTTTTTTTAATCTATAAACTAAACTCTTTTCTAAGTTTCCATTTGTAGTTATAAGTGGATTGGAAAGTCAATAGTTATCAACTTATGAACTCAATTAATCTTTATTGATTCAAGTTGTTGATTTATACTTTATTATTTATTTGGACTTTAGGAAATAAGAAAAAGGATTGTAAGGCACAAATTATTCAATGACAGTGATCATAGTGCTGAAATTTCATTGACATATTATGAGTGCTTTCATAGAGAAAAAGTGGCCAAGAATAATGAATTTTTATCGTGTCTTGGTTTGATAAACATGGAAGTTGTAAATCCACTAAGTAGTATATTATTTGTTTAATAGTGTTTAATAAAATTTTATAGGCAAGAGATTTATGCATATAAGACATAATATGGTATTTTTTTTATAGGCAAGAAAAAGACTACAAAAAAAGGTGGAGAAAAAACAAAAGGAAAGAAAATATATGGTGTCATCATCTAGTAGAATCCAATACATTTGTGATTCAATAAATGCAGTTGGTGAAAATAATAGTTGTGATGATGTGCATCTTGATATAGCATATGGTGATGTGTATCTTGATATAGCACATGGTGATGTACAACTTGATATAACACATGGTGATGTGTAGCCTGATATAGTACATGGTGATGTTTAACATCATGATGATCTCTTAGGATAAAGTCTAAGAGAGATTATTGGAAAAACTTAGAGCAAAGGAACAACAAGTCTACAAATGATTTATTCAACATTAAAGGATGTATTTAAAGTGAAATCTATAGATATTGGTATTGATCTACCTACTCATGCCACACTTGATGTGGCCAAGGAGCATGAAGTTCTAGTTAATGAAAGTCATGAAGAGAGACTGCTTGCATCTGTAGTGCCTTAAAGTGCATCTATTGTATCTAGAACTTTTGATGGAACTAGTGGATCAGCCAGAAATATTGGTAGTGGTTTAATACAATATGTGTTTGCATTTGTGAAAATACAAAGATTGAGTCAAGATTTATATAGATCTATAGAGATGAATGCAAAATAAATAAAATAAGAAGTCAAGAAGCCATTCTTGGTTGAGGTATCGAGAGATGGTGAGCCCATTGGGCCAAATGCTGCAAAGTGGTCCTCCAAGTTGGGTATAAGATGTAGGGCCCATTTGGATATTTGAAAGTCAAGTTTTTTAGAGAAATATCCATGAACTATGGAAAATGTTATACAAAAAATGGAATATTCTTTTGAGACTATTGGTGGACAAATCTCTAGAAAATATTACAAGAAAAAGATGATAATTTTGATGAACAATTTTAGATACAATTGTAGAAAAACAATCATGGAGGGAAAAGAGAGGTTAGACTCCACTGTATCTCCTAAATAGTGGGAGGCATTGATATAAATTATGAATTCCAAAGAATATTTGGTAAATAGCAACAAAGGCAAGAGATCAAGAGATAATGTGAGGGCTGGATATACATTTGGTCAAAGAGGGCTGCAGGCCAAAATAGACAAATTTGTAATAAGTGTATCGCTTTTTGGTTTAATTTGAATTGTGTTATTTATTTTGAATTTTTATTGAAATCACTATGTCTTGCAATTGACATTGTATTTTAGGTGGAAAATAGTAATAGAGAGTAGGTGCAGAAGATATTGTCAATTATATGGCAACACTAGATCGACCTAGTAAATCTAAGAGTTAGATTAAGTGGAAATAGAGTTCGTCAATAGATATTTCATAGTCATCTATTGAATGCCTAATATGAGCCTCTATAGATCATGTCAACTTAGATGAAAGGTACCAACAAGTAATGAGTTGCATATTTAGTCTCACTCAGCAAGTTTCATAGTTGGTTGCCTCCATTAACCCTATAATTTCTACATGGAATGAGCATAAATCCATGGATTCAATTGAGGTAAGAGGCTCTATTGATATCATATATTCTCATTTGGAAATTATGTGTACAAATGCCTCTTAATATGTATATTATTTAAATATGAGTGTAAGAGAATCCAACTCAGTTTCTTTATTGTTAGAGTGATCTAGAAAATGTTATTTTGGAAAAATTTATAGCTTGCATTCTTTACTTGACTATTGAATTCTTTTTTATTTTTTTGCATGATGGTTAAACCACATGTAGAGAAATTTAATCAAAGTAGAAAGAAAAAAATGCTTTCATGATGTCAATAAGTATACTGATATTGATAGTGATCATGATGAATTGGACAAGAATCTGTAGCACAATCATCATACTTGTGCTAAATTAGTTGAGGTAATATAATAGTTGTCAGTTATTTATCCCACTATTTTGTCATTATTCATGATTAAAATGTTTTATATCTCAATATAATATGTTTTTTTTGTTTTTGTAGACATTTGTTGATAAAACCTAAGAAGGGGATAAAGTCTAGCTGTTGGATCCATTTGATGGTGTTGTTGTGGGCATTGGGTGAATTCACTCACTATCTATTGTACATGGAGTCAAATTGAAAGGAATATGAGATGTAAATTTAAGTATTTTAAAGGTCACAAGTAACATACCCCTTGATTATGAAGACAAAATATATGGATCTATCCATCTAAAAGAGAAAGAAGGGACCTTCACATGGTGCCCACTAAAATATTTGAAAAAAATGACATGGTTGATGTTTATCATGTACTAGCTATTAGACAACTTGGCCCACTACTTTATGCAATAGTTTGAATGTGTTCATGTTTAGGGATATTATTAGTTTTTTTTGTCTATTTTAGATCTATTTAAGCAAAAAAAAAAGCATTTTAACTTAGTTTTCTCAGTCACAACACTGAGAAACACACTTTGTATTAACACATTTTCCAAATCAAAGACACATATTTATGTCTTGTATCTACTGTAAGAACACCTTTTCTCAATAAAATTTCAATGTTTTGCCTTCTTAATAGCTATTTCATTATGTGCAAATGAATGATTGATAATTTTTTTCTATGTTTTATGTCATATGTTTTGAAGTCTCATCATTATGTCATATGTTTCATGGCACCTGCATCTAATAGACAAACATTTATTAATTCATCCTGATTTTCAAATTAGAGTAAGCTATATTCCCTAGTGCTGTAAACATTGATTCATGAGAAATATTCATGGATTAATCATAGTCATGCTCTACATATTGACCAAAATAATATTTGTGCATTTTATGTGGTTTGTGAATAAAATTAAGGATCATTTCCATATAACATGGGCCATTTAAAAGTCTCCTGGCCACATGAATCTAGGACTATTGTTAGTGTTGTAATTGGAGGTGATATAATTAGTTTCCAATGTAATTGGAGCTAATTTTCTTGTGCCTTATATTAAGGTACTCTTATTACTTCATTAGAGGTGACTTAAGCAATTTTCAACCTAATTAGAATTACCTTTCTTGTACTTAATATTATGAATTAATTTTTTTCATACTCTTATCAGATATAAATTAATGAAGAAGTTAATGGAGTCTTAATCAGTCTAGTATGTGACAAATATAAAATAGGAGTCTAAAATTTGACATCTCTCTACATTTTTTAGATAGATATATTTAAAATATTTGTATTACTACTTATGCATCCAATGGAATCCAAAAATATACCCCTAGATATAGAATGTAACAAGTAAAATAGTGTAATGGGTGTCTGTAATCATCATTTATAATACATATTGAAGGTTTTCTAAATTATTCTTTCAAGAAGTGAGCATTTATAATTACATAGATTATATGGTTTTGATATTATAAGTTTGCAAAGATGGTGTAGATCTCAAGTAAAAAAAGCCCAAGGGGTAGAAAAATAGGCCAAAGGCCACTAATAACCAAAAAATAGCAAATGGACAAAAGCAAAATAGGAAACAACAAACAGATGAGGGATTAATCATAACAAAAAACACTATTTTTTGATCAAATATTTCCAATCTTCTTTGATGAAATTGGAAAGGTCCTTCATGCCAGTAATTTTTCCTTCTATATATTTATCTTTTTCTAAGAGGTCTTACATAATCATCAGGGAAGAAGCTGCACAGTAGATAACTTTCAAGTAAACAGTGGTTAGAACCTTCATTTTATTTTGAAGGGAGTGCAAACCCTTCTTCACTTCATCTAACTCCCTTTCAATATGTCTCTCCTCTTCACTAGTATCCATGAAATCCTCCTTGTAAAAATCATAAGTGGAGTCATTTATCTCCTTAAAATAACTTGTTCCTTCCTCCAATTATTGATTATGATTAGGTTTATCTTTTAATTTACTTGTTTCCTTCCCTTGATCTAAGGTAGAGGGATCATCCACAATCTTTACCAATGATTTTTTTTCCCCTACTAGTTTATTGGATCTCTTGATATTCGTCAACTTTATTTCCATATAGCTCTAAAATTTAAAACCAAACCCTTCATCCATAGCCTCCTCACCTTGCACCTAGGCCTCCAGGTGCTCTTTATCACTGACCAAATTATGAGGCTCTACCCTCACCACTTTCTTGTTCTTACTCTTTCCTTAATTTATCTTCTTATAATTGATCTAAATAATTGATTTCATCTTTTTATTGCAAAAAAAGGAAGGGTTTTTTTTAGCTCATGTAGCCCTTTGATAGTCAGAGAGTCAGAAGTGTCAGGGGGATCTAAAAGTCATAGCTATTAGGGAAGGACAACCAAAGCCCAACTTGAGAGGGGAAAAGCTTTCAAACTTAGGGTATAGGTTTGAAGAGGAGGGGACAAGGTTCTTATAAAAGGGTAGGGAACCATGGGGACCCATGAAACCAAATCTGACACTCAGGGGAATGTGATCATCAGGGTCATTGTCATGGGAACTATCTAACACCTATGCTTTTAAGGGCTTAGAGGGACACAACACAAGGTGAAAGTGATAAAGCTTGAAGATAAGACCTTGGTGGAGTAGAATGGTGGAGTTAGCTAGGTTTTTTTCTAAGGAATTTTTGACAGACTTGAAAGACATCTCTAGGGATGATAGGAGAAATAAGAGGAAGATACCCAATATCTTGTGATGAAAGTGATTCAAAAGATTGAAATGGTAATGATAAAATTGTTGGGTGAATATTTTGTTGACTAGCTAACTGGTGAGCAAAATAGGTCCTATCACCACAGCAGTAGGGAGATTGATCAGCCAGATGTGTAGGTTTACAACATCAAAAGGGGATAAATCTCTCCTCTCATCAAGGGGAGGTTTCCTATTAAGTATACAGAGCTATATATATATATAGAAAATAAGACACAAGGGTAGGAAAAACCATCTATCTCTCTTTTTTTAGAGATGATGCTAGCAAACAGAGGAGAAATATTGGGAAACACTAAATGCACTTCTCTTCTTTTAGAAGTATTAATGCAGGAAACAATAGGAGTCCTTTCAAGGAACAAGTAACCAATAACCAAAGTATAAAGTAACCATCAATATAAGATGCAGCACAAAGTCTCCACCTTAACTTCCCAAGAGAGAGATACAAAGAATAATGGGGACACAAAGTCATCCCAAGGTCCTTTACATAGTAAAAAGAAAATATAAACACACTGAAAGTACTTGTGAGGGCACAAAGTCATCCCATAATTGGTCTTTAGGATACCTTCCTAAACACTTCCACTAGTTCGTGTTAGATTAGATAAACAAGAATGCTTCTAAGAAACATACATACAAATAATTTCCTAAATAACATAGGCTATTTTCAGCACAAAGTTTGAAAAGGTCACTTGCTTTCTTATTCAAATGAAGAAATATGATTAACAATATGATCTCAAAGTCTCAGTAAATGCCTTTCAATTTGGGCAGAGTTTTTACTTCTATATCAGGAAAAGATCCTTCATAACAATCAAAGAGATTACAATATATAGAGGTCGAGAGAGGTTTGGCATGTTTATCCCATGGAACAACTCATGCTACGCATGCCATGCTTTGAATGCACTTTCAGTTCTATATTTTAACTTGACTATCATCCCCTAGAATTGGATGATCCTCTTAGTTTCCTCTCTTGATTGCACCATTGTTCACTTTTCCTTTATTCTCAAACAAGTCATGTCTTTTAAAGGCTCAATAAATCTACATCCATGTTTCTAGGTTTAAGAGGTCTATCAGATCTAAACACTGTGTTAATACTCCAAATCTTTCATATTGTTTCCTCTACTTTGTAGTGATTAGGGCTCTCACACTTAAGTCTACAAAAATCAACAGACACTTCATTACCACCAATTTGGCATCCTCGAGTCTACCATCATTTAAAAACCAATGGCTAATTGATTGCCCCTAATTTAATGGCTATAGGTCTACTATCCTTCTTGGCAACTCCTTTTCTGGTTGATGAATTAGGTCCTTAAATTGCCTCTCTATTCTTTGGTCACTTTCTGCTAAAAAATTGACATGTGGCAGCATCTGCTTTGAAAGAGGCAAGGACACGCAGTAGCTTTCACTACTCTTAGAGGCTTTAGAAACATTTTTTATGAGTTTGGTAGAAGATGACACATGGCAGTCTCTGCTACACTTTAGTAGCCTTTGAAAACACTCGAGACTTATTTTAGATTCACATGGATGATAACATGTGGTGGTCTCCATTGTGCTCTAAAAAATGCTTAGGAGAAGCTTATAAACTTGTTCAAAACTCTAACGCATACACATGTCACTCTCTATAGAGTTATAAATGAATAGGTGACAACTTTTGCTTGTCTTTGGAGAGTTAGGCAGATGTTGACACATGGCATGTTTTGCTTTCTTCAGTAACTCACTGGGGGTCTACCATAGTATTTATGAAAACAAGAAATGGGAGGAAGAAATTGTAGAGATTGACACTTGTCAGCTTCTACCAAACTTTTACAAGGGACACGTGGCACATTCTACAGCTTCTTGAGATTTAGACAAAAACTACGTAAAAAAGAAATACCTATGCATTAAACTTTAGAACTGTTGAAACTTTAAAGCTTCAGATGGAGACACTTGGAGGCTTCTAACAAGCTTCACCAAGGATAGGTGGCATCTTCCATTGTGATTAGAAACAAAGTGCAATAGGGCTCGACAGATGACATGTGGCAGCTTCCACTTGACTCATTCTTTTCAAGGTGCTCCTTTGAACCATTTTGATTGAACCAACTGATTGAACCAACTTTGGTTCAATGGTTCAACAGTTCAATGTCTTTGTTTTAGCTAAGTCTTGACTATTTGAAATAGTTTCTAAACCATGTTGAACCTTTGCTTTGAAATAACTACATTAAACCTTTGAACCTTTGCTTTGAACCAGTTGATTAAACCAACTTTGGTTCAACAGTTCATTCCTTCCTTAAAGCTTAGTCTTTTGGAAAGTCGATGAACTTACCAAAGTGGTTGAGTCTCCTACTGACGTCACTGAATGGTTTAATCTAACTGAAGCACTTAACTCTTTTAACCCTGTCAATGATGTTGAACCTTGAACCCATTGAACTATTAAACCAAAGTGGTTTAAGGTTCAACAGTTCAATCTTTGCTTAAAAGCTTGTTGATGATCCCCTTTTTGGCTGAACCAAGGTGTTGAAGCAATCCTGAAAATGCCCAAGTGTTAGAAACTCACCCCTTTTGATTAAACTCATCTGATGAAGCCATTGAAATAGTTGAACATGCTAATTTCAAGCATGTTGAGTCCATAAATTTCTATAAAATCTTGAAAAGTGAGGAACTTGAAAGCTCAAAAGAAATTTTGAAAAGGGAAGAGGCAAATTTGGTCTTGCAGGACCAAAATGGCTCATACGTTGTCCCAAAAAGAGTGACATTTTTTTGGGGGGATAACAGTTGGCTCCTTTTTAGGAACTTCCTTTAGATGAGAACTTGGAACAACTAAGGGAAGTGAAAACCAAAATCTCCAGTGCCTTGAAGTGTGTTATTGGGCTATGGAGTCATGCTACCCAAAAAGAAAGGTGACAAAAATGAACAACAATGAAAAGCACAAAAAGAAATAAAAACTAAAAAAAATACACATGTACAGACAACTTCATCTGATACTTCAAGAGTTGAAGTGCTTTAGATGCTGCCCATTATGTGGCAGAGAAAAGGGTGTGCCATCTTGATATTTCAATAGGAAGTTGTTTTCACCTTTGAGCTCATGGATAGTAAAAAGGCCTCTCTATAGGGAATCAAATTTTCCATGCATTCCCTTTGGTTCTCTTCTCTTGTCCCATAATAAGACTTGATCTCCAATCTAGAAATCTTAGTTCTTTGCTTTCTGGTCAAAGAGTTTCTTCAGCAGGCTTTGATGGACTGTGATTCAGTTTGCCACTATAGTTCTCTACTCTTCTAGCTCAGTCAGGCACATGATTCTCTTATCAAGGGCACTTTCATATGTTTGATCTTCAATTGCCTTGACCAATTTTAATGCTAGCAATTCTAAGGTGATTGGTATCTCAACATTGATACCATAAAGAAGTTGGAAAGGAGACATACCAGTTGCCCTTTTGGGTGTAATTTTGTCTACCCACAAATCATCAACCAATGCTTTGTGCCATGTTCTTTGGTTGTCATCAACCAGTGTCTTGATGATAGTCACCAGGTTCTTATTACTTGATCCAGCTTGTCCATTCCCTTGTGGAAAGTAATCAGATGAGTGGGAGAGTGTAATTCCATAGTAGAAATAGAATTGAGTGATCTCTTGCGAAGTGAAACAAGCTACATTTTTAGTGACAATCTTAGTTGGGACACCAAACTTGGAAATAATGTTCTCTTTTAGGAAATTGCACACTACTTCTGAAGTAGCATGTTTGGTTGGAATTGCTTCCACCCACTTGGTGAAGTAGTCTATGGCTGTGAGGACATAATCATGTCCAACGCTTAAAGATGGGTTTATAGCACCAATAAAGTTGAGGCCCCATTACTGAAATGGTTCTTCTATGATTACTGGTTTGAGAGGTAGAGCAGCTAACTTGGGTCTTCCAACAAACTACTGGCATAGTTCACATTTCCTTACCCACTTATATGCATCTTGAAAAAGAGTAGGCCAGTAATATCTAGCCTAAAGGATCTTATGGGTAGTCACAGGAGCAAAAAAATGTCCTCCACAATCTTGATTGTGGAAGGATCTCAAAAGTTGGCTTTGTTGCTCCTTGCCCATGCAATGAAGGAACACTCCATCAAGGCCCCTCTTATACAGGCCATTGTCCCAAAGGATGAAATTTGCCACTTTCAACTTGATAGTCCTTCTCTCTTTATAAGATAGGTGAGAAGGACATTCACCATAAGTAAGGAAATGAGCAATACCTGAATACCACTCATCAGTGGTAGAGATAAAGAGGACTATTGGCACTTCTACTTCTAATTTTTGATGCTCTGTTCTTTCTAGCTTATTTTCAACAATTAATTGGCATAAGCCTTTTCCCTGAACCAATTTTGTTGGTCTGATGAGCAGATTAAACTCCTAAATCTTTGCAACCCAATTGCCTCTTCTCATCCCAAACTCCTATTGAGTTAGTATGGATTTGACTATTGTGTCAAGAACCAAGGCAGTAGTATGTGAATTCAAGATGTAGAAGCAAAAATGCTTTACTACCTTCACCACTGCATAAGCATGCTTTTCCATATTCGATTACTTAAGCTCATGAGCTTTGAGAGGATAGTTCATGAAGGAAATGGGAGACTTCATACCTTCTTTATTTTATTGAACTAGAATCACTGAAAGCATGTGTTTTGAAGCATAACTATACATGGTGAACTCTTTGTTATAGTCTGGACAAACTAGAATTGGGGCATGGGCAATGACAGTCTTGATATCTTTAAATACTGACTTGCCTTCATTAGTCCAATCAAAGGTGGGCTTTCCCTTCATCATGTTTACAATATGTCTAGTCTTCTCAACAAACTTGGGGATGAACCTTCATAATAAATTCACCTTTCCAAAGAAAGAGTGAATAGCAGTCTTACTTGTAGGCAAGGTAAGCTCTTGGATAGACTTGACTCTGTCTAAGTCAATTTTTATGCCTCCTTTGGACATAATGTGTCTAAGAAGTTTTCCCTCTATTACTCCAAAAACTGACTTCTTAGGGTTCAAGGAAATGTCATTCTAACGGTAGTGTTCCAACACTTGTTGCAAGTGGCACACATGATCTGGGCGATGCTTAGAGAAAAAAGTCAAGTCATCAAGATAAACTACAATGAACTTACCCATATCATCCTTGAAAGTGGGGTCCATTGCTCTCTGAAAGGTGGTGCCAGCATTTATCAAGCCAAAAGGCATTCTCTTATAGGTGAAGGTGTCCCAAGGTGTATTGAATGTAGTTTTATGCTGGTTTGCTTCACCAACTTCATCCTGATTGTATCCTGAGAAACCGTCTAGCATTGATAACATCTCTGAACCAATCACTGTCTGAAGCACTTGATCCATGATTGGTAAAGGATAGTTATCCTTCAAGGATGATTGATTCAAATTCCTAAAATCCACATGAAGGCAAATTTTGCCATTCTTCTTCCTCACAGGCACTATGTTTGCAATCCATGTGAAATGATGGATTGGGAAAATTATCCTAGCATTTAACATCTTTTGTATCTCAAATAGAATAGTACCTAATATCTTTGGATTATACTTCCTAGGTTTTTGCTTATAAGGCATTGAGTTAGCCTTCAGAGGAATGTCATGTCAGATTTCATTAGGCCTAAGTGACTTTAGGTCATCATAGGAGTATGCAAAAATGTCCATGTACTGTCTGAGTAGAGAAGTGAACTTGAATCTTTCCTCAGGAATGCAACACTTCCCAATGTTTACCATCTTGGGATCTTCCTTGGTACCAAGATTTACTTGATCAAACCCCTGAGAGGAGCTTGCCTCCATTTGCTACTATGTGATGAATCTGTCATGCTTATCAAATAGTTTCTCAAGGGAGACTAGGCCTTTGGGAATCTTATTCCCTTTAAGTTGCATGAACTCTCCATCCATGCTTGAACTTGATCCAGGGGTCAGTTTGGGCTCTTGAGGTTCACTACCTTCATAATGTAACCATTCAAAACTGTCCTTTTACTCTAGGAAAGAAATGATGTGGTTGTCATTGTTAAACACCTACCAATGACTGGCATTATCAGGTACACTTGGTTGAGAGACCAGTTCAATAGTGTACCTATTTCCTTTGAAGTTTGAGTGGGGAACCAAAAGAGTGCCTAAGATAGCTAAAGCATTAGCTCTATCATTGAATTTCTTTGGGACTGCAAAGATGCTAAAAGCATCAAAGTTTTCAATTTGGTCCCAGACTAGATTACGGTAATGGCACAATCTCTTATTTTTGGTTTGATACAAGTTTCTTACGTGACAAGCCACTAGTTTAGCATCTCCTTTAGCATGAAGAAGCTTGATGCCTTTGTCCTGAGTAGCCTTTAATCCAAGCATTAGGGACTCATAATTAGTTGTGTTATTATTGTTGTTGAATTGCAACTTGTAGGATGAAGGAAAAATATCTCCTTGAGGAGATATCAACACAACCCCAGCTCCTGAACTGGTAAAGGAATAGCTACCATCAAATTCAAGGATCCATACCTCATTAGACATTGATTTTCCTTTGGATTCTTCCTTGTTTGGAGGTAGAGATTCTTCCATAGTTCTAGCTGAACTAACCTTCAGATTGTCACATTTGAGAGCTTCAACAAGCATTTCATGAACTTCTTCAGTGGATAGAAAGTAGTTACCCATGCCTGAAGATTCAAACAAAATTTGAGCTTTAGGTGTTGATGATTGGGTGACCACATACTTTGTTTCTTTTTCAAGAAGCAATATTTTCATGACACCTTTGACTGGGATTCTTGCCTCAGATAAGTCCATGTTGAATTCACCACCAACATCTTTGTAGAAATTCTAGCTAAGAAGGATGCCATAAGATGCTGGGACGTCAGCCACCAAGACAGTCATCTTGATTCTTTTGTCTGGGAATGCTACAAATGCAAATTGGGTGTCCTTAATTTGCCCCAACAATGGTACTTGCTTGTTTTCCATGGAGAAACATCTACCAAATGTCCTAGTCAGTGTAAGGCCAAGGGATTTAGCCACTTTGGTAGGCATGACATTGTCTGAAGCTCCAAAATCAATGATATAATTGTTCAGTTGATATCCATTTATTAATAGGGATACATAGAAAGGCTCTATTTTCTTAGGAGTAGCATGAGGAGCAATGACAAGATTATTCAAGATAGACATGTTCCTTGGGGGATCATGAGTTGCTTTCTTAGCTTCTTGTCTTGCTGGGATGTTTTGGTTCTTCACACATTGAACCAATTTATCCAACTGATCAGGGTTGGATTGCAGGAATTCAATTTTAGACATTTGAACTTTGGCTTTCTTTATATGATCAATAATGTCAAACATCTAAAATGAGCTAAGAATAGAGGATGGGAGCTCATCTTTTTTATTCTTGGTAGGGGGAGAACTAGACTATAGATTTGAAGTAGAAGGTGTATGGGTATTTGGTGTACTTACCTTTCTTACAGTCATAAGATCTTTAAGCTAGAAGGGCAGAGTACTTCCATGCTTAGCAATTGAGATTGCCAATTGAGGACACTCCTCTGTCTTCTCTTTATCAACTTCCTGAGCTGATTGATTCTTAGACCAAGTGAACACAACATATGATCCCTCTGTTGCATTACCTTCACTTCTGGGTTCATCTTGATAGTTTAGGAAACCAATGTTGGAGTCACCAACTAATTTTTATTCTTCCTCAGTGAAGAGATTAGCATCATCTTTAGGGTTTAACTTAGGCTATAATGAGAAACCCAAGTTAGCTTCAAGATATCCAACTACTGAGTTGGTTGGAAGTGCTTTAATGGTAAGGTTCCTCTGTGGGGGAGGAAGATGATTTGGCTGCTCTTAACCCCTAGTAGCATTGCCTTAGTATGTCTTATTTTGGAATGTTCTCCTTGGGATATCTCTGTATATAAGAGTGGATGACATCCCTTGGGCCATTTGTCTTCTAAGAGCCAGCAATTCATTTGCCAGCTTCTGCACCATGGGATCAGTAGTGGCTATAGATGAGTAATCAAAAGATGATGGAGATTTACCTCTATTTGGATCTCTCCTTATCTTCCCAGCCAAGATAAGGTCATCTTTTACCTCAGTAGCCAAGTCTTGAGCTTTAGTAAGGTCTATCTAGCCAGCACATCTTAGTAGAAAACTCACTTCAAGCAGTTGTGAGTTGATGAAGAAGCACTTAAGGTTTTTAGGGGTCAGTTGAGTGATTATAGGGATCTTGTTCCTCAACTTATCAAATTTGGCTATGAAATCCCTCACCAGTTCATGAGGCTCCTTCTTCATCTATGTGAGCTGGGCCAAAAGGGCATGTTCATCTTCTACAAGTTTGAATTTGGCTTCAAACTTGGCTTTGAGTGTGTCCTAGTCAGTCACTAATTTAGCCTACAGATGGTAGAACCAATCCGTAGTAATACCTTTCAATATCTCCATGAATAGTCTGACTACCACGTCCTCAAATTCCACACCTATCACATCGTAGGCTATGCTAAAGGCTACAATGGGTTCATCAGGGTGAACCTTTCCATCCCTAAAGAATTTGGGAAAATTTTTCCTTAAACTGCATGGAAGCTCATGCAGGGGTGGGGTAAGATTGAGTGGGCCAAAAGAGTTACCCCAGGGGCCTTAAACTGCCATAATTAGATTATTGACAGTAGGGATAATAAATTTGGGTGGTGTATGTATAGGTAAAGTTCTTCTAATAGCAGAGAAAGTAGCTTTACCTTGTGTTAGTGACCTGGTGTTGGTAGGAGGAAGACTCCTAATTCATTAGAGGTGAGGTTGTGGAGGAAACAACTCAAAATTACTTTGTTGCACCAACTCAAAAATAGGGTCAAAAACACCTTGGGATTTTTGTCTTTTGGTATATTGTGAAGTTGCCAAATTGTAGAACAAAAATAGGAAAGAACCAATCTTACTTCAGCTTGAAACTTGAGGCTTCAAACTATGCGCTCTTTCCCCAATGGAGTCACCAAAAACTATTGGGTAAATATTTTTTTGACTAGCTAACTGGTGAGCAAAATAAGTTCTATCACCATAGGAGTAGGGAGATTGATCAGCCAGATGTGTAGGTTTACTACATCAAAAGGGGATAAATCTCTCCTCTCATTAAGGGAAGGTTCTCTATTAAGTATATAGAGCTATACATATATATCTATACATATATATATAGATATACATATATATATATATACATATATATATATATACATATATATATACATATATATATATATATATATATATATATATATATATATATAAGTAGAAAATAAGACACAAGGGTAGGACAAACCATCCATCTCTCTTTTTTAGAGATGATGCTAACAAAAAGAGGAGAAATCTTGAGAAACATTGAAGGCACTTCTCTTCTTTTAGAAGTATTCTTGCAAGAAACATCAGGAGTCCTTTCAAGGAACAAGTAACTAGTAACCAAAGTAAAATGTAACCAACAATATAAGATGCAGCATAAAGTATCCATCTTAACTACCTAAGAGAGAGATACGAAGAACAATGGGGGCACAAAGTCATCACAAGGTCCTTTACATAGGAAAAAGAAAATACAAACACACTGAAAGTACTTATGGGGGCACAAAATCATCCCATAGTTGGTCTTCGGGACACTTTCTTAACCACTTCCACTAGTTCTGCTTATTAGATCAGAAAAACAAGAACGCTTCTAGGAAATAGACATACGAACAATTTCCTAAATAACATAGGCTATTTCTAGCACAAAGTCTGAAAAGGTCACTTGCTTTCTTATTCAAATGAAGGAAAATGATTAACAATTTGAGCTCAAAGTCTTAGTAAATGCCTTTCAATTTGGTCAGTGTTTTTTCTTCTATAGTAGGAAAAGATCCTTCATAACAATTAGAGAGATTACAATATATAAAGGCCAATAGAGGTTTGGCCCATTTATCCCATGGAACAGCTCATGTTGTTTATGTCTGCTTTGAATGCACTTTCAGTTCTATATTTTAACTCAAATGTCATCCCCTAGAATTGGATGATCCTCTTAGTTTCCTCTCTTGATTACACCATTGTTCACTTTGCCTTTATTCCTAAACAAGTCATGTCTTTTAAAGGCTCAAGAAATTTGCATCCACATTTCTAGGTTCAAGAGGTCTATCAGATCTAAACACTGTGTTGATACTCCAGATCTTTTGTATTATTTCCTCTACTTCACAGTGATTAGGTCTCTCGCACTTAAGTATACAAAAATCAATACACACTTCATTGCCACCAATTTGGCATCCTCAAGTCTACCATCATTTGAAAGCTAATGGCTAATTGATTGCCCCTAATTTGACAGCTATAGGTCTATCATCCTTCTTGGCAACTCCTTTTTTGGCTGTTGAATTGGGTCCTTAAATTGCCTCTCTATTCTTTGGTCACTTTTCACTAAAAAATTGACATGTGGCAACATCTGATTTGAAACAGGAAAGGACACGTAGCAGCTTCTGCTACTCTTAGAGGATTTAGAAACATTTTTTATGAGTCTAGCAGAAGATGACATGTGGTAGTCTCTGTTGTGCTTTAGCAGCCTTTGAAAACACTCGAGACTTATTTTAGGTTCACATGAATGATAACACGTGGTGGTCTCCACTATGCTCTAAAAAATGCTTAGGAGAAGCTTATAAACTTGTTTGAAACTCAGACGTAGACACGTGTCACTCTCCATAGAGTTATAAATGAATAGGTGGTAGCTTTCACTTATCTTTGGAGAGTCAGGTGGATGATGACACATGGCGCATTCCACTTTCTTCAGCAGCTCATTAGGGGTCCATCACAGTCTTTATGAAAATAAGAAGTAAGAGGGAGAAATTGTGGAGATTGAGACTTGTCAGCTTCCACCAAACTTTTGCAAGGGACACGTGGCATGTTCTGCAACTTCTTGAGACTTAGACAAAAACTTGCATAAAAAAGAAATACCTGTGCGTTGAACTTTAGAATTATTGAAACTTTGAAGCTTCAGATGGAGACACTTGGAGGCTTCTAAAAAGCTTCAATAGGGACATGTGGCATCTTCCATTACGATTAGAAACAAAGTGCAATGGGGCTCAGTAGATGACATGTGACAGCTTCCGCTTGACTCATTATTTTGAAGGTGCTCCTTTGAACCATTTTGATTGAACTGACCAATTGAAACAACTTTGGTTCAATGGTTCAATAGTTCAATGTCTTTGTTTTGGCTAAGTCTTGACCATTTGAGATAGTTTCTAAACTGCATTGAACCTTTGCTTTGAAATAACTATGTTTAACCTTTGAACCTTTGCTTTAAACTGACCAATTGAACCAACTTTGGTTCAACGGTTCATTCCTTCCTTGAAGCTTAGTCTTTTGGAAAGCTGATGAACTTACCAAAGCGGTTGAGTGTCCTGTTGACATCACTGAATGGTTCAATCTGGCTGAAGCACTTAACTCTTTTAACCCTATCAATGATGTTGAACCTTGAACCCATTAAACCATTAAACCAAAGTGGTTCAAGGTTCAATAGTTCAATATTCACTTAGAAGCTTGCCGATGAGCCCCTTTTTGGTTGAACCAAGGCATTGAACCAATCCTAAAAATGCCCAAGTGTTGGAAACTCGCCCCTTTTGATTGAACTTTTCTGAAGAAGCCATTAAAATAGTTGAACCTACTAATTTCAAGCATGTTGAGTCTGTACATTTCTAGAAAATATTGAAAAGTGAGGAACTTGAAAGCTTAGAAGAAATTTTGAAAAGGGAAGAGGCAAATTTGGTCTTGCAGGACCAAAATGGCTCATACGTTGTCCCAAAAAGAGTGACATTTTTTTGAGGGGACAATAAAAATCACTTAAAACAACCTTCAAGGGTAGAAAATTTCATGATGGTGAAGCATACCTTATCCCAAGGGTTAAACAAGCTCTCTCTATCAAAGCCTCCTTGCAACTTCACCAATGCTTCTCCTTCAATGAAGAATTTTTAAAACCCTTTCGGGTCGTAAACGTTGGTGAGTCTTTTCAATATTCTACCCTCATAGCATAAACTCATAGCCTTAGTAATCGAATCCTCACTAATAACAAACTCTATAACTCCAACCTAAACTTTATGATCACCATTCCGCCTCAAAGCAAATTGAATGGAGATGTTTTCATGATATCCATTCAAACATTCAAGAAAATGAGAAATTATACCTCCATAACATATACTCCATAGCATAGCATACAATTTGGTTTCATCACATGATAATAGCTCAATTTTGACTTTTTCTCCTCCCATGACTGTTAAAGCTTCACTAAATTGTTGCACAACTGAAAAGGGACCCAGACCAAAGTGAATTACCACCACTAAGGATTAACATTAAAAATTAAATCAAAAAAATTGAAAGCTTTCTCAGCCCACACCCAATCTTTAGTAAAATTTAGGATGATTAATGATTGCACATGTGAAAGAGCTTACTAGGATTTACCATGTTAGAACATTCCTTAAAGGATTGAGGCTGCCTCATGTGATATTGATTTTATTTGAGTCAAAATACTTAGAAAAAATGTGATGAGGAGTACACAATGATGATGAATGAAATCAGCATGAATAAAAATGACTAAATATACTACCAAATTGATCAAAATGATGATTAAAATTAATGACTAAATAAACTACCAATGGATATAAATAAATGAATAGAAATGACCAAATAAGTGACCAATTAACAACAATCAATGACTAAATTAATGACTAAATATATCAATGAATAAAAATGACTAAATAAGTGACCATATTAAAACAATCAATGACTAATTATACTACCAAATTGATCAATCAAAACAACCAATAAATGACTAAAAATGGTTTAGTTATCAATTTGGTCATGTTATAAATGACTATAAATAAACCACTAATGATCACGTGATCATGTTTGGTTATTTATATGCAGTTTTTAGTAGTTTTTTAAATCATATATTGCTCTTTCTGTACTAGTGTCTCAGCTAGTCAAAGTTGTCATAGTGAACAAGTTAGTGGGAAGGTGAAATCTTCAATTGGGAGGCATTTTAAGGTTTGACTAAGGAATCTAAGGCTATGAAGGGTCATAATAGGTGTAATACACTCCATTTTATGTATTATATTGGAAAATTGAATACAAATTCGGTCCCAAGTGTGCAAGGTGAGGGAAAGAGGAGTTATTTAGACTTTAGGTAGTGATAACTCATGTCCAAAAGAATAATGATGATTATGGATGTAACTAATTCATGTTGAACATGTATATTACCCATACCTCTTAGTGAAATCATAAAATCTATCCTTAGTCAATTGTGGGGAATTCTAAGAAGGCCAAATGATGAAGGCAGTTTTCTGAGCAAGCAATTGAGGAGTTCTACACCACATTTTAGGAGTTTCATGTTTTGTGGGACATTTGTCCAAGTTGACCTTGCAGGTTTTAGTTCATATTCCTTTCTCTTTCATGTTTAACTCATTTTCTTAGTGTGCCTAATGACTCTTGGACTTCTTTCTTCTCATCTCTCTCTTTAATTCTATAAGTAGTAGCCATTTTGACTCTTGAAAACTAATACCACACCATGTATGGAGAATCCTTACTGGATTGACATTATATTTTTACTTTGAAAAATAAATTAAAGTTTTTATTTGAGTTCATGAACATTTTTATAAGTGTGTAAGGAGATTTATAGTTAATAGTTAATTGATCTTCATATATCCTTGCTTTCTCTCAATCTTCTCATGTTTGATGCAATTTGTTCCTATTCTAATAGGTTATTTAGAGTTTATCTAATGTGTTAGGATGCTTTAGAGTGTATAATTATTTTTAGAGTGTGTGATCTACCCTCTAGTTCACTTACCTTGTGTTGTCTCATGCATATCACCTCTATGTTGAAACACTTATGTTAGAACCCCATAGGACTTGGAAGTTAGTTTTTAGGTCTTATTTCATTATGATAAGAAGTGTGATTTCCTTGTGGAAATTATCCTAGTATATCACCCCTTATATTAGTTTAATTTTATAATAAATTATATCCCTTTTCCTATAAACAACTCATTAAGTATGTGATAAGAATTTCAAGGTATATTTAAGGAGCTAGCCCTTAAACCTAGAGGTCTAATTATGCTATAAGTAAACCCACATACCTAGAAGTATTCCCATGTTTCCCAAATTTGGAGGAGGCTTAAACACCATTATTTAGGGTGAAATATTTGGTAACAATAGTTACTCTTTAGATTCAAATATAAATATAAAAGATCCATATAGATCTCAACCACCTCTAACATTTGCTTGATCACTGGGGAAATGCTTTGTGTGTAATCAACCATGAACCTCCTAAGTCCCCACGACCTAGTACTTTATGACACCTCTTAAGACTACCAAAGAGACCTATTACTTTATGACACCTCTTAGGTTTGTAGCAAAAATGAAAAAACACACACACAAAGGACACCAAAGCATAACACACTTAAACCTAAGAAAAAATAAAGCAAGACACCAAAGCAACAAGGCAACAAACTAAACTTGTGTTAACCACTTATTGAAACAAGAAAAAAAATGATACAAGTAAATAACTTGAGGTTAAACTCTTTCATATAGGATCAAATGGAAAAATTATTTGATCACTATAACACCATGAGGTCTAATTACCATATCTTGATTTGATTCCAATCATACATTTCTCACCATATGAGGATTCCCACTTGCAGTTGGAGGCATTATCATGTTCATGGCCTCTTGGGAGAGAAGTTGGACTTTTTGGCTACACCCTCAAGTGTATGAGTTGGTCATGTGATTCTAAAAACCAATCATCATCATTCCAATCTTGAGTTTCTTACATCAATAATCTAATTTTTGATTTAGTCATGGGATGCTCCTAATTTGTCATGTTCAAAAATAGTGATTCTCCTAAAAAATCAGTTAGTATGTCTTGACTTGTGTCTTCATTATGCTCTATTTGATATGGTTGTTTATCAAGGACTTCAACCTCTTGGTAAGTGTCTAAGCATGACTGCCACATGTGATTAGTCTCTATTTGATTCTGCCTATGAGACTTAGAATGATAAAATACCATAGTGTTCTATTCAAGACCCTTCTCAATCTCCTCATGGGGTAAAGGTGGGTTATCTAAACTTGAATAGAAGTTCCCTAAGTCTTCCCAAAAGGCCATCTCTTCATGATCAATTAAAAGGGCATGGAGTTCACTCTCATTCTTACCATTCACTTGTGAATCACTATGTTGATCAAGTATGTCTAACTCTTACACAAAGTCATGATAAGTCTCATGATATACCATAACATGGTCATCATTATCCTCTTGACATCTTATGTAATCATGATCACACCTTAAAATTTCATCAACTATTTGGATTTGAAATTCATTAACAAGTTCATCTTGGTGACATAGAAGGGGGTTTTTGTCTTAAATTAAACTAGAATATTCTTGAACACATACCTTTTCTTGAATTTTTGAATCCCCTTAGAGGATATATCCTTACATTGCATATGCTACAAACTAAACAAAATATTTACTTTCCCACACTTCAATATCATCATGAAAAAGAGTGGCTACCATGTCATAAAGGAGATATTGGAAGACATACTCTTCTTGGCTAATTAAAATATCCTTTCCTTGTGACTCATCTTGTATCCAAGTAAATTATTGAATCTCATCCTCTCTTGAATTATAAAATATTGATTCATGCTTCTCTTTACCAAGAGGTGTCTGAATGGTGATTTATTCCTCTTTCTCACTCAAATCACCTTCATCATCTATCATTATAGTTGGATCTTATTTATTTGTCTCACAAAGAATATACTCCTCAAGGCATGGCATGAAGATCCCTAAAACATTTCAAGGAGAGAAGTCAAATCTAGTGGTGCCATAGATGCCTCATTATTTGTACTTAGCTACTTATGTTTGACAACTAACATTGACTTGAATATACTAATATGATATAAATACCATAGCTTCTTAAGGTGGGAAGGATGGGAGATAAGTGGTTTCTTATTAGTCTCTAACTTCAACACCTTGGCTTGTGTTTAACCAATTTTCTCTTTCCTTCAACTAGAAACACTTGTATCCATGTTGGAAAGTTAGATGTAGGAGATTATTATTTTAAATGTGTTTCATCCTTGGGCATGAATAGAGGAACTCATAGCTAAGATGGAATTACTCTTGTAGTTTTCACTAACTAATATAAGTATTTATCTACAAGTTCAATCTATTCCTTTAGGTGGGCTTAAAAATCAAGCCTTGACTTATTAGAAATATGATTATGCTGACTAGTCCTTTTAATGCATACTTCTTCCTTATTTTTTACTCTCTTAAACTGACTTCTAGGAAGGAAAGGTTGGAAGGACTTGTGAGGGAATTGGAGGGTTTTGACATAAATTTCCTTAAGACCTTTGAGGGGTGATGGGAAAGTCGATATAAGACTAATATGGGGTGGAGTAGGGGACATAAGGATGATGATGATGATGAACTTGTTTTCCATCATATACTACTAACCTATCCTCTATATTTGAAATGAGACCACTTATATATAGAAAATCACTAATGAGCCTTAAATGACCTCTCATGAAAAATTTCCACTCTTTCTTGGCTTGCTAAAATGAAGTTCTCATGCTCCTTATTTGGTGACTAGTAATATATTGGCCATAACTTCTATGTGTGTCAATGCCCACCATGTGTCTTTCATATATCAATAAGGTATTTTTAAGGCTTGATATAGATTGGTTTGGGATATGGTTGGGTTAACCAAAATCATTATGATGTTTTCATGACTGATTAGGATGATAAGCAAGTTGTCAAGGAGATGAATGACGTTCACAATGAGGTTGATAATCTTGGCAGTAAGGAGGTTTAGTATAGGGTTGATGGCAGTCAGGATAAGGTTTGATAGGGGTCATAATGGAGCTGATATGGGTCATAAGGCTAACGAAAATGGGGTGTATGATAGAGGTATTCTCCATATGATTACTCATCATAATAGACATGAATATCAATGAACTATTGAGATAAATTATTCTTACCATGAGAGGATGACCTTGTGATGAAATTATTACTATAAACCTAGCATGTGAGTGCTTGAATCTACCTAAGATGAATACAAGGCTACAAGTGAGTGTTCCAATGCTTGAATTTAGTCCCATTATGCATTCCAAAACTATTATCTCTCCAAAATACACCCTATAAAGATGTTCAGACCTACCTTCAAGGTTGGAATAATATGGGGATAACCCAAGGTTGTGGGTGACCTATGATTGGGCTATACCTCTAGATTATGGGGTTAGCTCCCCTAGTGAATCTATTTGGGATAAATTCACTAAGACCTACTAATTTTGGGGTGGAAAGGGATAAATAATATGCATAAATGAAAACCTACTCTAAGGGTGGTGATGCACCAATATAGCTTATCCACTCTAATTAAATTCCTAACAAAACTAAAGAACTACTCATAACTACTCATGAACTAAAGCATTATCTAAAAGGATCCTATGAAACAAAATTTTACATTAAGGTCATAGTGAATGGATAAAACTTGGAGGTGATGTGTGAGAGGCCTATCTTGGGACACTTCCAACCAGGTTACACTCAAAATGTGATTACCAACCTTTGAAACTTTATATAACCTACATAAGATAACTTATCAGTATGTAGGTGTTGCAAGGACATGACAAGGGATAATTTATACCTCTTATGCACATAAAAAAAAGCATATGCACATAATATAGAAATCATGGATATGTTTTAATATCCCATTAATAGTCCAATAGGTTCATCAAGTACAAAACCAGATAGAGTTTCCTCATACATAGATGAGGGATATAAATTAAGGCCTTATGGATTTAATATATAGAATGATTAGAAGAGAGAAAGAGTGAAAAATGAAATGGATTTATAGATATTGTGTAATAAATGACCATAGTCAACTCATACTATAGTTACAATTAGTTACAATAGTCTATCATAGGTTTCCCCATACACCAGTCTTCAAATTGGTGGTCTTGAATGATCTATTTGGAATTCAGATGAAGTGGTGGGAATATAGTTGGAATTTTCAAGGCATGTCCATGTGAAAAATGGTTAATCACTCCTTCCATTGATAGTTACAAACCTGAGAGTGGCTCAATTAAAACCCCATGAAGCATTTAATAGCCCATTTTTCCTTGCATCTTGACTTAGGTTCAAGAAACTACCATTTCATTTATAATTACCATGGAATGTGTGTTTTAATCCTTCAATGTATCAATTAAAAGGTGTAGTAACCTTGTATTACCCACTTAAATATCCATTCTATGCAATTAGTCTTCTTCTTGCTGACCTAGGTATGTCTATTATGCTAGTTAGGCATAATTACTTGATTGTTAAGTGTTTGGTGGTAATGAAAACTTGTAAGACATGTTAATAATATGTGAATAGGTGAGTCTTAGGTTTTAATAAATGTCCTACATCATTACATAGGCCCTTATAAGCAATATACACCTACAACTTTACCTTTCCTAGTTGACTAGGCCAATTCTTCTTAGCATCTATAGATTGGCTATTTGGTGAAGATTTATAGAGGAATTTCCAATTATTTTTATGGAAATATTATGATTTTATAATATGAAACCAATCTCAAAATACCCTATCCAATTATTATTAATTTCTCAAACATCTTTGTACCCTACTCTCTGCTTGAAAACTTGAAAAAGTACCATTTTTTGACAATTATGTATAGTGTTTATACATACCAGTACCATGAATAAGGTATCCTAAAATTGGAACATATGTTTCAATTGTTTATCAATTCAATTAGGAGTTTTTGGTTTCCAAAATATCAAGTTTTCCCAAGTTGCATTTATCTTAGGGTATAAGCAGGGTTTTGGAGGTCTACCATCTTAATGATGGTTCATAAAGATCCGACCTCCTATCCCAATCTTATATTCATGTATTTTTATTCCATATACCACCCTAAAACTTCTAAAAATATTTTTATCACATGAACCTTGTGTGTGAAGATATGAATGCAAGTTGGTGACCCTTGAGCTCTCTGCAGGCCTTCTGGACATGGTTGTAGACTTAGAATTTTTTCATAGAGTTGGGCCCCTAAATAAAAATTACTCTATGTATATTTATTTTATATGTGTGAAAAAATACCCCTAATATCATTTTAAATGTGTAATTTTACTATGAAATTTATGATAAATTGTTGGCTCGAGTTGACTGCTTGGGGTGGCATAGCTCAAGGTAATTCTTGAGACTAAATTGGCCCTCTTTTTACATTCACCTACCTCAAAAACGTATTTTAGGGACTGTAAAATATTATAACACCTCTTCATGATATTATCTCTACTTGGGAAGGTCTGAGTGTGCTTCAAATCTAGTGGTGGAACTTGAGGCCTAGTCATGGCTTTTAGGCATAATGGCTTAGACTACATTTTGGAGGTCTAAGTGAATTGTAGGTGATTTGGGAGGGGGGGTTCAAAATCATAAAATTGACTTCCCCACATATTTTATATCTATTTATGTTGACTTATGCCACTTTTTCCATCATCTCTTCTCATTCTCTCATGTGACTACCTGTAGGTTTCACTACAACCTAAGTGCTTGGGACATGAGCAGTCCTTACCCTCCTCTTAATATAGTTTTGATGGAATTATAAACTCACATATCATTATTTTAGGGTTTAAAACACCCTTATGATCATATCTTACCTTCATCAATTCCTCTATATATCTTCATCTCCTACTTAGGGTTTGTAAGCAGTCATGTCTACATAGCCCTTAGTGACTGAGTTTAGTGCTTTTTCTACTTTACCTAAGTTTCCTATCCTCATGGAAATTTTTAAAAATTTCTCACTTTCACCCTTAGGTTTCCTCAATAATTATATGAGCTCAAAATTATGCATAATCCATTAACTGATATGCATAGGTCTATTTAGACCTAATTAGGCCTAACAAGCCTATTTAGATCATTAAGCCTTCATTGGTTCCTAGGGTTAGGATAATTAAATGGATATACTAAGAGTATTCATATAAATATTAAAAAAAAAACCCTATTTCCACTCTCTCAATAGTCACCCTCAGATGTCCTCATGTTTTTTTATCATTTTGAATGTGCAAGTGTATACAAGGTTGGTTTAGTTTTGTCTAGGCCTAAAGGCTTATTTCTATCTTAAGAGACCAAAATGTCTCAATGGAAAGAATTGAGATCACATACAAATATATTTATATACCCCATATTCCAATTGTGTCTCATATTTGTGTAGGATCCAAATATCTCCTCTCCAAGTTGCCTACTTTCTAGAGATTGTCTTGTTATATATAATTCAATATGTTTGTCTAGTGTGTCAAGACTCTTGGATATCTTAGGGGTCAGAACATCTAATTGATATTTATATCCTTAAGATGATAAATCTTAAGCTTCATATTTATATTCTAATATCTCACCTTCACATAAGGCTTCAACACAATCACACTCTCTTCTACCCTACCTTTATGTGATGACCCTTCCTTTTGACTATGAGAGAAGTAAGAGGTGAATCTTCTTTTGAAAGGAGTTGTCCACTTGGTCTATCACACCTCTTACTTATGTTATGGGTTTTATATCCGATTGAATCTTCACTTGAACTCAACCTACCCTTTGCCTACAGTCAACCCTGTAATTTTTAATTAGGATCCTAAAGTTTTATTGACCCTATGAGACATAGGTTACCATCACTTTAGACTCTTTGAGGTTTTATAACCTTTAAAACTTAGTTAATTTAATATTACCATCCTTTTAATGTACCTAAGAGGTGAAAATATATCTAATTCCCATTTTTAGGTCAATGTATGTCTATCTTAGGCCTAATTAGACCTTAAACCCTTTTTATGCACCTCAAAGGACTACATCATCAGGGGTAGACTAGGTTTGGAATAAACAAGTACTCACTCTATATTTAATCTCAATCACTTCTCATGCAATTTAAAGTCACTTAAATCTTCCTCTTATAGCTCTAATTGTAGGTGATGAATAAGGTTTTCTTGATCATGTGTGTGGATATTGATAAGTGGACTAATACACTACTATTCTCATGAGTTACATCCTAATGTTCATAACCGTATTATTATATTATTTAACCTCAAGATAGGGTTCCTTGTTAAAGTTTTTCTCACCAACAGCTAGGCCTATAGGTAACTTGGGGATTTATCTTTGCATAGTAGGCCAAGGTGCAGGGTTGATTCATGTTTATCCTTGTCTTCCCATCTCTATACCTATTTCCCATGCCTTTCTCAAATTTTGATCTATTTTTATTATCTCAAGCCATTTTTAAAAACCTTGAAGCTCCTTGATCTATCAACACATTTGTCTTAAGACCAATTTTTCAATTTGATTATAGGTGAACGCTTAAGAAAATTTGATTTTTTTTGTTGTTGAAACTTTATGAATTTAGGTGCTTGGAACCCTATTATTTCATCACATCTTCAAATTGAATTTATTATCATGCTCCATGACTAGGCAACCTTTATCAAACAATGGAAATCATTGAGTTTCCTTGTGTCTGTAGACCTACAAGCCTATAAGAAGTGAGGACTATAACATTGTGTATGAGCCCTTGAATATTAAAAGTATGGTAGTTATGGATTAAAAATAATTAATTCCAAAGTATCAACATATTTGTATCATAAAGACACAAGTCTCCATCTCCATGTAAGTGCATATTCCAACTATTCAAACCACAAACACACCTTTTTATGCAAGCACATAGACACAGTCCACAAAGTGAAAGAAGAAGTGATCATATTGAGACTTGTAAATAATATTTGAATGATAAAAATGAAATATATGGATGGGGATGATATTATAACTCAATTAAAAAATAGTCATATTAATTATACCACTTGGATAAATACAACATGAAAAGCTTGTCTACAATCTGCAAGTGGAGGAAACATGAAGCTTTCTTACTCCCACACCATCACACTTGTGAACTAGGCATGGAGATTTATGGATATATACATTTAGGACTCTTTGAATCAACATCAATAATTTATTCTCAAAATAACTCCATAGATACATCAAAACTATTGTACTTTTGACCCCTTGCAAAGATGAGGAAGACCATCTGAGTGCGCAAATTGTTAGCATTTGTTCATAAAGCATAGGGAATGGATTTGAAAATAAATTACATGAAAAATAAGGTTGAGATACCCCCTTCCTCTCCCAAAATTATCATATTTTTCTCTTCTCTCTCCTATATGGAATGAGTGAAAACCTAAAAGCTTGTCTGGACTACCAAGGAGCTTGGTGGAGAGAGAGAAATGGTTTTGGGCCTATTTTGAATACATTTGACTTGAAAATCCTTTGATACATCTTAAATTATTCCACTTTAAACATATAACCCCCCTCTATATGTAATTGGATGTACAAGTCTTTGTAACCTGTAAAAAAACATTTGAAAATACCTTATTTTTTGCATTTTCTTCTAGTTTTTTGACCTTAAGATTCCATTAGAGGTCATAGGGAGGGAAAACATGAGTCAATAGCATTTGAAAACTAGTGGTATGTCAAAATAGTTGAAGGTTCATGTTATTCCCATTTTTGGGACCCATTTAAAGAGTGGGAAGATGGATTTGACTACAAGATAGACCTTTTAAAGCTATAAAATGCTTAGACATGAATATATAATGATAATGGGAAATTTTAAGACCTTTATTAAAAAAATTATAAAAAAATTCCTCCTTTCAAATATTTCCAATGCAAAATCACTCATATTAGGGATTTTAGGGTCTTAAAATGGGGTAATCAAGGCTTGAGATAGGATTAAATAGAAAGATCATGGAGAATAGCTTTGAACGCCTCACTAGGTTTCACAGTAAGACCCAATCATGGTTTAGACACCTTTAAAATTTATTAGCAAGGTCCTTCTCACAAGGAAAGGTTTGAAATAGGACTAAAACCATAATGATCAATAACCTTATAATATCCAAGTTACCTTAACTTTGTCAAAATATCCTTAATCTTGTCAAACCATGCTTAAACCATCTTCAAGACCTCAAAATCATTTTACACTCTCTTGTTCACTCAAGGGTCATCTTGATGACATAACAAATCGGACAAATGACTTAAAGTATCTAGGACATATGATTATCTCTAAAATATCTAAACAAATGTGACACTCTCAATAAGATTAAAAGACTTTTAAGAGACATTCATAGGACCATGAATAGTGTTAGACACCATGGACAAACTTAGAGGGTTATCATAAAAGTTTTTTTACTTTAGGGGTTGACATTTAGCCTAGAAATCCAAATTATAAACATTTTCGATGGCTCATATGGGGTGACCAATTTGTTGGTTAAGATAACCCACTCACTTTCTATGATATTGATGACTCATGCATGGTAATAAGACTTCATGATCACTCTTGGCCTACCAAAGAGACCTTGTACTTTATGACACATATTTGGATTGCATAAATGACCACAAAACACACAAACAAGAGACACCAAAGCATACAACACCTAAACCTAAGAGCAAATAAGGAAAAACACCAAATCAATAAGGTAACAAACTAAACTTATGTTGACCATTTATTAAAACAAAATAATAAATGCTATAAACAACTTATCAAAGGCAAAATCTTTCCTCCAGGATAAAATGGAAAACTTATTTGATCACTATGGCATCATAAGGTTTGATTACCATGCATTTATTTGAGTTCAATCAGGCATTACTCATTATATGAGGATTCTCACTTGTAGTTGGAGGAATTATCATGTTCATGTGCACTTGGGAGAGAAGATGGAATTTTTAGCTCAACCTTCAAGTGCATGAGTTGGTCATGTGAGTCTAACACCCAATCATAATCATTCCAAACTTGCCTTATTTACATCAACAATACTATTTATGCCTTAGTCATGGGATGCTCCTAATTTCTCATGTTCTCAAGTAGCGATTATTCTGATAACTCACCTGGTATGTCTTGGCTTGTGTCTTCATTCTGATCTATTTGATATGGTTGTTTATCAATACCTTCAACCTATTGGTAAGTTTCCAAACATGGATGCCACATTTCATTAGGCTCTCCTTGATTCTACCTATGAGACTTAGAATGATCAGTTTCCATAGTGTTTTTAAAGACCCTTCTCATGCTCCTCATGGGATAGAGGTGGGTTATCTAAACTTAAATATAAGTTCCCTAAGTCTTCCCAAAATTTCATATCTTTATGATCAATTGAAAATGCATGGAGTTCACTCTCATTCTTACCATTCACTTGTGAAGTACTATGTTGATCAAGTATTTCTATCTCTTCCGCAAAGTCATGAAAAATCTCATGATTTGTTTCTTAGTCATCATTATCCTCTTGACATCCCATGTAATCATGATAAAACCTTAAACATTTATCAATTATTTGGATTTAACAGTCATCGAAAAATTCATCTTAGTGACAAAGAAAGGGTTTTTTTATCTTCAATGAAACTAGAATATTTTTGAATACATACCTTTTCTTGAATGTTTGAGGCCCCTTAAAGGATATCTCGTTACCTTAAAGTTGATACAAATTGAACCGATGCTTTACTTTACCACATTTTAGGACTACCATGATGAAGAGTGGCTACCATGTCATTAAGGAGATCTTTGAAAACATCCTCTTCTTATCCAATTAAAACATCCTTTCTTTGTGACTCATCTTGCATCCAAGTAACTTATTTAATGACATCTTATCTTGCATTATGAAAGACTGATTCATGTTTTTATTTTCCAAGAGGTGTCCCAATGGTGATTTCTTCCTCTTGCTCACTCAAATCACCTTCACCATCTATCATTACATGGATTTTCTTCATTTGTCTCACAAAGAATAGGCTTCTTATCAAGGAGTGGAATGGAATATCCTTAAAAGAGTCCAAGGAGAGAAATAAATTCTAGTGGTGCAATGGATGCCTCATTATCCTTACTCAGCTACTCATCTTTGATAACTATCATCTCCTTTTTATGTTGCACACGGCCTTGAATATATTTTCATGATGGAAATACATTGGATTTTTAAGTAGGGAGGGATGGGAGCTAAGTGGTTTTTGATTTGTCTCTAACTTCAACACCTTGGTTTGTGTTTAACTAATCTTATCTTCACTTTGAATACAACACTTGTCTCCAAATTAGAAACTTAGACATAAGAGCTTTTTCTTTTGTATGTGTTTCAACCTTAGGCATGAATGGTAGAACTGTTGGTTGGGATGGAATTACTCTTGCAACTATCACTAACTAATATAGGTGTTTGTCTACAAGTTAAATCTATTAATTAATGTGGATTCAAAGTCAAGCCTTGAATAATCAAAGATCTACTCATTCTAACTAGTCCTTTCAATCCATACTTCTTCCTTATTTTGTACTCTTTCTTAAACTGACCTCCACAAAGGAAAGGTTTGAAATACTTGTGAGGGACTTGGAGAGTTTTGACATACATTTTCTTGAGATCTTTGAGGGGTGATGGGTAGCTCAATAGAAAAATTATATGGGGTGGAGTAGGGGACATAAGGTTGTTGATGATGAACTTGTTGTCCCTCATATACTACTAAGCTCTCCTCTATCTTTAAAACTAGACCACCTATATCTAGCAGATCACTACTAAGCCCTAAATGACATTCTCTCATGAAAAATGCCCACTCTTTATTGTCCTAATGTAATGAAGTTCTCATGATCCATATTTGGTGACTAGTAATTTATTGGACATAACTTCTCTGTGTGTCAATGCATACCATGTGTCTTTAATATCTTAATAAGGTTTATTTAAGACTTGATATGGATTGGTTTGGGACATGGTTGGGATTACCAAGAACATCATGATGTTTCCATGATTGATTAAGATGATAAGTAGGATATCAAAGAGATGAATGAGGTTCACAATGAGGTTGATAATCTTGGTAGTAAGGAGGCTCATTATAGGGCTCATAAGGGTCATTGTAAGGATGATAGGGTCATAATGGAGATGGTATGGGTCATAGGGCTGATGATAATGGAGTGTATGATGGAGGTCTACTCCATATGTAGCTATAAATCATCATAATAATAATGAATAATAAGAAAATATATAGATAAATTATTCTTATCATGAGATGATGACTTTGTGATGAACTTATGACTATAAACCTACCATATGAGTGCTTGAAGTTACCTAACATGACTTCAAAGCTTTAAGTAAGTGTTCTAATGCTTGAATTTGGTCCCATTGGGCATGATAAAACTATTATCCTAATAACCTACACCTTAAAAAGAGGTTGTTCATACCTACCTTCAAGGTTAGATTAACAGTGGGAATATCCCAAGGTTTTTGGTGACCTATGATTGGGCTAGACCTCTATATTATGGGGTTAACTCCCTTGGTGCATATATTTGGGATAAATTTACTAAGACCCAAAAATTTTGGGGTGAAAAGTGATAGATAATATGCATAAATGGAAACTTACTCTAAGGGTGGTGATGCACCAATATAGCTTATTCACTCTAATTAAACTGATAACAACACTAAATAACTACTCATAAACTAAATAACTATTTACAAGGCTCCTATGCAATAATATTTTACATGGGGGTAATATTTAATGGATATAACTTGGAGGTTATAGGTGAGAGGCCTATCTTGAGACACTTCCAACCAGGTTACACTCCAAATATGACCACCAACCTTTGACACTTCATATAACTTACATAAGATAACTTATCAGCATGTAGGTGTTGTAAGGACATGCCAAGGGAGAATTTATACCTCTTATTCACATCAAAACAAGAATACACACACTATATACCAATCATGGATAAGTTTTAATAGTCCATTAACAATCCAATAGGTTCATCAAGTACAAAACTAGGCAAAGTTTCTTCATACCTAGGTGAGGGATAAAAATAAATGCCTTAATGCATGAATATATAAAATGATAAAAAGAGATAAATAGGTAAAAATGGTGTGTAGTTATAGATAATAGGTTATAAATAACCATAGTCAACTCATACTATAGTTACAATAGTCTTGTTATCCAAATTTGGCCTACATGCCTAGTTCAGAATGAGAAGCTAAGCAAAGTCCTAATTAAAGAGTGACCCAATGTCATAAGAAGCATATGGATTTCAAGAGGAGATAAAATATAATTTGAAACATTTTGAAACACTTTAAACATAATTTAATTACAAATTTGGTAATCTTAAGAGACTAGACTGTCATCAGGATGTCATGTAGGAATGAGTGGAGCAAGTTGGTTGTGAATTTAATAAGTTCACCTAGAGAGCCTTATAGGAAAAATAAATGCATGGACATGATGAACTTCATGCCCTAATTTTTATTTGAAAATTTCATGTCTTGATGATTTCTTTATATCGATATATAGGTCTTCAAAGTTTAGCTTGGAGAATAAAATGTTCATGTGGACATTAAATTTAAGCTATGATAAAAAACCTTTGGGGTTAAAAATGGAGATGAAAACATGAATATCAATGAAATTCAAGTGGAAATCAAATGATGGGTACATAAACATATAATTTAATCCATGAAAAGTAACTATTGGGTGTTAAAAATCTTAAGATGTTCACATGGACATCAAATACAAGCACACATATGTCAAATTTAAGCCTCATGAATTAGCCATTTGAGTTCAAATGGTGGGTCCAATCAAGATAAATAGATCACATACAATCATACATAGAGATCTAATGATATGAACTAAGTCAAAAGGTCAACATAGAACATGCAGGTGACAAGTGGCATGATCTTGCTAGAAGGATCTTAATCTAATGATATGTGGTACAAGTTCAAGGTAATGGGCCTAGGTAGATATATAGTGCACATTCATTCATATATCTATATCTAATGATGTGAGTTAAATTCAAGGAGTTAGCATATCTTGGGTACCAATAAGGAGAAGGTAGTTTGGCAAAAATTGATAGGTCTAAATTAGCAATCGACAACCAATAAATAAAGATCAAATCCAAAAGCTTCCAATAAAGGTTAATGAACCAATTTTTGACCTAGGTAAATGAATATTTCAAAGATCCATGTTACCATTAGATCTTGATCAAAAAAGATGTAGTCATATAAGAAATATGGACAATGATAAAGATTTATCACCACTAAAGTTTATACATGACCTCTGCTCAATAACTTAGAACCTATTGACCCTATTGAAGGATTACTCCATTGATGCATTCATTGCTCTTCTAGATTGAATATCCTCATGTGCAGTAGCTTCTCATATTTCACATGGTTTAGAGGTAAAATAGGTATTTTTGGGCCTAATACAAAGATCAAGCAAGATTAAATGTCTATTAGACTTTCATGGATATTGTGACTAAGTGAAAATTGATAGAATGAGTTAGTTTTTTAATCTATGGTAGACCTATACTCAAGTTGGAGAAAATACATACATAAATGTGATATTGGGTAAGTGTCTCATCTTTTGATATGGTCACATTTTAGATAAATAGGTACCTATTGCCATCCAAATTAGATGTGGCATGAAGCTATTAGTTTTGAGATATGAGAAGTTTATCCTTGTTAATAGATCAATTAGAATGTGGCATGGAGTTCCAAGGAGGACACATGGGGAATAAATAAGGATAATGGGCATTCAATTTTGTTATAGAGATTTTAAAATATTAATTCCTTATTGATAATATCATGACTCAACAGCCTCAAATTGGTGTTAATCCATTACATCTTCCCCTATCTTCTTCCCTTTTTCTATATATGCTCCATGTTATTCCAGATTGTAGTGATCTCTGGAAGTTTTAAACAAGAAATATCTGGGATTTTTAATAGAAATAGAATATTATACTTTGGCTTGCTCAAGCTATGCAAAAAATTATACTGTAACACATTTTTATGCAATAAAGATTAAATTATATCATTTTTACAAATTGAATTGAAGTGTGTTTTATGAATTCATGTACAATGGTTAAGTAAATATAAGCTTTATTTGCCTATAAATAAGGATAATGGGCATTCAATTTTGTTATAGAGATTTTAAAATATTAATTCCTTATTGATAATATCATGACTCAACAGCCTCACATTGGTGCTAATCCATTACATCTTCCCCTATCTTCTTCCCTTTTTCTATATATGTTCCATGTTATTCCACATTGTAGCGATCTCTGGAAGTTTTAAACAAGAAATATCTGAGATTTTTTATAGAAATAGAATCTTATGCTTTGGCTTGCTCAAGCTATGCAAAAAATTATACTGTAACACCTTTTTATGCAATAAAGATTAAATTATATCATTTTTGCAAATTGAATTGAAGTGTGTTCTATGAATTCATGTACAGTGGTTAAGTAAATATAAGCTTTATTTGAGTTTCCTCACCTTCATTAAGTGTTTTTTAATTGTCACAAGTCATTTTAAGTGCAATATATAGTTCATTGATTATCTTGGAAGTGGATATTTTCCCTCTCATGCTAGTTTGATAGTTGGTCAATGCCTTATTTTGAAATACTTATGTGGGACTAATCTTCTTTGGTCTTGAATGTGTTTTATAGTGTGTCTTGTGCAAAGTATAAGTGTCATAATTATTGGTGCATCACCTCATTTTACATGTTTTCATACATTATTGTTAATATGTCTCCCCTTTTAAAAGCAAGTGTTAATTTAGGTCTAGTTTAGGTGATAGATCTAAGCTGACCTTCTCTAGAGGTCTGACCCAAGATTAGGAAATCCATATCCTATATTCATTCTCATGTTTGAATATATTTGAGTAGGAGGACCAAAACAATAACCTTGGTCAACTAGGGTGTAATCTAGGATACCAACAATTTTGGCATGCCCAGTGGGACCAAATTTTCCTTAGCATAGTTGAAGTTTAAAGATTGAGAAGAAATTATAGTAGGAGGAAACATCTACCATAATTAAAATTTAAAGATTATTCAAGTTGTCGTAGCATCATCCAGACATTGCTTTCATGAAAAATATTACTATAGATGAAATTTGAGGTCTATATGGATTTAATAATGCAAAACTCCAAATTCAAATATCAACCACTAGGTAAGATGATAAAGCCATTAGAATCTAAATTCCATTAGATGAATGAAACATTCAATCTGACATTTAAATCCTAAATCCTAAGTGTTTTACATCGTGATTAAACAAAATAGGAAAGACAAAAGGATTGGGATGAATTTAAATTAGACATAGATTAACATGGATGCTTGATCCAAGGATAATGATGATGGATTCAATGGATGCTTAGACATGGATTTAGTATGAAAATTCTAGTTTGATTTTGGCATGAAGATGTTATGAGCTCCTTAGATGGCTTTCCATGGAGGAGGAGTCTTGGTTATATAGAATTTAGGAGGCAAGATCAAGGGTTGAAAATTTAAGTTAGAGGGATGAGATAAATGGCTATGGATTATTCAAAGAATATTAACTTACTTAGAAGTATATAATTTATATACTTATAGAGTCTTTGAGGATATTCTCCAATTCTAGAGGCTTCTTGATTAGCTTAGGGATAATGGAGGATTAGGTGGGGGTTAGATAGGGATTAGGTAGGTGATTAGGGACTAGGGCTGTAGGAAAGGCTAGGGTATAGTTTAGTAGGTGGTTAGGTGAGGTTATGGGAATTTAAAATTCCCATATAATGGATAACTAGGATGGGATTAAGATAGAATTAATGAAGGAATGGGATGAATAAGTTTAGTGAATATACGATAATAGAAGGGGGATGTTAAATAAATGGCTAGAAATAGGATAAATTATTGGAATAAAATAGGTTAAGAGGAATTAGTGTTGACTAATAGAAATATTAGTTGACAATAATGAAGTGGGTGATTTTAGGTGCATACAATTTGCCCCTCTTTTAAAGGGCATTGTGATTGGAGTAAAGTAGATGGAGTAATGGTCTTTCAAATAAAAACCATGTCACAAATGAATGTTAGTAGATTATGTTAGGGGATATGATGCCCCTTTGAGGGAAAATGCAAGAAAGAATGAGACAAATGACTAATCAAAAGAATAAATGATGTGTGGGATGTGATGGATAGATGAGGGGATGGGATGTCAGATGTAAGAGAGTTGATAGAGAAGATGAGGTCAACTTGAGAAATGAGCTACAAATTAATGATGCCCCTATTTAGGACACATACATAGGGAGTAGAGATGATGGGTGTCATGCTTTTTGACACATCTTAAGGGTGAATCAACCATAACATGATGATGATAGGATTAAAGGGCTGCAAGCTTTAGATTTATCCCAAGAAAGGACACATGGAAGGGAAAGATATTGGCCAAGATAAGACAAGGAATTGATAATATTAATGATGGGTGTAGCTCAAAGTGAAAGCTTTCAATGTAGATGTTGTTGATGATAGAAAAGAATTGTTATGATCAAGTGACCAAAAGGATTGGGATGATTCCCATAGAAAAGACATTTTCAAGGGATCAAGAGATGAGATAGTGTTTGATATATCCTTAGGCATGAAAGAGTGGGCAAGTGTTGCCTACATAGTCTAGAAAGACCTTTGGCCAATATAGTTCTAACTCAGGGAGAAATGATAATTTATGGTTGTAGATGATGATGATGGTGATTAGAGGATGATTTTTAGTGATTAGAGAATATTTATTCAAGGATGAGATGAGGATAAAAGATCACATGTTAGTCAAATGGTGTGCAAGGATTAGATTAGTGATGGGAATAAGGATGATGAGATAAATGATGAAGGTGTAGATGATCAAGCCATAAGAAATGTTATAAAGCTCATCATAGTCTAAGTAATCCATTAGATATAGCACTTGACAATATGCCTTATGATATAAGCGTGATCAAGATAACATGATGGCAAAGTGTGTGGGTAAGTAGCAAACTTTACATACTCAAGGGAATTTTTAGTGTCCTCATAACATCCTTGTTCATTAACCAATAAAAAAAAAGATCCATAGATGTAATAAAAAAAATACAAACAAGATATATACATGATAAAAAAACATGCAAAAAAACAAGCATAATAAAAAAGTAACACACATGAGTATATACATGCAGTGTCCCAATATCTTGTCTAATGATGGGGATGAGTGATTAGGTGATGGTGGATTAGGATGATCAAGATGGGATTATGGACTTAGGATAGACTTATATTGGGATAGAATGATCATGATGAGGATTAGGACTTGGATAAGGATATGGATGAGGTGTTGTCCCTAGTTGTGGATAGAAAGATGGAGGATGGGAGAAGGGATTTGAATACTAATTTGGTTTTGAAATTGAATCATGAAGTGGTCAAGGAAGGTGGTTTAGAAAAGTGATGACCAAGGATTACCAATAGAAAAGGCTTTACAAGAGTCCAATCTAGAAAGAAGACTGGGATATGATGGGATCAAATACCTTTCATACTAGCAAGAGTGATTTGATGGGTGCTAGGTATGAAGAGGAAATGATAAGGAAAGTGATAGGATCAAACACCTTACATACTAGAAAAGAGTGATGTAATGGGTGATAGATATGAAAAGTGATTGATAGGGAAGTGATGGGTGCCATATTAAATTCTTGACAAAGTGATTTGTGACAATAATACTTAGGTAAAGGATGATAAAGAAATGGAGACATGGGTGACCACTCTAATTTTATGCCAAGAATAGACATTGTATACAAAGTTGGAGTATTCAAAAAGACACATGACATGGTGATAGATGTGACTAAGAGACTAGGAAAAAGACAAGACATGATGGATTATTTTTGGCTTTTTTAAATTTAATGATTTTTTAGGGTTTTGTGGACATATTTCAAATTTATAGGGATTTTTTGGATATGTATGTACAATATACAAATGGGGTTACTATAAAAGGGAATACTAAGCCTATAAACCAAGATAAACATGGATGGAATGATGGATGAGTGATAAGAAGATGAAAGTGATGTAGAAAAATGGGATGGGGACTAAGGGAGAAGGGACTAGGGATTGCCAATGACCACATCATGAAAGAACTAGATGTTTTAGTTGCCTAAGTGTCCATTAGAGGATATGCCAAGATGGTTTTGGGAATTTCTCAAGACACCTTCCACTTCCTTAATAAATGTCAAGATGGGAAGGAATGAGATATGATGGAAGATGATGGGTAGGAATTGTAGACACCAAAAATCTACACATGATGGTTCTAATGTCATAATTCCCTTATACCAACTTGGGACCACCCTTGGTACCAAAGTTGACCTCTAACCACAAACCAAACTTAAATCACCTAACTCTAGTTAGATTAACATATTGACTAAGCCCACCTCTTTAACTCAACTGAACCTTGACCCTTGATAATTAATGGTCACCTTGACCATCGATAGTGAGGTTCCACCATCTGAACCACTTAACTTTCACTTTAACTCTACCTTGATTTTTTATAATTAGATTGTCTAATTCATGTGTGAGCTAATGCATGCATGAGTTATAGTTAGATTGCAAGTTGGATCTCTTGTTAATGTATTTTTTCACCTCTCCTTCCTTCCTATGAGAAGAGAGGGGAAAGAGGTGAAAAAGGATTTGAAATCAATTAATCCATTCATAACTATCAAGATATTTTGTATCCAAAGTTTGTTTGTAGATATTCTTCTAGTGATCCAACAATCCAACCATCACGATAAAGAGCTAAATTTCTACCATCCCTCAGCCAACAACCAATTACTATTACTATATCAAAATCACTCTAGGATCCACTATCTCAGTCATTCATCTAATCAACTACCAGCAAGCTAAGTATCTATTTTTAATTATTCAATCACTTTTTTTGTATTTCATAATCAAGCCAACCCAAGCCAATTTCTTAGAATCTCATTCTATAACATCATAAAAATAGCCTTTTATTACCCATATACAACCTACAGTAACCACAAATGGTCACCCTAACCATAGATGGTCTATCCCAACCACCAATGGTTAAACCAACCACTAACGGTCACCTCAACCATCGATGGTCACCTCAACCACCAATAGTTACTATGGCACAAAATAATAGCAAGCTATTTTCACCCACTTACCCTCAACCAAATCCAACTTTATTTTCCTCTTCCTATTCATAGAGCCCCAACCTATTTTCTAAATCACACCTAACCTATTTAGCATTAGTATAGACCCACTTATTTATATAATTAGTCAATTTATTTATCAAGTATTTATTTTACTTAATTTCAACATCTTCTATGATTTATGAAAGTACTTTATCTTTCAATTTCTAAAATTAATTGTTTAATAAACATGGATTGATAACCTCCAAGTAAGCTCATGCTTCTTGGATATAGCTTGCTCGGCAATCTACCCAACTATCTATCTAACCAAACATTTGCTTTAGTGTTGTCTTATTTTTAGGTCATTCTTCCCAAGCCAAAGAGGATCTATCTATAATCATCTAATTCAATGTGTACACAACCAAACAAGTTTATCAACCATACTTGTATCTAGTTTCTTTTTTCTTCCTTTCCTAGAATATAAGCTAAAATTATTTGAAACATTTTGGCATGCCCGATGGGACACTCGAGTCTCTATTTGGTTTTTTTTGTTTGCATCTACATGCTCTTATCCCTATTATGTGTTAATAAATGAAATTAAAATTTATTATGTGTTAACATATGTTTATTACAAGTTTAGCTCACATAGTTAAATTAAATCAAATTAATTAAATCATAGCATCACTTGTATCACACATACCAACTAAACCACCTAAATCAATCAAACATCAAAATAACCTGGCATAAGGCCTAGCTAGGGTTTCATCACCTAGAAGTCACCTTACCCTTTCTTGGTGATCCTACTTAGAGGTCATTACCAAGGGGGAAATCAACTCAGATATCTAGTTGAGGATAAACTCTGGAAATCAGTATATACTAGTTAATTGCCTGACACCCTTATCGATGTGGTGTGTGAAGTAAGGGAGTAGGCCCTAATAACAAGCAATGTATTGAGTTACAATATAGATCCTTTTTAGAGCCTAAACACCACTTAAAACCAACCATAATTTTTTTTCTAGTACCCATTCTACAAGCCCATTTCAATCACATAGTTCTTAAAGCTTAAGGCACAAGCCAAAAGATAAACTAAAAATAACTTTAGGACTTAACATACTTTTTAGTGTGTGTTTGATTTCCTTGATCATTTCTTGTTTTATATCTATTTTAGTGGTGAGATTTATTTTTATATTTTCTCTCCCTTATCTTGTATGGTTCTAACTCACCAATAGTGAAAGAACCTAGTAGAACTAAAGCCATCATTAAACCAATCAACCTCTTCTACCTGCTCATCCATGGAGTACATCTCTAAACTAGAAGACTCTCCTCATCCTTTGGGAAGTCCTTATTTCCCTAGGGTATTTCCCCAAGGAGATATATACTTTCCACCTTCTTAGATAACAATCCTATGGCCCTTCAACATTATCTCAACACCATACCTCACCATCCCCCTACTTAGGTTACACTTATGGATCCACCGTATGGAATGATTTCCCACCTTATGGGGAATGCATATGTTAAAATAATCACCACCCAACCATTAACTATGCAATCATCTTCATGTACCAATAATCCCTTTAATACTACTATGAAAAAATAACCTACCCAACTTACCAACACCCTTACACCTTCCACCCCCACCAACAACTCTTATACCTTAGGATAAACCCAACCTTTAACCACTTATACTCCCCTCACCATGGGGGTACCTACTACTAGCATTTCTAACCTTCTTTTGGCTACCCCCAATCCACTAGTCACTACTCCACTTCAAAATCTTGTGGTGTCTATACCTTCTACCTTACCACCATTCAATTTAAAGATCACCACCTTTCCTTTAGTTACAAACCCAACAACAACTCCTACCCAACATACCTTAACCTCTCAATAGGTACCCATCGCACCCAACCAGGTTACATCCTTAACCCATAAGGGTATGTACCTATACCCATTACCCAACCAACTATATCCACCTACCCCTACATAGCATCCACCCAACCACCTATGTCCACATATCAGTATATGGTAGCTCCTCAACCTTCTACCAGTTATCAATATGTGACCCAACTGCAACAATAATATACACCTCATAACTTTTCAGGCATAACCTCAAATAGTTTTGATGAAAATGCTTATGGATAAAATGACTACCTTAGAGTCATCCATCTATGGTGCTCACAACATTTTGTCATATGAACAGATCTATAATGAACCCATTCATCCATCTATCCCTATAAGACTAGATCTTCCTCAATGGGAGTTTCCAAAGTTTTCTAAATTCCAAAGCAAAGAGGATGCCCAATAACACCTTAGGGAATTTATTCATTCATTTTATTTGATCACCTATGATGATGCTCTACTTATCCATACCTTCCCTATGTCTTTATCAGGGTTGACACTAGATTGGTACAATACTATAACTAAAAACTCTCTTTTTCTTCACCCAACTAGCCCAAACTTTCTTTGATCACTTTTCAATAAACATTTCCAAGAAATTTTCCATCACTGACCTTTACTCTATTTATCCATTTGAGGATGAATCTATTACTAATTTAGTATCTCATTAGATAAGCCTAATTAATCAACTTTACTTCTCTTTATCCTAACCCAAACTAGTAGAACATTTTTCTCAGGCATGTGCCAAGCACATTTCTTCTACATTATGTGTTTAGAACTTAAGAACCTTTCATGAATCTTTTACCATGGCATATAAACTAGAAAATAGATCCATCGATGAAGGAAAGTTAAAGTTGAAAAACAAAATCTCTACCTACAAAACCAATGAGGCCTCTTCCTCTAAACCAAGAAACCAAACCAACACCAGCACCAAGAGTAAGAGAACTATGAATGAAATTATCCTTAATCCTACTCCTCCACCATATATAAATCAACCAAACTCTTTGAAATCCTAAAAAGAAACATGAGGATTCAAAACCAAAAAAATTAGAAGCAATTTACTCCACTTAAGGAATATTATGCTTCACTCTGAGATAAGTTACTAAAAGCTAATATCATACAGATTCCTCCCATTAAACCCCCTCAACAATTTTATTTTTCTCATCCTACACTTGGCTGGTACAATGAGAATGACCTATGTGTTTTCCATCGAGTAGTTGGATATGAAGTTAATAGGTGTAATACCTTCAAAAACATTGTCCAAACCCTCATTGACAAGGAGTATCTTGTGTTGGACAACCCCAACATACCTTTGAACCAAGCCCTTGACATTTTCAAAAAAACTTTTCCCAATCATGCACCTACTAAAATGAGAGCAACAAAGATAAGTCTTCTCATGATGCCCATATCATTAATATGGTTCTTGACATGCTCATTGCTAAAGAGCCTACCACTCAAGCTACCTATTCTTCACCCTTTCCACTTGTTGAGATAGTGGAATTAGATTCTCTTCCTTTGGATACCCAAACCATGGAAGTAAATTTTTCACCTCCTTCACTTATTGAGTTAGTGGAGTCATCAACCCATCCTTTAATTGATATACCTGAATAAGTAACCATCACCACTTTACCTCTTCCTTAAACCACAAAACAATTCACTTTGATCCAAAACTCAAAATCTTTGGCTAAAATAATTCAAAAGAAATAAGAATAACAAAATTCAAATAATGCTATCTCTAAAAAGAGATGTTTTATTTATCAAAATTGCAGACCCAAACATAAGCTTATCTTTGAGAAGAGATGTCTGATTTCCATTTCAGGTTACATCTTCATTTATACATGTTTTGAAGGTGTGAGGAGGATGTGGAAGGTCACCAATCTCAAGGGAGATGAATTGGTTTGACTTCCATGATTTACAACAATACAAAATTCGAGGAATTACTATTTTTAGAAACTTACTATTTTTAGACTGGACTAATAAAATTGAAATTTGGGACACTTCTGTTGGGTTTTAGGGGGTCAAACTTCATTGAGCAGAGCTCAATGCCATCTCACGACATTCCCCTCATTATTAGCTTTCCAACAGTTCAAACGGCGAGTCAATTGGAGCTACGGTGCAAAAGTTATGGCTCCCGGAAGTTCCGCCATCAAATGGGGTGGACCCATCACCCAAATTGTTATCCGAATTATTGTCCGGATCACACTTCCCCTTTGGAGACCATTCCCAAGGAATAAACCACCATATATTCACTTCCCATATAGGAACCACCAATCCAATCCTTACATCTTTTTATTGAGGAAAAATATGAGGTCACCATTCCCCTATCTCAATCCATGGGATTATCTTTTGAGCCCATTACAGAGGTAATAAAACCAGTCTATAAACTATTCTCTAAACTAGTTCAAATATTAGAGTTTTTCTCCAAACCTAACATCGATTGAGCCACCTTTTGGCAATAATTATGACTCCCTTACATCACCAAATACTAACCTTCAACCACCTCTTTGGTGGACCAACCCACCACTTCTATCATCTAACCCATTGTCATATCAACCAAATCAATAAAAAAATCTACCAACCCAACCATTTCTCAACCATCCCAAGCAACCAAATCCCAAATGACCAAATAATCCTATATCACTTCAACCAAACCAACTAAAAACCTTGGTGTCTTCCCTATGTAGAGCCTTAATCATCCATCCTTGAAATTGGAGCTAACCTCACCAACCCCATCAATCAAACACCAAACCAAATCAACCAAAGAGGCAAAGCCATCAAAAATACATAAGGCCAAACTTTCACCTCCATAACCTTACCCTCTATCTTGGGGCCTCATTCCTCTACTTTGATTAGAAATCTAACTATCTCAACCAAAACCCAACCACTACCTTTGATTACGCCATCACTCTTGCTTTCTGACATGCCCATCTTTACCAAGCCATCCATAACCAACCTAGATACCTTGACATCTCCTACCTCTAACTTATCAACTCCCTTATCTAAACAAAATCATCAATTAAGAATTCCACCTTACTCAAGACCTCTACCACCAAGCCTATTTCTAATAAGACTTCCATTTCACCAACCAAGGCCAAAACCTATAAACACTCTCTACCTTTAGCTGAGTCTTACTCAACTATTTTCCAAATTTTATTTCAATATTTTTTCTTGAACTTACCTCCTATCCAACCATTTGACCCTATTGGTTTAAAACCAACTTGTTATAATGACTACCAAGTATCATCCTATCATAGGACACCTGAGCATGACATGGAGAACTACAAATCTCTCCAAATCATAATCCATCAACTCTATGATGAGGATGATCTAATAGATGAACCTATCATGATCCCTCTACCAATTCAATAAATAATAACCAACACTCAATGCCTACCTAATCCCCCACTCTCACCTCAAAGTGCTAGAGAACTAAATCAATCTCCTACCCCAACTCTTACATCTATCCATACTATCCATGTGGTCACAAGAGCATATAAAAAAGATAAGGGGAAGGAAAAAGTGTCCATCCCATGGACATACCCATCTTCCACCTCCAAACCAAGTTAAATTCAAGCACCTTCACCTTCAACCCAAACAAGTTTATCCATATGAGGTACCTCTAAATCCAACCCTTTTGAATCAATTAGAAGAGTGGTTCTCAAACAACTTCACCAAATCATAGTAAAGATGAGACTATATAAACTGATTTTTACCTCACCTCATCATTTCCAAGAAATGATAGAGGCATTGTAGTTGATAGAGGTCTAACTTAAAGACCCTTAACCTTTGGTATCCTTTGTTAGCACTCTCCAAGTTTCCAACCTTGTTACCTTCAAGGATTCAAAAATACATTCTATCCCCCCTGATGACCTGGATCCCCCTCTTTTCATCACTGCCTACATCAACCAAACTCACATCAAATGAGTTATGATTGATGGGGGAGCCAATATTAACATCATCTCCTCCCATGCCTATAATCAACTTAAACTACCAAACAATGTCATGTCCCAAACCTCAGTCATATTTCAGTTCTTCAATGACACCATGGCCACTACCATGGGAAATAGTGTCCTTCATATCTATTTAGGACCTTTCACACTCCTATAACTCTTATATATAGTGGAAGGAAAATTCTAGTATAATTTTTTGTTGGGACAACCGTGGATCCACTCCATGGGTTGTGTACCCTATACCCTTCATCATTGCATCAAATTCGAGCATAAAGGTCAGATTGTCACCATACAAGCTGACTTAAGTCCCTTTTCATCATGTAACATGAATTATGAACCAAAAAATGTCCTCCTACCTCCATCTAGTGCACCCTCATCATTCAAAGACAAACCCCCAACCATAAAATATAAAGCCATATCTTCTTCTACCAACGAGGCATCTACTAGATCATCAATCCCATCAAATGAAATCCCACCATAGACCACTTGGAAATCAACATTCTAACATCTCTCACTTTGGGAATATCACCTCTTGACCCTTGACACCTTCCCTAATCCCCATGAGTATGGGAAACTTAATAACCAACCTGAGTATGACCCTAATATTAGATCCATTATTCCTTTAGAAATTCAAATTGTCAAACCCATTTCATCTATGGGAGACTCGATAAACCCCTTGGCACTTCCATCACCTCTTTTTCACCTTGACCATTCACATCCAACTTCTCATATCTAGATAAACTAGAATTTGTCCAAACATACCTCCACATGTGTGCTTAGAAGGGTTTTGGTCTTGGATGATATGAACAAGGGTTGCATGAGTTACTTCCAATCTAAACCCAAAAACCCCATGAGAAACATTGATTGGGCTTTTCTCTTTCAAACCAATGAACTAAATCACCTCCCATCACCAACATTGACAAGGAGATCCCATCATTGTTGACCCCTTCACCTTTAGAACTAGAATATTTTGAGATCATCTCCCCTAAATTTGTTTTCATCAACATGATCAACATTGGACCCCTGACTTATCAAAAGGATTGGGTGATCATAACCATCCCTATGACCCATACTAAGATGATAAGAGATGACTCTCCTATCATTAATACCATTTAGTGTCAGGATGATGAATCCATTCTCACTTACTTTGGTGCACCAGATTCTTCTATCCAAAAATCTCTACCTCCTAAGACTTAGACCATGCTGAATGAATCTACCATGGATATCAACTTGGGCACTCTGAATGACCCCCACATTATCAAAATTGGCTAATCACTAAATTCTAAGTAACTTCAAGACTTAACCTCTTTCCTCTAAGACTGAAGCATAGCTTTCACTTGGTCATATGTTGATATGCATATAATTAACCCCTTCATCACTACCCACACTATTGTCACCAAATATGATGCCAAATCCATTAGATAGCAACTTTGATGAATGCACCCTTGCATAGCCCTTCTCATCAAACAAGATCTTCAGTATCTCTTATCTATCAATTTCATTCAATCATTGACTATCCCCAATGGGTTTTCAATGTCATGCCTATTACCAAAGCCATTGGATAAATACACATTTGTGTAGACTTTCATGATCTCAACCTTGATTTCCCAAAAGATGACTTTCCTCTACCAAGAATCAACTAGCTAGTTAATCTTATAGTTGAACATTAGATGTTATCTCTCATAGATGGATTCTTAAGTTATAATCAGATCTTAATTGCCCCTAAAGATCAGCACAAAACCACTTTTATCACCCAAGAACCTTTTGCTATAGGGTCATGCCTTTTGGACTAAAGAATGCTGGTGTAACTTACCAAGGCACTATGACTTACATGTTTCAAACCTTAACCACAAAATCATTGAGGACTATGTGGATGACCTTCTTGAGAAATCCAAATGCCATAAAGATCATTTGGTTATTCTCAAAATTATCTTTGATTGATTCATCCATTACCATGTCTACTTTAACCCCAAGAATTGCTTTTTTGGGGTCTTATCAAGAAAACTCCTTGGATTTATTGTCTCCCTTTGGGGAATCAAAATAGATCCTACCAAAATCAAATAGATATTTGACATGATTCCTCTAATAAACCTCAAAAAACTCTGTAGTTTGTAAGGGAAGATCCAATCCATTTGTCACTTTATGTCTCAGCTCTCAAACTGGTGTCAGCCTTTCTATCACCTCCTAAAGAAAGATGTCTATTTAAGTGGAAAAATGACTATCAAAAGGCTTTTGATTCACTTAAATAGTACCTTTTGTCTCCACCTATCCTCACCCCTCCTAAGGATGATCAACCTTTTTACCTTTACATCTCCATCACTAACCACTCCTTAGGGGCCATGATCGTTCATCAAGATGAACAAAATAAAGAACAAGTCATCTACTACATTAGCCACATGTTTGTAGAATACAAAACTTAGTACACCCATTCTGAGAAGATTTCCCTATTCTTGGTCTTCATAGACACCAAGAATTGACACTACCTTCTCAACTACAATACCTATGTCATAACCAATACTAACCCACTCAAGTATATGCACTCCAAGCCATACCAAAAACTAATGTATGGCCAAGTGGCTCATTCTTTTATTTGAGTTTGACCTTGAGTTCCTTCAGTAGAAGTTGATTAAAGGGTAAGTCATTGATGACCAATTAGTCGATGCACCCTTAGTAGATGATCAACCTTGTCCTATTGAGTTTCTTAATGAGTCCATCATGACCCTCTCTTAGGTAGACTTCACCTATCAAGTGACCATGTTCTTTTATGGATTAAAGTTCCAATGTGGTGGGGGATCTGGAATTATCCTTATCCCCCTACATAATGAAGCATATTTCTTTATCCTTCAAGCTAGATTTTGAATGCACTAATAATATGGCTAAATATGAAGTCCTAATAATAGGCCTTCAAATTATGTTAGCCTTAGGATTCCAAATAATCAACATCTTTGGTGACTCTAAACTAATGGTCAATCAAATCAATGGATATTACTAATGTAAGAATGATTTTTTGCAACAGTACAAATAATTAGTTGATGAACTCTTAACATGATTTGAACACTACCATATTCAATCCACCCTATGATCTAATAACAAGTTTGTTGACTCCATGGCTTCCCTTGCCTCTTGGATCTCATCTACACCCTCTAACTCTAAGATATCTATTGTTATCCATAGACTTACCCAACCCTCTTATGTCAGACCAAATTCTCCCACCATATTTAATGTGAAGAAGACCCAACCTAACCTCTAGTATCAAAAAACATTTAACTATCTTAACCTTGTCATCATTCCTTTTAGTATTCATGGGAATGCTCAAATATCATTTATCTATAGTACCTTATGTTAAACCATTATGGGGGTAATTCTTTATAAACTCAACTTCGATGGTTTCCTCTTTTGCTGCATACCTAGTTATGAAGCCTCTCAATCTATAAAGGAAATACATGATGGGATCTATGGGGGACACTTTAGTATCCTCATCATGGATAAATGTATCCTTTACCTTGGATATTACTAGCCTAACCTTAACCGAAACTATTGTGACTATGTGAAAAAGTGTGTTAGGTGTCAACAACATGATAATTTTTATCACACACCTAGCCATAGTCTTTACGCATCCACTAATTTTTATCCATTTTAATAATGGGGTCTAGACCTTATTGGTGAAATTAACCCCTATTATTCATAGTGATACCATTTTATCATCACTACGATCGAATATTTACCAAGTGGGTTAAAGCTATTCCTTTTATCTCAATCAAAGCTAAAAAGATTATCAACTTCATCAATCATTATATCATCTACCATTTTGGTGTTCCTCACAAAATCATCACCGATAATATAAAATATTTTTAAAATAAATAGGTCTATGGTCTTTGTGATGCATTCAATATCAAGTTAAGTTTCTCATCACCCTATTTCCCTCAAGTGAATGGATACGTAGAAACCTCTAATAAATATATTAATAACATGCTCACTAAAATGGTCAATGCATTTGGTAAAGATTGGAATTTTCACATCCCCTTTACCTTATGATAATATTTAGCATCCAAACCCTTAAGGGTACTACCCCATTCTCTCTTTTGTTTGGAAAAGAGGCTATTTTGCCTCTCAAATTCCAAATCCCATCTCTTTAAATATCTTTGTAAGATCTCATTTCAAAATATGATTATCATTAGCACCATTTAACTTAGCTTGAGATACTTGATGAGTGTTTTTTAATTTCCCTCACCCATCTTCATTTATATCAAGAGCATATCAAATGCACCTATGATAAACACCTTAGAGTGTAAGAATTGAACATCGATGACCTCATCTTAAAGGAAAATCAACATGTCACCAATATGGAGAAAAACAAGTGTGTTAAGTTTGATTTCAATTAGATTGGACCTTATATCATAACCCATAAGTATGGATCACGAGTTTATTGGTTATATTCTCTTGAAGGCAACCCAAAACTTGATCTCCCTAATGATTTTGCATCTACATCCTTTCTTTTATTAAAAAGGTTCAAACGCATCTGTTTTATAACTTAAGATCATCCCTTGATTTTAACCACATTCATCTCCTTATTTTAGGGGTAATTGATTAAAACTGAATCATGTGATTATCCATTACAATCATAGCCCAATCTTGAATATTGGGTACCATGGATTTATCCATGGCATGATTCTCATGGTACTTTCTACCCCTTTGATAGGATGGATTCCCATGATCATTGTCACCTAAACCTCTTTATGCCTAATCCACCTTCTTGTGATTTTAGTTTTGCCTTCCTAAAGGTCAACCTTTAATCCTATATAAACAATTCTATGTCAAGAAAAATCAAATGAGAAAAGGCAATGTCAACCAAAAACAATCATGGGTCATTCCTAGAATTCATAGACTTCTCCCTTAAAGGATAAATGATAGAAACATATCAAAATTGCTTAAATTAAGGTAGACTACTCCCTTAAAGGACAACTATCAAAATCATTAAAAAAAGCACACAAACTTAGATCCCTCCCTTGAATGATGGTTGGGTAAAGTATTTTTCAAGGCATAACAGTTTATTGGAAGCTTCCTACATTGATCAGCTTCCCCAACCCTCCCATACAAGAATAAATAAGTAAAAGACCCATTATGAAGCATCAAAAAAAGAAAACAAATTTGGAAATTCGTAATCATCTCTCACAAGTAATATAATTTGGAAGCCACAATCATCTTCCATAATTAGACTTCTTTCATCAATCAATTTAATCATTACATGATATGGAATTGTTTATAGTAACTCTTTAATGACCTACAAAAGAGGCAAGATAGTCTCTTAAGAAAATTCCATTTCCATCTCCCCTTTTACACTATGAGCAAGGGATTTTTGAGCTCACTTAACATTATGTGATCATGACAAATTATTAACCAACTAACAAATGCCAATACAAAGCATTCAAAGGGATTATATTACTTAAGCCAATCTAACTTCAATTTTTGTTTTAGTCCTTGATCAAAATGAAGCATCATGTCATCTTATTATCCTCTCATAACTGGTCGGTATATTCATTTGGACATTTGTCTCTCGGTTATCTTCCTTACATATAATATTGTTACTCAACTTACTTTATGTGGTTTACCTAAAACACAATGACCATGACCATAACTATATCACATCATATCAATATATATCATGAATGAAAATAGACATCATTAGCATAAACCATAATCAACACTCTCATCATCATAATCAACATCATAGCATCCATTAACAATAAACTATTTCCACCACATGTCTAAATCTAAAGAAGGAAACATATACTCATCAATTTTTAGTATGAACAAACATCATCATAACCATACATATCATAAACATCACCATGAACATAAACAAAAGACATCTCATCACATACCTAGCTAAGATGAATCCATATCAATGTCATCATGAGCCTACCAATATACACATCACAACCATACTCAAATAACATTATCAATGATCAATATGAATATCACATCATCAACATCAAAGTAACCATGAACCATGAGAAATATACAAGGATCCTATCTATAAATCATGAGTCTATCATCAATAACATCATAATGTATACAATAATATAAATGTCTTTCTCTCTCAAAATATGCATCTCATCATCTCAGCTCATAGGCCGGTATCAAAATGATATTTAATAAAATTTAATATCTCATAACTATATCATAACTATGCCCTTGGGGCACCAGAATATCTTGGGGTATTGCTACCTCCTAGTGCCTATCCTCTTGAGGTACTTGCCTACCCCCTACAGAAGCAACCCATTGACCTAGTGTCTCCATGCTAGCACCACCTACCAAACTATCTCTATACTCACCCCATCAGGGCTCATTAGGACAACATCTTAGGATTATGGCCTCATAGTAGTGTATCTCCTCCACTATGGCTAGATACCATGTAATGGGGATAGTGCCTAGTGGTCCAACAGATGTTTCAACTCATCCTTTGACCTATCTCAAAGAGTCTCTTTTGGGTAACCAAGGTTAGTATAGCTCTATTTTATTCCCTCTCACCTATAACCATGGATACCTAACCTTAGACCACTACTAATTGACCTTGTATAAGCTACTACCTAGACCTATATTATAGCTAGTGCCATTGATTCTTGATCTCTCTATGTAGTGATTTCCTGTACATCTAGGGAAACCCCTTATACATGTGCTTGTTGACCTCTACCAGTTGGGTCGACATCCATCAACTACCTGAAACCATCATCATCTCTAAAATTTTCTACTACATATAGTTCTTGGTACCATGTAAAGTAACCATCTACAAAACTTGCATCATCTATCTCGACCTAGCCAACAACTCCTCATGATTGAGAAAAACTTGTATGAGTTATGGATCTAGAAGTAAAAGCTTTACATCATCCCACCTATATCTCAAGAATGGACCAAGAATCCACTATATCAGACCAAACTATCATCATACCCTATCAAATGGGATGAACTCTATCTCACCATCCCTCCAACTAAAGATCCACCTATAGCTCCATAGGGATAGCATATGTCTCCTATATCCAACCTAATCTATAAACTTGACGTAGGGTCTCCAAACCATGTCACTAATGAGAAAGTCATCCAAGACAACCCTAAACCAATCAATGTTGTATACCCCTCTTCTTAGTCTAGATAAGTCAAAATCATCTCTCCACCACATAAATATGACTCTAAAATCCATCTATGCATATCCATCCCATGAAAGCTCCATCATTCTTAGCACTTAGATGTGCTCATAGGCCTATTAATGTAAAACAAATTCGATGTTGATACCATATCTCTTATGATCTCTAAAACCCCATGTATCCCTATATATCTAAACTAGTAGCATAGGCATCGAGCTAAACACTATGTATCCCAGTAGAATCTCAACCAACACACCCAATAATAGATAGGGAAACCTCCCACTACTCAAATCTAGTACAAAAAAGCATGACACTACCATCATCATCATGGTCATCAATCTCTTATCATCTCTGGCCATATGATATAGTGGAGTATAGCTAAAACCTATAACATGCCACTTGGAAAATTCATGGTCATATTCATACAACAACTCTATGAGGTCATCTCTCTCCTCTCTCTCAATATGATAAATTAGCTCACCCTAAATAGGTAGCTATGTGATCCTATGCACATCCTCTGATAAGATTGTTAACTCACCATTGGGTAGTAGAAATGTTTTTTGGATAAATCCCATCTCTTGATAAGGGTTATGATCATCACCACATCCTATGGAATGTGCTAATAGTATAACATCACTCTAAGGCCTACCTCTTCCATGTGAGCCTAGTTTATTATGGTCATCCCTTGATATATCTCTAGAAAATAAGGTACCCAATCTCACATCTAGATCTACTCCCATGCCTGCAAGATTAATTAGTAAACAAACTTAGTCCTCTATACTATTTTTTTCCTACAAACTTCACCTCCTACAACCTATACTTATAGCTTTCCTCCTATACTAAATTGTTAAACTATCCTATTTTTACCCTAGAGTCTTATCAAACATCACTTCTACCCTAATTAAAACCCCTACCCATCAATTATTAGCATCAACAAGCTAAGATACCATTCAAAACTATCAAAATCCATAAACTCAAACTTATATTTTTCACCATTTGACTTGAATACCAATAGTCATGATGACCACCGATATTCAAGTGACCATTTTTCCTATGATCATCAATTATAGATGGTCAGGATGACCACTGATGATCACTATGTGTGACTGATGGTGGAGCATCCCAACCCTAACCACCTAAAAACCTTCTCAAAGTAGCTAAATTTCTACAAATTCTTACCCATCTCCTACCCTTGCCTACCCCAAACTAACCTACCACTCTTAATTTGAGCATTCAACCATTAATCCCACCAAAAACAAGGCTAAACCCTATAACTAGGTCAAACACACAAAAAAAACCTAAGTCTACCCTCCTAATCAATCAACCACAAGCTAAATTCAAATGTATTTACACAAATCACAAGCTATTCTATGAATTTAATACAACCCCTACCTAATTCCTCAACCATCATCAAGGAAAAATATAGGGACCCACTTCCCAACCACATGCTTGTTTGTGTCCACCCTATATCCTCATTGGTCCACTCAGTCTACTCAATCAACTCAACTAATCAATCACCTACTTAGTAAAAACCTCATCAATAACTTTACCCAATATGCCAAAAACCCACCACAAGCCAAAGTCACAAAATAAAATGAATGATAATGACTCATTGTAGTGTTTTTATTTATGAACTTTTAAGGTTTTCACTTAACCATTGATGGTCAGGGTGATCACAAACGGTCAACCCAAGGAGACCTAACCATCAATGATCAGACCTTAGGAATTCTATTTTCCCCCCACACCAACCATTTTTGAATAAAATTATCATATAACCAAATCAAACACCCACCCATGGAGATTGCCTTCTCTACCCACCTTGACCATCGGCCTCATCCCCTCATTAATGGCCATTTTAAGCCCAAACTAGCATGTGTTTTGTAATGACCTTGCCTAGTCCTTTTGACCACATTGATAATAATTTCCATGTTGAACTATTTTTGATCTTATGCTACCTCACATATACTTAACCAACTTGTGTCTTCTTGGGAGCACTTCCTACCTTGGATACCTATTACTACACCTAACTAGGTTATGTTTTTCCTGGGAGCTCTTCTTGCCTTGGATACCCATGAAACATAGACCTTGCTTAGGAAACTTGTGTTTACACATGTACCTAACTACCATTCCTAAATTCAATCACACAATCCACTTGTCACTTATCCTTCTAACACTGACCTTAATTTTTACCAACTATGTCAACCTAGTCAATGCACGATCTTAGCTATTGCTCTTTTATCATACTTTGTGCATGTGTTTTTGCTTTAGCTCCTAACCTATCACGCACATTTTATCATCACCTTCACCACTTATCAAACTTATAATTGATTTGGTTTCACCTCATCACTTCTCATTTTGAGTGGGAGCACCTCCTCCCATGCTGGGGGCAACCAAACCTTCAGCCTGCAATCCATTTTTGTTTTACATCTTGTTGATATAAACTACATAAAAAAAGGGGAAAATTTATACACCATAAATCCACACACGATATTTTTAATTTCATAATTCACCTAGACCACCTTAGGAGCCCCTTTGTGCCTAACCTTCACCACTCAACCACAAACTAAACTTAACCCACCTAAATCTAGTCAGATTGACCTACTGACTAAACCTGCCTCTTTAACTCAGCTTAGCCTTAAACCTCAACCATTTATGGTCAAGTTCTACTATCTAAACCACTTAACTTTCACTTCAACTCTACCTTGTTTTTTTATAATTAGATTTTCTAATTCATGTGTGATCCAATGCATGTATGAGTTACAGTTAGATAGTAATTTTGACCTCTTGTTAATTTATTATTTCACCTCTCCTTCCTTTAAAAAGAGAGGGGTAGGAGGTGAAAAAGGATATGAAATAAATAAATCCATCCATTACTATCAAGAGATTTTGTATCCAAATTTTATTTGTAGGTATTCTTCTAATGATCTGGCAATCCAACCATAATAGTAGAACGCTGAAATGCTACCATTCATCAGCCAACAACCAAGTACCATTACTCTACTAGAATCACTCTAGGGTTTCACCATCTCAACCATTCATCTGATAAACCACTGACAAACTAAGTATCTATTTTTAATTATTTAGTCACTTTCTTTATATTTTTCAATCAACCCAGCCTAAACCAATATGTTAGAATCCTATTCTATAACCCCATCTCAATAGCCTTTTATTACCTAGACCTAACCTACAATAACAACCAATAGTCACCCTGACCATCAATGATCTATCCCAATCACTGATGGTTACCCCAACCACCAATAGTCACCTCAACTACTAATGGTCACCTCAACTACTGATGGTCACTTTGGAAAAAAATAAAATCAATCTATTTTCACCCACTTACCCTCAACCAAATCCAAATTCATTTTCCTCTACCTATTCATAGACCCCCAACCTATTTTTTGAATCACACTTGACCTATTTAGAAATAGTATTGACCTACTTATTACTATAATTAGTCAATTTATTTATCAAACATTTATTGGACTTAATTTTAGGATCTTCTATGATTTATGCAAGTACTTTATCTTTCAATTTTTGAAATTAATTATTTAAGAAGTGTGGATTGATAGCCTCCAAGGAATCTCATGATTCTTAGATATAGCTTGCTAGGCAATCCACCCAACTATCTATCTAACCAACTATTTGCTTCAGTGCTATCTTATTTATAGGTCATTCCTCCCAAGCCAAAGAGGAGATCTCTACAAGTATCTGATTCAATGCACAGACAACCAAACAAGTTTTTCAACTATACTTGTATCTAGTTTCTTTCTTCTTCTTTCATAGAATGTAAGCTGAAATTATCTGAAATAGGAACAATGGATGGAGGGGATGGATTAATTATTATGTATAGTGTGACAAAGGATAGATGGATTTTTCCCTCAAGTGTTGAGGTACAATGTGGACAATTAATTATTTTACCATGATGCCAAAAACTAGTTTTTATCATGGTACTTTCCCAAGGCATTAAAAGACTGGTTATCACCATTAGATGAATGCTTATTTTTTTGTATTTTGACTTTTATGGTTTTTATTGGGCATATCAATTTATTAGATGATAGGTGAGATGAAAGGTGTGGATAGTTGATGGATTATTTAGCTAACACTTATTTTGTGATGGATATTAGATGCTTGGATGTCTTGGTAGTCTTTATTGATTCTTGATTTAGCATCCTCTAGACGTTTTAACCAAGTATTTTTGTAACCCCTACAAGGGACAATGTTGCCTAGGGATTGGAGATATGGTATTGATGGGAGGATTTCATGTTTGTGATGGTGAGATATAGGATTTGAATGAGGAATATGATTAGGATGGTTGATATGTTGAGATAGGGAGAGGAAATGGGGTTTGATAGTTACATACACTATTGGATATGCTGGAGGGGAATATTTATATTAATGCCATGAGATTAAGGGATCCAAGAACTTTTGACTTGTTTATTGTTTGACATAATCATTAAGAGGATGATCAGCCTTGCAATTATTATTTTTGTCTTTATTTTGAATAGTTAATTAGATTTGACTTTGATTGGCCTCACCTCATGTGCTTGATTTTGGGCTTCACCAGAGGAGATTGACTTTTGACTTGATATATGATTATTGTGACTTTAATATGCCCCTAGTGATATATTTTGGGCTTTACTAAAGGAAGACATTTTGTGATCAAGCCATTGATTTGACTTTGCTTGATTTTGATTTATGGGATCAAATATGATTTGATCATGATTTATTATTATTGGATGATGGTCTTGAATCTTTATATTTATGGGATATGATATGGAATGCAGAGGGGAATTGAATGATGCATGTTCATGTTTATTCCCATCATGCAATGGGATATGGATATTTTGGAGGTGAGGTGGATGATTAATGTTGTGTGATAGAGTAAGGGGATAATGGGAAGCATAGTCCTCATATAGGTCACTATAAGCCCTAGCCTCAATTTTGGATAAAGTGTCCTCAATAATCTCCAAAGGATCATTATTACATGCCTTTGAGGTAGGATCATATCCACTCTAAAAATGAGATAAAGCATTCAAGAACTCAGTTATGATGTCATCATCCTAAGTGGGATTTTTAAAGATTAGGCATTATCACCATCTACTATAATATTAACTAAGGATGATGTTTTTCATGAGGAATATGATTCAGATACTGGTGCTACCCACAATCCTAAGGTAGATAAAACTTATTTTGAATTTGATGTTGATTTTTATGTACATGATGCTATGCTGCTAATGAAGGATGATTTTTCCATAATTATCCTCTAAATGGGGGGTATTTGATGTTATGGGTGAGAGGAAAGTGATGGATGAATAATGGATGAAGCAAAGATAGGTCCATGAAATGGATTATGGGATATACAAGGACTAGGTTTATAGGGAGTAGACTTGTTTTGAATGGATGGGTAGTTAGAGACAAGGGGATCATAGAGGATGGATATGATGTCTTGACATTGGATTAGATGGGGAAGGGTTTGATCATGATAGGGAATGAAATATTATCATTCCTCTTCTTGTTCACCCATGGATTTAAATTCATCTGGCTCATCCTTGATTACTATATCACCACTATTGATGAGGTCTTAGACATAGTCTCAAAAGTTTTAACATTGTTTAATGGAATGCCCCAAGTTTTATAATATAGTATCAATTTTATTTATACCAAAAGGGCTTGGGCTTGGCATGGTTGATATGTCGTATGGTTGAGTAGACCATCATGTTAGTGGTGACAAGTTGTTGGAAAAGAGATTCCAAGGATATAGGAAGGGGAGTATATGGACCCACTTCTCTTTGTGTTTTGGATGTGGAAGTTTGGAATTTAGATCAAATGATCATTGATGTGACTAGGTGGATGATTTGGTGGTAGACAAAGTGGCCAAGATTGGTTTCCTTTTTATATAAGGGGAAGGGGTAGATGATTATCTATGACCAGTGGATAGGGGATTGGAAGGAGATTTATATGAAAGGGGTTTATGCTAGAGGTATAATAAGTTGAAGGGGTAAACACCTTCAAGAAGTGGTACACCCATCATAATGAAGTATAATAGGATTTCATCCTTAGTGTATCTATGTACTGGTCTATGAGATAGGGGTCTAATTGCATGGTGGTGGGTGATAAAGGTGATGGATTATGATTAGTAGATGGAGGATTTGACTGTGGATGGGTACGAATTGGGTCCAAGGGGTTTTGAATAGGGCTAATGCATGGTGGAGGGGGATGGGATAAGGGTTGATGTTGGATTAGTTTAGGTGTTAGTTTTGGGTTTATGAGGTCAAAATCATCAGAAAAATGAGCACCCATCTTCTATATCCAGAAGATAAATTCATCTTTATTCTCTGAAATATATTGATTGATTAGGGTGACCACATCAAAGAAGGCTGAGACTGATTTTGTGGTGTTATGAAATGGTGATTTGGGATGAATGGGATCAAGGTTTAAGGGTAGGTGAGCACCTAAATTTAATTCTCAAAAAAATACTTCATCTTTATTGGCTAGGATGTATTGGTATAAAAGAATTGGGTCCAAATCCATGAAAAAGATGGATGATGATGGGGGGTGATGAGGTAGATTATAAATAGGGGTGATTTATTGAATAAATTAGGTCAAAAGACTAAGATAGTATGATAGGTGATAATCAAGATGCGATTGAGATGATGTAGAATAGGATATGTGTGAACAACCTATCAATAATGTTGAGTTGTTAAGCTAGTAAAAGGATTAAGGATTTGATGGGTGCCTAGATTCAAAACTAGTAAGATGATGATATGATGAGTGCTAGTTATGAGTAGGCAAGGATGATAGAGACTAGATTGATGATGATGGGTTGCTATATTGAAACTAAAAAAGTGATAAGATGCTAACAATAGAATAACTAGGTAATGATATATGATCAAATGATAGTGGAATAAGATGATAGGATGGTGTGGATGATAGGACTAGCTCAGAACTTTAAACAGATTTTGCTCAAGATGGGATACAATTATGTGATAAATGTGATAAGATGACATGCCATGGATAAGTATAAATAATGGGTGATGATAAAAAAGGGGGTAATGTGGATGAGATGGGAATGGTTTAGAGCTATATGTGACCTACAGAGCCAAGTCAGATAAGATGAGGATGAGGATAGATTACATGGGTGATGAAGTCAAGGTCAAGACAAAGGATTGATGATGGATAGGGTGGACTTAAGATAGGATGGTATAATATGATAGGATTATGATATGATGTGGATTATGTGTTAAGATGTGATTATGATATGGTAAGGATATGACAAATTATAAGTGGGACTAGAATGTGATATGACTAGTAAGATGTATAAGAAAAATATATACAAGAGGGTATACAAGATGATTATTAAGCTATGAGTGATGGGGTGATGACTAAATGATGGGTGGATATGACTAGATTATTATGGGATGAATACAAGATGGGGAATGGAAGATGCAAAAGATAAAATGTGTAAGTGATGGGAAATGACTAGGATAAGATATGACTAAGGGATGTTCAAAAGGATAATGTATGTTCAAGGGAGTGATGAGATGTAGGATGTACAAGGAAATGATATAGGTGATGGGCTTGTGTTCAATGATGAGTGGATGGTATTAAGATAAGATGTGGGATGGGATGAAAATGATACAAAAGGATGATGATAAGGATATAAAAACTAAAGGAAAATTGAGACAAAATGATATGGGGATGATGGTGAAATAAATATGGATAAGATCAAGTTTAGGAAATGTGATTAGGATATGTAGATGATAGAGGTGGGATGATGGGTGAAGGTGGTTAGGATAGGATAATATGAAGATAAGATGGTGGATGGGATACATACAGTATATATGAGAGGGTGTCTAAGATGTAAGTGATGGGGAAGTGGTCAATGATGAGTGACTATGACTAGTTAAGATATGAGATGGGATAAGACCATGATAAGGATATACAAGGACAATATGTCAAGGATATACAAAGGGGATGATGATAAATATAGATGATTAGGATATATACAAAAGGATGATGGGATAAGGTGATAAAATGATAAATATGGAATACACAAGGTGACATATGCAAAAAAAACTAGATAGGTATGGGTGAAGGCTGACTTGGATCATAAATAGCATGAGTTTAATACAACACACACCCAATCAAGAAAGCCATAACCTATGATTAGTAAACTCAAGGTTATGTAACCTAAAGCCCACACCATCCAATGGCTTCATGGGTGAGGCCATAGGCTGGAGACATGTTATGGTGTTCACCAAACCCTCTCAACCTTACACTCAATGGCTACTTTAGAGCTGATACTAGCTCCTATAGTGGTACACATGTTATGTCTAAAAGGTGTTATGTTAGGCTAAATGAGGTTTCTATGGGTATCCCTGATATATATGAAGGTAAAATGGGGCCCTAGTCTATAAAGGGTGATGTCTAATGCTTGGTTCAGAGAGTTAACTCTTCCCCTTCATGGATGACCTGTATGGGGTCAACTGCTTAGCCTAAAAATAATTATCCTTAATTTTTATACTCTATCAGAACATGGAGTTTGGTTAGTGTGTAATGATGAAATCCATAACATTAACCCCCTATATACTAAGCCCATACATGGGGATTAATTCCATGTCATGTGTTATCTAGAAGGGGGCTTAAAAAACAAGCAAACACATGATATAATTAATTAACCAATTAATTACCTATGTGTGAAGATTATGATATGATAATTATGTACAATTTGATGCACACAAATAATTATATACAAGGAATTAACTTTACAACAAGATGAAATAGATAATCAAAATTGATTTTCAATGTTCCAAATGCATCCTTTAATCAATGACCTACAAGCCCACAGGTTAGTAGTTTGATGAGGACACTCAAAAGAGTGGTCCTTCAACACAAAGATTAGTAGTTTCAATAAATCACTCTTTAGGGGAACTAAAATGTTAGACCCAAAATATGACCTACAAAAAGATGATTTTAGTAAGAGAAAATAACCCCTGCAAGAAACAATATGTTAGTCAAATATCCTTGAATAAAATACCCTAAAAAATCATGGTTTGGATCTATAATTTCTTTGGGATGAGCAGGACATGATGTATGGGTTTGGGGGTAGCATCCCCCAATAGGGTAAAGGGGTAGTGTCCCTTGTTGGGTTTGGGGGTAGCACCCCTGGCATGGGGATCAAGGGGTGGATCCCCTTGATACCAAAGATAATTTGGGCCTTGTAGGAGGCCTAAAATGACTCAAAATTCACAAAAAAATGACTAAAAAATGTTCTTAAAATGGACAAAAATTCAATGCAAAATTGTAACTACATGGAGCAAAATGATAATTGGGGGGACAAAATCATGGATTGTAAGTTACGGTATTATCATAGTTAGATTAACCATGATGGTTAGCTGTAAAACCATGATTGAGATTGGCAAAATCATTGTTCACTATATTTTGATAGTTATGGTTTTGTGATAAACTACAAAATCATGACTAAAAATGAAAAAATAGTGACTACCAACAAACCATGAGTTGTGATATTGTTAAAAATGGAAAAAATTTGAAGTCTGATCAAAGCGGATGTCTTTGTAAGTTAAGGTAGATTATCTAAATTCTCCAAATATCTTGTTTAAAGTTGATTTATGATAAATAAAAACTGATGTATTGTTGGAATAATGCATATTTAAGCTTGCTAGGGTTAATAGGGTAAGTTATTTATTACCGAGAGTTAATTTTATTTACCTTGGTTAATTTATTTTATTGTTGAGAATCTCTCAACAATATATTTGTTCGTAGTATGAGAAAACAAATAGTTTGTTTTCTCTATTTTGTAATCATTACAAATAGTTTGTTAACATGAAACAAACTATTTGTATTATAAATAATTTACATTATATGAGAAATGAACAAGAGATTAATGAGAGAACATAGAGAATTTTGTGGATTATCACCTATTTTTTAGGTGTGACAAATTTATTTTATTCTCTGGAAATATTTGTAGGTTATTTGTTGTGGGTTCTTTCTCCTGGATTGATCCTGTGGATCCGGTGTATCTCCTAATCATTCTTTCATGGTATCAGAGCTTGGAGTTCCAGTTGAAGATCCTCTTCCATGAAATTTTTTATCTGTTAACACATTCAAAAACATTATTTTATTCATGTGTTACAGATATTTTTTATTCTCTCAAAATCTGGTTCTTGTTAACACTTTTTATTTTTGAAAATTCTGTACTTTATGCTCATTAAATGACCATAAAAATTTCCAAAATCAGATTTTTTTTCATAGGGGTGTAGAAAATAAAGTTAGGAATCCATTCCAATTTGAATTTTTGCATTTGGACCAGGCCATACAGCTATTTCCTTAAAAAACTTGTTGACTAGTTCTTGCTGGCAGACTGCAGTACCTATTCATTTTTCTGATGTGGCAGATCGTACGGTTGAATTTTTTAAAATTTAAGACCTGTTCATGAAATCTGACTGTTATATATTTATATAAATATAAATTTGGATGAATTTGGATTAGGCCGTACAATGTTTTGGAAGCCAACAATAGGAATTTAAAATTTGTTTTTTTGTCTGCTGTATAGCCGTACGGATTTCTCATTTTTGAATGCCTTATGCTGCATAAAATCCAAATATGAAAATTTCATGTGATATAAGACTTACAAAGCTTTCATTTTATACTGAGAAGGATGGATTTGAACTAGGCAATACAGTCCTTTGGTCAGATTCAGTGGAGCCATTTTGCAGTTGTTGAGAGGTGTTTTTCCTTGGCTGTGTTTACAAAATTTCTCAGAATTTTTCCTGACCTCCACGCCTTGCTAGAAAAGAGTTTATTATGATTAAAGACAAATATTATTCAGCTGTTATCTCACACATGTGATTCATTTTGGCTTTTTTTTAAATTATTTTTTTAATTTTTAGTGGTTTAAATGCAAGTCTCTAGCTTTGAAAGTTCAAATTTGACTTTGCTAAAGCGGCTAGAGATATTTTGTTAAAAATTTGTAGGGAGTAAGTCTTGGGGTCAAATCCCCCTACAATGTTTTTTTTTCATAAATCCATTTTAAAAATTTTGTATAAAGCTAAGGCTAAAATATTTTTTCATCGGGAGACGTTAAATTGTAACGGGAGGGGTGTTTTTTGAGGAAAAATGAATGTCTAGATTGTTCTTGTCAACATCATCGTCTTCCTCAGGAATGGAATCCTGATTGTTTAAACCCCTAAATTCTAAAAATTACCATGTTTGGAAGCCAAAAATGCAACAACTCCTTCAATCAAAGGGCTTATGGATAATTTTTTCTGAAACAACCCCTGCAGCATTCACCACTATAAAAGACAAATATGCATATGGTTGTAAGTAGGATGAGGCTCTTGGATTGATTTGCCTCAATGTCTTAGATAATCTTCAATTTCACATTGTAAATGCTACTACACCAAAAAAGGTATGGAAAAGTTTAAAAACCTATTTGGCAAAGTTAATGAGTTTAAAATTTTGCAATTAGATGCAGAATTGAGTACTCTCTCTCTCTCTCCATCAGATTTCCCTTCAATAGATGAATTCTTGGCAAAATTCAAATTTATAAGGTCACAATTGAAAGCTGGTGACAAGGATAAAAGTGATTAGGAGTGCATTTTCATGATTTTGTCAAAGTTGAAAGGAGCATATAGTGTTTTTTCCTCTGCTTTTTATACTATGATGGATACATTAGGTGATGAATTCAAATAGCCTTCCTTTGAATTTTTTTGTGAAAGATTAACTAGGAAGCAAACAAAATTAATGGCCTTAGATGCTCTACCTGGTCCTAGTCATGCTTTAGCTACTAATTCTTCTAAAGGAAAACCTTCACCTAAGTCTAAACAAAAGCAAGCACCTTCAAATAACCTTCCAGAGTCCACCACCCAAACACCTCATCATTCTAAATCTACTAAGACCAAAAAGTCCTTTAAGAAAAAGAATAAAACATTTGGTCCATGTAATTTTTGTGGTGGTCCTAATCATGATGAAAGTAGATGTTTTAAGAAGATGGAAGCATTAGAGGTAGTAGTCAGACAACACAAAATTTCCATTCCATCTCCATCTCCTTCTACTTCTCCTGTAGGAAAAGGGAAAGCACTTTCAGCTAGGGCTATATCTTCATGTCATGATCAGTGGATTTTTGACTCAGGTGCTTCTCACCATCTCACACATTCTAAGGATCTATTGTCTTCTCTTAAAAATTGTAGTACATCACATATTTTTATGGGTAACTCCTCACATATTGAAGTTTTGGGATCTGGTACTGTTGATAAATAGGATGGATGTTTTAACAATGTATTGCTTGTACCCCAAATCTCTTCTAATCTTCTCTCTGTGTATCAAATATGTAATTTTGGTACTGGTAAAATTATGGTGTTTACTTCACATGATGTAATAAGAAAATGTAATGATCCTATTGAGATAGTTGCTATAGGTACAGCAGACCATACTGCAAGACTCTATACTTTTGATAAGTTTGAGTCTTTTATGTCTTCTGGTTCTTCACTTATAGCACATGGAAATAATCTCAGCAAATTGTGGCATGAGAGATTAGGACATTTGAGTTATGGATATATGCAACAAATGAGTTCAAAACATCTTGTAAAAGGCCTTCCTAAGGTCTCATGTATTGATGGGGTGTGTCCTAGTTGTCTAGTTGGTAAACAACACTAGGATCCATTTCCAGTTGGTAAAGCCATACGTGAAAATACACCCTTAGGGTTGGTTGATAGTGATTTGATGACTCTTCCAACTCATTCTTTTTTAGGGACTAAATATGCACTCACATTCATTGATGATTTCACTCATAAAACTTGGGTATATTTTCTCAAGTTGAAAAGTGAAGTTTTTGAGACTTTTAAGGCCTTTAAAGCCTTTGTTGAAAAACAATCATCTCTTCCTCTTAAGAAGATATGCACTGAAAATGGGGGGAATATGATAGTAATGCTTTCTATGATTTTTATATTGAGCATGGGATACTGCACCAATTCACTGTACCACACACTCCTCAACAAAATGGTGTAGCAGAGAGGAAGAATCGAACATTGAAAGAGATGGCTAATTATATGATTCACTCTAAAAATTTGGGTCCACAATATTGGGCTGAAGCTGTAAATTGTGAAAACTACATTCAAAACCATATGCCTCACAAAGCTATGCAAAATGTGACACCAGAAGAAGCTTGGTCTAAGATCAAGCCTGATATTTCAGATTTTTGCATCTTTGGGAGTCAAGCATGGGCATTCATTCCTGATGACAAATGTAAAGCATTGGAGAAGAAAAGCCAACCACTCATTTTTGTTGGTTATTGTGAAGATGTAAAAGCCTACAATCTTTGTGATCTTGTCACACATGATGTGTTGTTTCAACGGGATGTTTAGGTTGATGAGCTACCCACTCCACAGGAGTGTACATCTAGTTCTTCTCCCCCTCCTTCTTCTACCTAGGATAGTGATGATTTGCTTTCTATTGTTGATGATGATGATGTTGCACTTCTTCAACCACCACATCCATCTTCTTCACCACCTTTGCCCAAGTGGGAAAAGAGCACTCTACAGGTAGCTGGTTCTTTTGTTGGTGATCCATCTAATTCTTGTTGCACTCGCTCACAGACATCTAGTGTTGCTCTTTTGGGACAAGCTTGTACTAATGATCCAGTGTTGTTTTCTAAGGCTATTGGTATACCTGAGTGGGATGTTGCTATGTATGATGAGTATTCTTCATTGATGAATAATGATACTTGGGATCTTGTCCCTCTTCCTAAGGGAAGAAAACTTGTAAAATGTAAATGGGTCTATAGGACCAAATATGCTATAGATGGATCAGTAGATAAGTACAAAGCTAGATTAGTATCTAAGGGTTTTTCATAGGTTGAAGGGGTTGATTACTCTAAGACCTTTTCCCCTATAGCTAAGATGGATTCTATTCAGCTTGTACTCTCTCTTGCTACTTCACATTCTTGGTCAGTTTTTTAGATGGATGTGAAGAGTGCTTTCTTGCATGGTGATCTCCATGAGGAGATCTATATGGAGTAGCCTCTAGGATTTGTGCAAGACTCATCATTGGTTTGTAGACTCCATCATTCTCTTTATGCCCTCAAATAAGCTCCTAGAGCTTGGTACGAGAAGATGGATAGTTTTCTATTGAGTTTTAGTTTTATTCGTTGTGAGTTAGATCACAATGTATACATCCTGAAGCAAGGTGAGGAGCTTGTCATTTTGGTTTTGTATGTTGATGATCTCATCCTCACTGACAGTTTAGATTCCTTGATACATGACATCAAGGACAAGTTGGCAGATAGGTTTGATATGATAGATCTGGGACTTCTACATTATTTTCTTGGTCTTCAAGTTTTTCAGTCTTCTGAGGGCATCTCTATTGGATAGCAAAAGTATGTGATAGATCTTCTTCATTGATTTGGCATGGTTGATTGTAAGCCTATACCCACTCTATATTAGTCAGGTATTGTGTTGTCTACCACTTTTATGACTCCTCTTGTTGATTCCACTTTGTATAGGCAACTTGTAGGTAGTCTTTTATACCTGACTCATACCTGTCCTAACATCACATTTGTTGTGAACCTATCTCTTGGTTCTCACATGAGCCTCATGAGAGTCATTGGCAAGCAACCAAGCATATTTTGTGCTACATTCAGGGCACCACTCACTTTGGTATACATTACACACCATAGAATTATACATAGCTTGTTGGATACACTGACTCTGATTGGGCTGGTGATGTTGACACTCATAAGTCCACTTGTGGATTTGATTTCACACTTGGTTTAGGTCCAGTTTCTTGGGCATGTAAAAAGTAGACTGCTATTGCATTTTCCTCTACTGAGGCTAAGTATCGAGGTGCTGTCAAAGCTAGTCAGGAGATACTTTGGCTTCGATAGTTGCTTGGAGAGTTTGGCTTCACACAACAGGGTCTTACTACTCTTTGGTGTGATAACCAAAGTATGATTGCTATTTCATGCAATCTTGTTGAGCATCAGTAGACAAAACACATTGAGATTCACATGCACTTCATTTGACATCTTATTCAGGATGGAGTTCTTTCTTTGGAGTTTGTGCCTATAGCTAAGCAGATTGTAGACATCTTTACTAAATCTTTGGCTTCTCCTCTTTATCATCAGTTGCGAGTGATGCTTAGGGTGAAGGAAGTTGTCCTTAGGGGGGATTTCCCATGAAGTCCTTCCTTCCTTTATTTTTCATATATTTTGATTGGTTTATACATGGGTACCTTATCAGGCCTAGTAGCCAGGACCCATCTTTGTTTGTCATTCTCCCTATGTTTCACTTAAGGGAGGGTGTTGGAATAATGCATATTTAAGCTTACCTAGGGTTAATAGGGTAATTTATTTATTATCGAGGGTTAATTTTATTTACCTCGGTTAATTTATTTTATTGTTGAGAATCTCTCAACAATATATTTGTTCATAGTATGAGAAAACAAATAGTTTGTTTTCTCTATTTTTTAATCATTACAAATGTTTGTTAACATGAAACAAACTATTTGTATTATAAATACTTTACATTATATGAGAAATGAATGAGAGATTAATGAGAGAAAATAGAGAATTTTGTGGATTATCACCTATTTTTTAGGTGTGACAAATTTATTTTATTCTCTGGAAATATTTACAAGTTATTTGTTGTGGGTTCTTTCTCCTAGATTGATCCTATGGATCTGGTGTATCTCCTGCTCATTCTTTCATGTATGACATATCAAGTTTTTGACCAAAATATACTACGGTAAGAAATTAAGCAAATACTAGGCAGATTCTAGAATTTTAAAAGAGTGATTTCAATTAAATTCAATCCTAAATCTTCCCTAAAAGATCTAAAATGATAAGTAATGGTTAGAATGACAAAATTATGTTAAGACTACAAAATTTATACTATATTGAATATATCATAATTTACCTAAACAATATCGTGAATCTAAAAATGTCGATACTTATGGTTTTGTCAAAGATAAAGAAAGGGGTTAGGCCTATGTTTGTATTTGTATTCAATTGATTTCCTCTACCTCTATCTCCATTTTGACCCTGTAAAGCACATGGTCCACATAGAAACTACACAAAGATAAAATCTTGACAAAAAAATTGGGGTTAGTTTAATAGATATGCGTTTAAAATGAAAATCCCCAAAAACATTAAATGGAGGACTATATTGATGTCAAAATCCTCTATAAGAACATAGAATTCCAAAATATACCCTTTGAATTAACAGATAGAGATCAGTTGTTAATGATTTTATGTAGGGATACAATACTATGTCTATCGGCCTCAATATCATAATTTATAGGATAAAATTGTGACTGGGAGAATCATAGTTTTATCTAGGGATAAAGACCTAAAAAATAGACCATTAGTAGTCTTAATTAATATCTCAACTAGGATAGGCAAAATAATGACTCCCCCGACAATATCATTAATCACAAATCATGATATTGTCAAAGAGATAAATCTTATGCAGTCAAGTAAATGGTTAGAGGTTAATTGGATGGTTAAAGCAAAATAGTGAATCATAGGGGAAATATCATGAATGCCTTGTCATTTATACCAGTTGTACACAAAATTTGAAAATTTTCAAGATTTTCTTGATCTAATTAACCTTGTAGGCTAGTAAAAACAACAATACCAAGCAAAATTGATAAAATGGGAGCATCTCCCATTCTGGTCACCAAAATGTAGATGAAATTTGAGCTCTATATGGATTTAACAATGCAAAAACTCCAAACTCAAATATCAACCACTAGGTAAGATGATAAATCCATTAGATGAATGCAACATTCAATCCTACATTTAAATCCTAAATCCAAAGTGCTTCACATCATGATTAAACAAAATATAAAAGACAAGAGGATAGGGGTTGATTTACCTTAGACTCAGATTGACATGGATGCTTGATCAAAAGACTTTGATGATGGATTCAATGGATGCTTGGACATGGATTGGGTATTAAAATTCTAGTTTGATTTTGGCATGAAGATGTTATGAGCTCTTTAGATGGCCTTCCATGGAGGAGGATTCTTGGTTATATATACTTTGGGAGGGAAGATCAAGGGTTGAAATTTGAAGTTAGAAGGATGAGATCAATGGCTATGTATTATTCAAGGAATATTAAGTTCCTCAGAAGTTTATAGTTTAGATACTTCTAGAGTCTTGGAAGAACTTTTCCAATTCTAGAGGATTCTTGATTTTAAGAATAACAAAGGATTAGGTGGGGGTTAGATAGGGATTAGGTAGGTGTTTAGGGACTAGGGATGTAGGAAAGGCTAGGGTATAGGTTAGTAGGTGGTTAGGTGGGGTTACATGAATTTAAAATTCCCATATAATAGATAACTAGGATTAGATTAGGATATAATTAATGAAGTAATAAGGTTAGTGAATGTAGGATAATATAAGGGGGATATTAAATAAATGGCTAAAAATAGGATAAATTAGCAAAATAAAATAGGTTAAGTGGAATTAGTGTCGAATAATAGAAATATTAGTCAACAATAATGAAGCAAGTGATTTTAGGTGCATATAATTACTAAAATATCAATAATTAAAGGTACTTTTTTTGAACACATTGAAATTCCTTCAACTTCTTATAAAAAAGCAAGATTCAATAGGATAATTCCTTATCCTCATAGAAAATATTCATCCCCTGGTCATTCTATTATCTTAGTCCAATCTATTATTCCCATTACCCAAATCCCCAATACCCAAATGGTTATCAAGAATCAAGTTTTCATTCCATTCAATAGGGGTAGTCCCGTAAATTTAGCCTGATATGATAACATTCATGTTTTCCCTTAATATTATTCCTTTCTTCTCAGGAGAATGGGATAAAACAACTACTATTGACCATATCTAAGATGTTTCCAACCTTTTTTCTATTCATAATGTTGTTCAAGATAATATGGCTATTAGATTGCTTGTTACTTCCTTAAAATGAAAAGCATTACAATGGTATAGGAATATTCTTTGGACCTCTATTGATACTTAAGATGAGTTAAGTGAAATTTTAGTCAGATAATTGGAAGAAAAATATGATAATCTATCCTTAGTTTAACAACTGACTACCATTAAAAGGTACCCCCATAAATTCATGCTAGATTTTAACCTCAGATTCCAAAAGACATGGACTAGGATACCTACATTGGTTAGACTATATCCAAAATATGCATTCTTGTACCTTCTAAAATCCTTTAATTATGATATTAGTGTGATGATATAGTCCATGGGTGGTAGTAATTTAATAAATGCCTATGATCTTGCAATAAGACAAAATAATAACATGATACAAGCTAGTAAAATTTCTCCAAGGCCCTTAATGCCTATTTTCCCAAAACTACAACCTATTCCACCCCCTCAAATTCCTCACATCCCATCTATAGCTCCTATTCCATCTCCTAAAGCACAAATTGTAACCTTTCTAATCAAGCTAGTGAGATTGGATATTTTAAAAGTGTGTTACAAGATTTTGGAAATGAGATCATTCAACTTAACAGATAATAGTACCAGGGTAGGCCTTATCAATAATAAAACCAAAACACCTATCAACCCTTCACTAATCAAAGGCCTCCTTATCAACCTTTCAAAGAAAATATACCACCCTATAAAATTTAAGGAGACATAACCCAAGCTAAACCATATGCATCCCTTGACCCTAATGTACCCTCCAGTTTAAAATCCATTGTTCCCATACGTCCTCAAAACAACTTGCTACAAGATCTAGGTTGGCAGCCTTTTAATCCCAATGATATGCAAAACCAAGCCTTGGTATCATAGGATAGTAATATGCCACAAATGACATAAGAAGAGTGTTCTATTCAAGTAGGTCAATATCAAGAGACAAATTTTATACCCCAAGGAGAGGCTCAACAAGTTAAAGGGCAGATTTATGCCATTAATGTGAATTAGCAAATAGATAATCATGTTGCATTCAATCAGATTGGTGAGACTAGAAACATAAGTGGTCAAGTTACATATGTAATTATAGATAAAAGAAGATCCATTGAGTAAGCTCAAGATGTGAGCAATACTTCTATTACTCCTAATATTATTTCCAAGAGTGTCAAGGATCAACCTACTACATCAATTACATAAAATAATTAGAATGCAGAAGCTAATAAAATCCTTCAAATACCTCTGATTAGAGAACAAACAATGGTTCACAAAGTGTCTCCAAAGGTTAGTATAACCTCATTCAGCATAATACATCAGATGAAGAAATCCAATGTTATTATTAGAATTTGGGATTCACTTGCTATTCTATGGCAAAAGGACATACTCATCTAAGACCTTTCATCTCTCAATGTGTATCAAGAACCAATTAAGAAATAAGGTGTTTTTTTAGCTAATTTAGACCAACCAACCAACCAAAAAGATTAGTAGGTAAATAAAATGACAAAGGTAGACAAAAAAATTTTCAAATCAAATAAGACTCCTCTTTTTTACCTCTCTTTAAAATTTGGTGATTATTTAGTTCATAATTGTATGGTAGATAGTGGAGCCAGTAGCACTGTCATGCTTAAACAAATTATAGATAGGCTTGGTCTTATCTATGAACCAAATACTAAAGGAGTATTAAAACTATATGGGTCACTAACAAAGATAGTAGGCATCATTAAAGATGTAAATTTTACACTATATGCTTGTCCCAATGTTACCATTCAACAATATGTAGTTGTAGTGGACTTGCCTCCCTATTATGCCATGTGTCTTTCAAAAGACTTCACCTTAAATAAAGGAGGATAATTATTAGTTAATTGGAAATATTTGATGTTTAGTACTAGGTATGGTAATAATGTAATAATACATTCTAAACCTATTGCACATTTTCATTTGGAGCCATATATGTCAATTATGGTGAACACTAATTATACTATCTTAGATAAGGTACTAGAAAATAGTGAAGTGGAAATTGAGTCACATCTAGATGGAGTTATATATCTATTCCTTAATGAATGGGCCTTTGATTTTCATGAACATAATCCTTATAATTTAATTAAATAAGGACTTGATGTTTATTACTTTCATGAAAAAGATACACCAATTCCAACCTTGATAAAGGATGATGAGTCTAGTGATGGCCTGTGGAAACTATACTTAAATGGATTAAGGAATAAACATTCCCCTAGGGTTGGAATGATGTTGATTCATCCAAATAATCATATATATTTCTCTTCTCTCAATTTTTAGTTTGGTTGTTCAAATAATGTTATTGAATATGAAGCACTAGTTCATGGTTTACAATGGGCAAGAAAGATAAAGGTCAATACCTTACAAGTCTTTCATGATAGTGAACTATTAGTCCACCAAGTAAGAGGTCTAAATATATGTAATAATCAATTTCTTAGGTATTATAGGCATAGAGTATGGGACTTACTTGAATACTTTCAAGCTTTCAATATTTGTGCCATATCAAGAAATGAGAATAAATATGCAGATAAGTTGGCTACCATTGGGTCACAATTTAGTATCCTAAATGATATAAAGAATGAAAAGGTTCAATCATAGATCAAGGTGGTTATAAGACCTTCTATTCCATACAACCATGATAATTGGAAAGTGTTTGAATATGATAATCATATTATCAGGTTCTTACAAGAAGAAGCTGAATTTTTGTCAAGGAACCAAACAAATCTCTTGCAGTAGTATGGTGATTAAATTTTTCAACTGAAGACAAATAATTTGCCCAAAGGGCTGGCCACACTTGAGAATATATTTATTAGAGATAATGAGTTGAGAAAATAAAAGTTTTCATTGTCAACAAAGGAATAACACTATACAAATGTGGAAATTACAACTGGTAAGAACTTGAAGTTGGGAAAAGTTTACACTCCAAAAACAAAAACTTTCATTGAGTTATCTTTAAGTTTTGTAGATTTATTTGCATGGTAGTACATTGACCTCAAAGGATTTGATACAAGTATATCTCAACACACCATTGAGTTAAAATATGAGACTAATCCAGTCAAACAAAGATAAAGGTCTATTAATCCAAAGATTGAGCCTTTGATGAGAGTTAAACTTTATAAGGTCATTGAGTTAGCTATAATATTCCCAATTAAGCACTGAACTTGGGTGGAAAATCTTGTTCCAATGTATAAAAAGAAAGGTGAGATTAGATTGTGTGTTTATTTTCATGACTTGAACAAATCTTTCCTTAGATACGACTACCCATTGCCATTAATGGAACAAATTTACAGTTGGTTGTAGGTTCAAAAAGGTTCTCCTTATTAGATGGCTATAGTGGTTACAATTAGATTTTGGTCAAAGAAGAAGATCAATTCAAAATAGCCTTCACCACAAAGTGGGGGACATATGCATATAGAAAGATGCCTTTTGGTTTATCCAATACTGGGGAAACTTTTTAGAAAGCCATGGATATGGAATTCCAAGGTGTCCTCAAGAATTTTATCTTGTTTATTTGGATGACATAACAGTGTTCTCTAATAATTTATATGAGCACATGATTTATCTCAGACAAGTGTTTGAAAGGTACAAGCAATTTGGGGTGTCTCTTAATCCCAAAAAATGTGTTTTCTCTATTCATGAAGGTAGGATTCTTGGACATGTGATTTTAAAACATGGTAAAAGTATAAATCATGATAGGATAGATTAAATTCTTTCACTTTACTTGCCTAAACACAAGAAATATTTATAAAGCTTCTTAGACAAGATCAATTTTATAAGAAGGTACATTTCATTTTTTTCCACTTTAGCTAAGCCAAATACGACCATGCTAAATAAGGGTCAGAGTTTTGTTTTGTCCAAAGAATGAGTGTGGATATTTTAAGAGATCAAGAAAGCCATAGCCAATGCTCCTGCACTCCTAAACCCTGATTTTAGAAAGGATTTATTCTTGTACACCTATGCTAACATTGACACAATTTTAGGTATTCTCATGTAGTAGAATCAAGAGGATTTAGAGTAGTTAATATCTTTCTTTAGTTAAGGCTTGGAAGAATATGAATTGAGGTAATATTTTGTTGAGAATCATGTACTTTTAGTTATAAGGTCTCTCAATAAGTTTATATACTTGTCCAATAACAAGATACATCTGAAGGTTGCACATCCAAGTATCAAATATTTTCTCTTGAACAAGGATATAAATGACAAAATAGCACCAAGGTAATGGAGTATGATATGGATATCAAGGTCATAAATCTAGTTAGAGGCAAAGGATTTTGTGAACATCTAGCCCAAAACTTGCGAGAGGTTAATGGAATGGTTATGGTGTCAAATGATAAAGAAGTTAAAACTAATCACACCTCACCTTCCAACTAGTTCCAAGACATGGTAAAATACCTTAAAAATGGTATTTATCCTTCTCATCTAAACTCTCCAAAAAGGAGATATTTTAGATTGTAGTCAATTCCTTTTCTCCTTATTAATAGTGTTTTTTTCAAGAAAGATATCAATGGCATGTTGCTAACATGCATAGAGACAAGTCAAACATAGAGATTTCTTGAGCAAATCCATGATGGACATGGTGAAGGACATTATTTATCTATAAAAATAGCCCACAAGATCATGAGAGGTGGGTGTTATTGGCTGAACATATTTGGTGATTGTCATGCATGGGTTAGGAAATGTAGACAATGTGCTATGTTTTTTGGAAAGGTGAAACTTAAAACCTTACCTCTCCAACCAATTCTAGTGAATCAACCTTTTGTTTAATGAGGATTGGGATTTATTGATCTCATTAATTGCCCTTCAATCTTGGGACATAAATGAATATTGACTGATATAGATTATTTTACTAGATGGATAGAAGCAATGGCATTGAAAGAAGCCAATGAATCTAATGTTCTAGATTTATATGAAATTTTGCTTACTAGATTTAGAGTCCCTTCAACCATTATTTATAACAATGTTATGGATTTTTTAGGGTTTAGAATCAATCAGTGGGTAGTTAAACATAATATTTTTCTCAGTACTTCATCAAATTAGTATCCATAAGGTAATGGCCTCACTAAGTCCATTAATAATAACCTTTTGAAGATCATCAGGAGGATTATTGAAAATAATCAGAGGTCATGGCATCTCAAATTGATGTTAGCTTTATGGGCTGATAGGATCAACTATAAGAGAATAATAGCCAATTTTTCATACAAGATGGTATATGGTAAAGAAGTAATAATGCCCATTTCTCTTAAAATTCCTGCTTTAGAACTAATGCATCAAATTGAGCTTTTAGAGAATGATCTAATGGAAATCAGATATGCTAAGCTCATGGAGATAGAAGAGACAAGACATCAGTCCATGTTGGCCATGGAAGCCCATCAAGCACAAGTTTTTGACAATGGAGCTTCTTTAAGAGACTTTAAAGAGGGATATTTGGTCCTTAAGTGCGATGAGGATAGAGTTAATCTAAGAAGGCATACAAAGTTTAAATTTCTTTGGAGTGGTCCATACATAGTCACCATTTACAAATCCCACAATGCCTTTCAACTTGAAAAGATGGATGGTGAGGAATTTCCTATCCCAATCAATGGGATACATCTAAAACACTATTGTTGAGGAAGCTAATTTCCCAATACATAGTTAAATGGTTTTGTTTTCCTCCAAGTGTTGTTATAACATATTAGTTTGTTTTGTTTTATCCCAAATAAGTGTTTTGTTTGCACATTTAATTTGATTAGGTTTAGTTTTCCTTTCTTGTTTGTTCCTTTCCCTTTTTGGTGGAATTTATTATCCTTGCAAGTTAATAGGGTTTCTTGCAGTCATGAATCATAGTCATGTAAATGGTCCATGTATCATGTAAATGGTCTAAGTTCTAAATCATAACAGGCATGCTCCCCAACCAAGTCACCAAAGATGTTGGCCAAATTTGGCCTACATGCCTAGTTTAGAATGAGAAGTTGAGGAAAGTCTTGATTGAAGAGTGAATCAATGTCATAAGGAGAATATAAAATTCAATAGGAGATCACATAGCATTTTTAACCTTTTGAAACACTTTAAATAGGCTTAAAGTGCAAATTTGGTGATCTTAAGAGACCAGACCATTATTAGGACATCATGTAGGAATGAGTGAAACAAGATAGTTGTTTAATAATTTCACTTAGAGAGCCTTGTAGGCCAAAGAAATACATGGAAATGATTCCATTCATGCATTGATATTTCTCTACAAATTTCATGTCTTGATGAGTTCTCTATCTTGAGATATAAGTCTTCAAAGTTTATCTTGTAGAATAAATCATTTACATAGACATCAAAATTTAAGCCACAAAAAATAACTGTTAAGGTTCAAAATGGAGATGGGTGTGTGAACATCAATCATTTTCATGTGAGCATCAAATGATAGGTGCACAAACATCATATATAATCCACAAAAAATAATCATTGGGGGTACAAAAATCTTAGGATGTTCACATGGATGTCAAATATAGGCATGCAAACATCAAATTTGGGCCTTGTGAATTATCCATTTGAGTTCAAATGGTGGGTCCCAGTAAGATCAAGGGCTCACATGCAATCGTACATATATATCTAATGGTAAGAGCTAATTCAAAAGGTTATCATAGAATGCATTAGTGACCAGTGGCATGATCTCACGAGAAGGATATTGATCTAATGGTACATGATACAATATTGAGGTAGTGGGCCCATGAATATATATGATGCATGCTCATTCATACATCTATATCTAAAAATGTGAGTTAAATTCAAGGAGTCAATGTATCCTAAGGACCAATAAAGAGAAGATAATTTGGCACAAATTGATAGGTTTGAGTTGGCAATTGACAACTAATAAAAAAAGGGAAAATCCAAAAGCTTCTAATGGAAGTTGATGAACTAGTTTTTGACCTAGGAGAATAATATTTCAAAGAGACATGTCACCATTAGAGCTTGGTCAACAACAAATGTAGTTATACAGGCAAGATGGTCAAGGATAAATCTCTATCACAATTAAAGTTTAGATAGGACCTTTGGTCGATAATTTAGAACCTCTCAACCTTTTTGTAGGATTAATCCATTGATGTGTTCATTGTTCTTCTAGATTGAATATCATTATGTTTAGTATCTTCTTGGATCTCACATGGTTTAGAGGCAAAATAGGTCTTTTTAGGCCTAATATAGAGATCAAGCAAGACTAAATTTTTGTCAGACTTTCATGGATATTGTGACAATGTGAAAATTGATAGATTGGGTTAGTTTTCAATCTATGGTGGACCTATGTTCAAGTTAGATTAAATACATACATAAATGTGATTATTAAGAAGTGCTTCATCTTTTGATATGGTCACATTTTTGATAAACAAGTACTTATGGCCATCTAAATTAGATGTGGCATGAAGTTGTTAGTTCCAAGATATGAGAAGTTTTTATTCATAAACAGATCAAGAAAAAGGTGGTATGGAGTTTCAAGGAAGAGACCTAGTGGATAGATAAGGATAATAGGAATTCAATTCTATTATATATCTTTTAAAATATTGATTCCTTCTTGATAAGATCATGACTCAATAGGCTCGAATTGGTGCTAATCTATCATAGTTTCCCCTCTTTTCTTCCCATTTTATATATATGTTCCATCTTATTCCACATTTTAGTGATCTCTAGAAGTTTTGGATAAATAGAATCTTATGATTTGGATTGATTAGGCTATGCCAAAATTTGTATTGTAACATCTTTTTAACGTAACAAATACTGAATTCCATCATTTTTGCAAACTAAATTGAAATGTGTTCTATGAATTAATGTACTATGGTTAAGTGAATATATGATTTCCTTTCCTATGTCTAAGTTTATTCACCTTCATTAAGTGATTTTTAATCCTCACAAGTCATTTTAAGTGCAATATATAGTTTATTGATTAACTTGGAAGTGGGCATTTACCCTCTCATACTAGTTTGATAACTTGTCAATGTTTTATTGTGAAATACTTATGTGGGACTAATCTTATTTGGTCTTGAGTGTGTCTTGAACAAAGTATAATTGTTCTAATTACTGGTGCATCACCTCATTTTACATGCTTTCATATATTGTTGTTAATCTCTCTTCCCTTTTCTAAGCAAGTGTTAATTTAGGTCTAGTTTAGGTGATAGATCCAGAAGGAAGCCAACCTTTTCCAAAGGTTTGAACCAATATTAGGTGACCCATATCCTAGGGTCATTCCTATGTTTGACTATATTTGAGTAGGAGGACCTTAACAATCCCCTTGCTTAGCTAGGGTGTAATCTAGGATACCAAAAAATCCTTCATAGGTATCCCCATGCATTGGCCTTCAAATTGGTGGTCTTAAACGAGTTTTTGGGAATTTATATGAAGTGTTGGGTCTATATTTGACCTTTTTAATGCATGTACACACCCAAAATTTTCAATCACCCCTTCCCTTGATAGTTATAAACCTAAGAGTGGCTCAATTAAATCCCCATGAAGCATCGAATAGCACATTTTTCCTTGTGTATTTCATTAGGTTCAAGAAATTACCATTTAATCCATAATGAACTTATAATGTGTGTTTTCCTCCTTTAACATATCAATTAGAATGTGTAGTAACTCTATATGCCCCACTACAACATCCCTCTTATGCTATTAATCATATTCTTGCTGACCCAAGTAGGTTTACTATGCCAATTAGGCCTAATTACTTGACTATTAAGTAATTGATAGTCATGAAAAATTATAATATACTTTAATAATATTGAATAATTGAGTATCAGGTTTGAATCAATTTCCTAAATCATGAGATAATCCCCTCTAAGTAGTAGATACCTACAACTTTGACTTTCCTAGTTAATTATGCCACTTCTTGTTAGCATCTACAGACTGGTTGTTTGGTGAAGAGATACAAAGGCACTTAAATGAATTTTTTTGTACATATTATGATTTTATAATATGAAACTAGTATCAAAATACCTTCTCCAATGATTGGTAATTTCTCAAATAGCTCTGTACCCTACTCTCTACTCAAAAAATTGAAAAAGTACCATTTATAACAATTTCATATATTGTACATACATACTAGGACCATGACCAGGGTATCCTATAAGTGTACTATATGTTTAAAATGTTTATTAGGTCAATAAGGAGTGTTTGGTTTCCAAAATATCATGTTTTCCCAAGTTGGGTCTGTCTTAGGGTTTAAGTACGTTTTTGGAGGTCTACCATCTTAACGATGGCTCATAAAGATCAGACCTCCAATCCCAAACTTATGGTCATGGATTTTTATTCCATATAACACCCTAAAAATTATAAAAATATTTTGGTCCCATGCACCTTTTGTATGTGAAAATATGATTGAAAGTTGGTGAACCGTGATCTCTCTATAGGCCTTCTGGACATGGTTGTAATATTAGCATTTGTTCATAGAGTTGGGCCCCTAAATCAAACTCACTCCTTCATGGATATTTATTTTATAGGGTTTAAAAACTCTCCATAATATAATTATTCCTTTCTCCTTCTGCTATGAAATTTATGAACACTTGAAGCAATGGCTCGAGTTTATTATTTGGGGTGGCATAGCTCAGGGTAGGTCTTGAGATTAATTTGGCCCTCTTGTTGCATTCCCCTACCTAAAAAACTTTTAAAAGGTATTTTATCACACATTTTTATGATGTCATATCTACTTAATAGGGTTTGAGTGTTCTTCAAATGTGGTGGTGGAGCTTGAGGCCTAGTCATGGCTTTTAGGCCTAATGGCCTAGATTGAAATTTAGATGTCTAAGTGACCTGAAAGTGATTTTAAGGGGTATAAACATCATTAAATCACCTTTCAAATCTATTTTATATCTCCTTAATTTTACTCAAGATAATTTTACCATCATCTCTACTCATTCTCTCATATGACTGCCTATACATTTCACTATTAGCCTGAGTGCTTGGAGCCTAATTAGTCCTTACCCTCCTCTTACTATAGTGTTGATGGAATTTTAAACTCATATATCATGATTTTATTTTTTAAAACACCTTTAGGATCAGATATTCCCTCCATCATATCCTTAGTATATCCTCATCTCCTACCTAAGATTTACAAGTAGTCATGTCTACATAACACTAAGTGAATGAGTTTAGTGATTTTTCTACTTTACCTAGGTTTCCTATACTCACAAAAAAATTTCATACTTTCTCATAATTAGGTATCTTAAACAATCAAATGACCTCAAAATTATACATAAGCCCTTAACTGATATGCATAGGTCTGTTTAGGCCTAACAAGCCTATTTAGATCATTAAGCCTTCATTGGCTCCTAGGGTTAGGATAATTCAAAGGAGATACTGAGAGTATTAATACAACAAGGAAAAAACCCATGTTCCACTCTCTCAATAGTCACCCTTGGATGTCCTCAGATTTTATTAACCATTCTGAATGTTCAAGTGTGTACATGAATATTTTAGTTTTGTCAAGGCCTAAAGGTGTGTTTCTATCTTGAGATACCAAAATGTTTCAATGAAAAGAATTGAGATCACATATAACATTAGATAGATACCCCATCTCCAAATTATGTTTCATCTTTGTGTAGGATCTAGATATATCCTATCTAATTTGCCTGCTTGCTAGAGACTATCTTGTTGTAGATCATTCACTATTTATGTCTAGTGTGTCAAGACTCTTAGATATCGTAGGGGTTAGAACATATGATGAATATTGATAGAATTATATATCCTTAAGAGATCATTCTTAAGCTTCATATTTCCATTCCAACAACTCACCTTTACATAAGGTTTCAACATAATCACACTCTCTTTTACCTGCCTTTAGGTGATGACCCTACCTTTTGACTAAGATTTAAGTAAGAGGTGAATCTTATTTTGAAAGGAATTATCCACCTAGTCCATCACACATCTTACTTACGTTATGGGGTTTTTATCCCATTGAATTCTCTCTTGAACTTAACTTGCCCTCTACCTACATTCAATCCTATAAGTGGTAAATAGGACCCTAATGTTTTGTTAACCCTATGAAACATAGGTTACCATCTCTTCAGACCCTTTGAGGTTTTATAACCTTTAAAAATCATTTAATTTAATATTCCTACCCTTTTCATGCACCCAAGAGGTGAAACTATCTATGATTCCCTTCTATAGGTCTATGCATATCTATCTTAGGCCAAATAGGCCTAATTAGACCTTAAACCCTTTTTGTTCACCTTACAGGACCACATCATTAGGTGTAGATTGGGGTTTGGAAGAAATAAGTACTAGTTATCTATTTACTCTTAGTTACTTCTCATGCAACTTTAAGGCACTTAGCTCTTCCTCTCATAGCTCTAACTGTAAGTGATGAATAAGGTTTTCCTGACCATGTGTGTGGCTATTGATAAGTGGACCGATACTCCACTACTCTCATGAGTTGAATCCTCATGTTCATAAGCTTATTATTATCTTATTTACCCTCAAAAAAGGATTCCTTGTTAAATTTATCCTCACCCACAACTAGGCTTATAGGTAACTATGGGGACTTATCTTTGCATAGTAGGCTAAGATGTAGGGTTGATTCATGTTGATCCTTGCCTTCCCATCTTTTTACCTATCTCCCATGATTTTATAAATTTATTATATGTTTTTATTATTTCAATACATTTTTCAAAACCCTAAAACTCCTTACTCTATCAACATCTTTGTCTTAAGAACAATCTTTAAACTTGATTGTAGGTGACTGCTTAAGAAAGTCTAATTATTTTTGGTCTTGAACCTTTGTGAATTTAGGTGGTTAAGAACCCTATTAGTTCATGACCTATTCAACTTTAATTAATTATAATATTCCATGACTAGGCAACCTTCATCAAATATTGACAATCATTGAGTTTCCTTTTATCTGTAGACCTACAAGCGTATAGAAATTGAGGACTATAACACTATGTAGAATCCCTTGAATAGATAAAATATGGTAGTTAGGGATTGAAAATAATTTCTTACAAAGTACCAATATATTTTTATTATAAATACACAACCCTCTAACTCCATGGAAGTGCACATTCTAACTATTAAAACCATAGACACACCATGTTATGCAAGCACACAGACACAATCCACAAATTGAAAGAATAAGTGACCATATTGAGACTTGTACATAATATTTAACTAATAAAAAGGACATTTATGTATGGGGAGGATATTATAAAGTAAATTAAGAACCACTTATATTCATTATAACACTTGGAGAAATTCTACAAAATGAAAAGCTTGTTTGTAATTTGTAAGTGGAGGAAACATGAAGCTTTCTTGATCCCACACCCTCACACATGTGAACCAGGGGTAGAGAGTGATGGATATATACGTTTAGTACTATTGGAATCACCATAAATCATTTATTCTCAAAAAAACTCTATATATGCATCAAAATCATTACACTTCTGACCCCTTCAACATATGAGGAAGACCATCTGAGTGCCCAAATTGTTAGCATTTGTTCATAAAGCATAGACCATGGATTTAAAGATAAATTTAATGAATAATAAGGTAAATATACCCCATTAATCTCCACAAATTCTCAGATATTGATCTTCACTCTCTTGTATATAATGAGTGAAAACCTAAAACCTTGCTTGGACTACCAAGGAGCTTAATGGAGAGAGAGAAATAGTTTTGGGCCTGTTTTGCATCTTTTTAAATTAAAACTCATATAAGATGTTTGACATGATCCCAACTAAAAATTATGACCCCCTTTGTATGGAATTGGCTATACAAGTTCATATAACCTGTAAAAAAAAACTCGAAAATACCTTTTTTCTACATTTTCTTCTAATTTTCTTACTTTAGGATGCCATTGGAGGTTCAAGGGAGGGAAAATATGAGTCAAGTAGCATTTGAAAACTAGTGGTATGGCAAGGGAGTTGAATTTTTATGTTCTTCCCATGTGTGGGACCCATTTGATGAGTGGGAAGATGGATTTGACTACAAGATAGACCTTTTAAAGATATAAAATGCCTAGACGTGAATATATAATGAGAATGAGACCTATTAAGACCTTTTTAAATAATTTTTATCAAAAAACTCCTTGTTTGCCAAGGTTTTCAATTCAAATGGACTCATATTAGGGATTTGAGTGTCTTAAAAGGGTGCAATCAAGGCTTGACACAGTTTTGAATAAAAAGATCATGGAGAATGGTTTTGAACACCTCATTAGGTTTCACATTATGAACCAAGAATGGGGTAAACACCTTTTACATTCCTCAACAATGTCCTTATCATAAGGAAAGGCTTGAAATAAGCTTAAAACCATAAGGATCAATAACCTTAGAATATCCAAGTTACCTTAACTTTTTAAAAACATCCTTAATCTTGTCAAACCGTGCTAAAATGATCTTCAAGACCTCACAAACATTTTACACTCTCTTGTTCACCAAGGGTCATAATGAGGACCTAATACATCAAATAAAGGACTCAAATAATCTAGGACATATTATAATATATGCAAGTTATAACACAAATTTTACACTCTCAATAATATTAAAAGACTTTTAAGAGACATTCATAGGACCATGAATAGTTTTAGACAACATGGACTTAGAGGGTTATCATAAAAAAATTTAATGTAGGGGTTGAAATTTGGCTTGGGAGGCCAAATTATCAACACAGGTCAATGCTTATGCTATGGTTGTCAAGGAAATCCTACCTTGGATGGGGTCATTGCCAAAAATTTCTTCAAAACCCTAGAAGGAATAGCTCTTGATTAGTATTATGGCCTCCTTGAGGGGTTTATTCATTCTTTGAGATAATTAATGGCTCAATTTTTTAAGGCCTTTGACATGATCAAAATTCTCAAGAATGACATTCAAGAATTCTTTCATATCAAATAATAACATAATGAATCGACTACCCATTTTATCATGAGATATCAGCAAGTTCTATATTCATCTACAAGTGCACCTCACATGGATCAATGGGAAATATGTGACATTTTCCTTCACTCTATTAACAAGGAGATGAGTTAAGATTTCCAAAAATTCACCTATCGATCTTATGAATAAACTCTTAAAGTGCCTTGTGGATTTCCCAAGAAGTTATTGATAGTGTTCGATGAACTTATGAGACCAATGAATGCATCACCACCCCAAACCAAAAAAATAGGGGATTTAAAAATGTAAACCTAAATAATACCAATAAATTGGGTCCTAATATCCTTAATTTAAATAAGAATGCCACCACTAACAGTGTCATCGACTAGAGAAAACATCTAAACCTAGTGAACAATAATCGATATCAACCAATAAACAACACTAATACCAATAATAATATATGTTCTAGGAACCAAAATCCCCCACCCATAATTCATGCCATTGATTTCAACTGGCCACCACCAAGCAACATGTAGCACCAATACCAAAACTAAAACTAGTATCAACATGTTGAGCAATTTCCCTAGTTCCATAACCTACCCTATTATCAAAAGAATAATAAATAAGCGTTTAGTTAACAAGAAAAAATATTGAGGCCTATGGAATATGATGAAAATGTCTATTATCTCTTTTAATGGGTTATTGGTCATGATACTTGAATTTTTAGGGAGTATAATAAATTCATCCAAAGGCTCCCTGAAGATCAGAGGCAAATGTTTGTAGATATATTCCTAGAGAATGTTGGTACTTCAAAATGGTCATGTCACCTCTCTATTAGAAGAAAAATGACTGAGATTTGGGGGGGGGGGGAGGGGTGAATCGGTCTTTAAAACCTTTTTTAACAATTTTACTTAAATAATCATGTACCATTAAAGCAAACATATATATCTATCAAACATAAGAACCTATTAACATATGAATGAAATACAAGAACACATAATATATGTAGGAAAAACTCAAGGGGAAGAAAAATCAATGATATTTACAAATGGACTACGTTAATATAAGAAAAACACCAATTTTAGTGAAGCACCCACTTCACATGGAGCACTGACCCCAACTAGCTAAGCACCAACTTAGCTAGGCTTTATAAAATACCAACTTACAAGGAGGCTCTAACCCCCTAGATGACGTAAAAAAAATAAACCACATGATTTCTTTGTTCCCCTTCAAGACACATTTTTTCTCAACCAACTGATGATGATGACCTTTTCATCTCTTCACACTCTTGTATACCCTCTCAAACTATCTTCTAAGCTCCTTCACTCAATTAGGTCACTTCTAAGATTGATTAGGTCATATGACTTGATCCTCATACATAGAACCTTTATCAAATATTCATAATATATAATATAAACTCATTTAATATTATAAATACCTCTTTCTACTTTTCAATATGTTATTTATTTTCTTGCACTCTACACACACCAATAGGCCTAAAACTACCTTGTATTTATACAAGTCTCTTTTTGCATATCCTTCTTTGATCCAAAACTCAAAAGTTTTGGTTGACAAAGATTGCAATAGCATAGAAACAACACAATAACAATGAATTCTCTAAGAAGAGATGTCGTATTACTTACAAATCACAATATAAATATAGGCTTATCTCTAGAAAGAGATGTCTTGCCAAAACACACGCTTATCTCTGAGAAGAGATGTCTGCCTTTCAATTTTGGGTTACAATGCATTTATACATATTTTTGAAAACAACCTCAGGAGATTGTGTGGCTCAAAGAATTAGCAGGTGACAATTTAACATCCCAACATTAAAACCATATAATTCTCACATTAAAACAATACAACACTTGAGGACTAATACAATGCTCGAGGACATAATCGCTTGAGGACAAAACTGTCACTGACAATACAAAATGAAAACAATACAAAATTCAAATAATTACTACCACCGAATTGTCACCTTGAACTGTTGCCTAGATCAGTCCTCCTTCCTTGAAAAGCAATGGTCCCCATTGCATCCCTAGTCCCCATCAGGGGTGGTAGTTGTGTCTTTATTTGATTCTCGATGCACACTTGGAAGGGACTGTGGTTTATGGAACTATGTGAGGCCCAATTGTTCACCATTTCTATCTAACCATCAGTCTGTGGATGGAAGGCTATGAACTTCTATAGTGTGGTATCTATTTGCTTCTATTGTTGTGTTGTTAGGGCTGTAACATTGGCCCTTTTGGATTCGTGTGGCTTGACCACCATGAAAAAAAAATTATTGGCACTAAGTAGAGAGATAGACATGGAAGGTGGTACTTCTGGTACCCTATATCACCCTATTCCAAAAGAGAGAGTGATCCATCTAGTTCTTGATTCATATATACCATGTCGATCATACATGAATGGCTAACCAAAGAGTACATCACAAACATCTATATTGACCACATCACATAAGACCTCATCTTAGAAAGGTTGTATTGCATATGAGAGAAGACATTGGTGGGTGACACAAATGTCTCTCCTTGGGCTCAACCATCTAATACTATATGGTTTTGGGTGAGGCTTCATGGATAGATTTAGGCTTTTCACAACATTAGTAGATATTAAATTCTTTTGACTTCTGCTATCAAGAATGAAATGCAGAGGCTTACCTTTCACCCATAACTTAGATTGAAACAACCTTTCCTTGTCATCTAGCATCTCATCGTGTGTCTGTGATGAAGCTACAATGGCTCAAGATCAACATCTATAATTTCTTCATCAACCTCTTCGACTGCAGGGTCTGTATGAGGTAGAGCAGTAGATGTTGAGGATGGTGACTCATAAAGCAGTGATTTGATAGCTCGACATTCTTCTTTGGAGTGAGTTCTAGATCTGTGATAACCACACCACTTTTTGGTCTTTCCTTCCTTTTGCTTCCAATTTTGGCCTTGTGTTTGACCTTCTTTATTACTTTTCCATTTTGAAGACTGATTCTTTACATCCATTCTTCCATGCTTCTACTCAATCTTTACTATGAACTTGTATGCCTCACCAATGGTTTCCAAAGTGAAGAGTTTCATTTCCCCTTGGATGTACCATTGTAGTCCACCACGATATTGGAGAGTTTTATGTTTCTCACTTTCTTGAATGCCCAGTCTTACAGACAAAGAATGAAAAGTATCTGTGTAATCTTGCACAGATTAGTCCTTGCCTTGGCAAAGTTGTTGCCACTATATGTACAAATCATCATATGCGCCGATGGGATAGTATTTTTCTTTTACTACTTTCGTAAAATCATCCCAGGTGGGTTCCACCCCAAGGCTAATGATATCCGTATTGAACCTCTTTTTGTACACTTCCCACTAGTTTTTCATGGGCAATGATGATTTCAAAAGAGCAAAAGTGATCTTTTATCCATCGGTGAAGTTATCTATAGAGAAGTAGGATGACAGTTGATCCAACCAATTTTCCACTACATCAGCATTGATTTTGCCTTCAAATGTGGGAATATCAAAATTTACCTAAACCTTGAAGGGTGTTGGGGCACTAAAAGGAAGCTCCCTCGATGAGGAGCCCAGATGTGTAGCCACAGAGCTAAAATTTCCCATCAAAAGTGTTTGAAGAATTTGAGCAAATTATTGGAACATCTGTGTTTGTTGCCGCTGGAGGGCTTCATTCACCATTTCCTTAAAAGGATTGGATGTCTCAGTGTTGTCTGCCATTTGAGGTCGTTTGGGGCACACAGGTGGAGTGTTTGGAAGCTCTATCACTTCCCTCCCAAGTTTCCTATATTTTGACCTTGTCTTTGGGAACATACACTCTCAAGACAAACCGCTCTGATACCACTAATCCAAAACTCAAAATTTTTGGTTGACGAATATTTCAATAGCATAGAAACAACATAATAACAATGAATTCTCTGAGAAGAGACGTCGTATTACTTACATATCGCAATAAAAATATAGGCTTATCTCTAGGAAGAGATGTCTTGCCAAAACATATGCTTATCTCTGAGAATAGATGTCTACCTTTCCATTTTGGGTTACAATGCATTTATACATATTTTTGAAAACAACATTGGGAGACTACGTGGCTCGAGGAATTAATGGGTGACAATTTAACGTCCTAGCATTAAAACCATACAACACTTGCATTAAAATAATACAACACTTGAGGACATACATCCTAGCATAAAAAAAATACAATGCTTGATGACATAATCGCTTGAGGACAAAAATGTCACTGACAATACAAAATGAAAATAATACAAAATTCGAGGAATTACTACCACCGAATGGTCACCTCAAACTGTTGCTTGAATCATTCTTGGTCGACCAAACACCATTACCTCTTAGTTTGTCAATTAAATATATATTATGACATATATTAAACATGAATAAAATGTTATTTTATTTCCTTTAGGTTTGACATACCTCAATTAGGCCTTATTTCATCTTAAGGTCTCATGGAGACCTAATCCCATTAGGTCTACTCTAGGACGCGTTATACTTTGCCTTCCTTGGAAATATTGAAACACCTCACATAATAAAAACATATCATATGACACTATAATATACCCATGATAATATAATATAGTATTCATAACATATTTTATCTCCAATCACCACTTTAAGCACACCATTTATACTATTCACAATTAGGCGTTTTCATACATAGAAAGTTTGTCTAGAATAATTGAAGCTTAAACAAAAAATTTATAGTAAAACATGGAAAAAAATCACATGTAAATAATATAAATTACCTTAATCTCATAAAAAAATGTTTTATACTTCACAAATCAAGGCAAAAAGTCTCAAACCCTTCTCTACAAATAGCCTACTTAGAACTGCCAACTAGCCTCAAAACATATTCATAAAAAGTTGAGCTTATGACACTTGAAGGAAACACTAAAGGAATTATAGTGAATTAAAATGATCCTTAAAAATCCTTATAAAAATATCCAAAAAATTATCATAATCTCTAATGGTAATTATAGTCTTAAAGACCAATTTGTTGACCTTCTCTCTCTTAGACCTCACTCAACCAAACAAGCCATTTTGGCTTCAATGTTTCAACCTCTTACACTAACTTCCAATATTTTTAAAATAATTGATAGGAAATAAAATAAAAAATAAAAAAATCATGTGCATTATATACATTAACTCATGTCATAGAGTCTCAAACTCATCTCTGCAACTTGCTTACCTAGAACTATCAGTTTGCCTTGAAGACCAATCATGGTGATAATGACCTTCAATCACCTGTATGACCATTTATAGAGACTAATAATGTATTTGGATGATATTATGATATAATTATACCATTTTAAGATATAAATATAATATTTTAAGATATAAATATTGGCCTTATAGACCAATCTCAAAGCCTTTGTATCTCACTCTGAACTAGACATGTCAACTTGTGAGTAACTTTTTCACTATAACCATTGACCTCCAAAACTTATATCCAAAATTAATATGTATTAAAATTATTGAAAAATTTTACCATTAACTTGGATTCACCCCTATTATATGATAAAAAATCCCTAATAATTTTCTCACTTCTGCTTGGTTTTCTCACTATTTACATCATCAGACCTGTTAGTGAGTGGTCAACTTGGATGGCTAGTTTAACATACCTAAGGGATAGAACCTACTAATAAACCAAAATTGACATAAAATAAAAGTATTAACCTTATCCATATAATTATTATCATACTTTGACTTAGTCAAGTATAAATACTACAACAAATCTCTAAGAAATGTGCTCTTTCTTGCAGGGTCTACTCACACACTTGATAAACCAATCACACCTAGAGGTACCTAGGAGAATAAAATAAATTATACAATGGTTTTTCTAGTCATTTGAGACCATTATATGATGTATTTACTAATATATTTCACATCAGGTCATTATTAGGGTTTTAGATAGGGTTAACACTATTTCTAGTGTTAATGATTGTTCATAAAGGATTGCCTCTCATTTATAAAAATAATGCTTGGATTTATTATTTATGACACTTAAAAATCTCTCATTAACATATCAGGTTCCCATTCAGATGTTACATGTTCCAATGAGCCCCTAAAAGTCCTTAGGTTGAGAACCCTTTATTTTGTGCCCTCGAGAGACCTTAAAACACCTTTTCATGCCTTATCTTGAAAACCATGACCTCAAAATTGGTCAAAACACCTAGGATAATCTATCACACCACTAAAAATTATCACATAATCATCCTTATCTTAAAATATAAATTCATAACTCATTTGGCCACCATCTCTCTCTTTTCTCTCTAGACCTTAACTTGTAAATCACATTAGGCCTTGAAATTGACCTTAATGGCTCTTTCCATGTACTCTCCACCTCACTTACATGCTCAGACAACATATCAAATGATAAAATAATGTAAACAATCCTTCATAGTCCTTGAAAACAAATCATGATGCCTCATTAGGCCAAATAGGATTTAGAAGTGGTCTAGTTACATGTTAGGTTTGTAGGTTCTACCCTTGTAGGCTCACCCTAAGACACACATGAGTTCTATAATACCTTATATACATGATAAATCAAAATTATACATCCATTCATGTTTGTGTGCACTCATTTCACCAAGTGATGAATCTCATACCTTCTCACAAGGACTTTTCATGTTATGACTAGTACCATGACTAGGCTTTTCAAGTACTCAAAACTTGACAACTGATCTTTAAACACTTATAAACTTATCTTAAATTCTATTGTATGATAACACAATTCCAACCAACCTATCACAATCTTGTACTTACTTCACTAAGCTTCACTCTGCACACCTTCTCACATAGTTTAAATTAGGCTTCTCAAGACACTTTGTACTAAAGAACTAATACTCAAACATGCTTTACTTGACCTAAACCTTGACATAAACCTTAGAAGAATCATTAAGTTGCATTAAAATTTTATCTCAATAGAGAGACACCATATTTCCTTCAAATTCTCTCTTGTCACATGGCTCATGTCTCATAGACCACTCACCATGCATCTTTACTAGATACACCATGACATCAATGACATCAACCTTGACATCAAATGAAATCAACTATGACATTAATGAAAATACTTATCAACAAACTCCACCTTTTTCATTTATGGAAAAACATTCTTAAATATGATCACTCTCATTTCCCTTCTTGAAATTTCTCCCCCTTTAACATTAATGACAAAGGTCTTCCACAACTGTCATATAAAACCACACCTTGTTTGTAATAAAAGTTCAACACATAGAATATCCTTTAGGTTTACATTAAATATCTCCATTTGTGATTCAATTTGACTGATGATCTCATCATAATCCTTGGAAGTGTTACTCAGTCTCTCCTTAAACAAGACAATCTGCTCCTCATAGTCCTTAACTAATGATATTAGTTTGTGATTTTTTCTTCATTGGAACTTCAACTTCTTCTTCATCTAATTCTATATCAACCATAAGGCCTTTCACATATTATCAACCCTCATTATTTGATCATATGTCAATGAATAAGGTTTCATTATTATTATGTTTATGTTCATCATTTTCATAATCACTATCAAATGAGTTGTCTTCTTTAGTATAGAAACTTTTCTTATTTTTAAATGACCCTTTCCTACCTTCATACTTCCTAAAATCTTTCTTGTTCTTGTCAAACTTATATACCTTTTTATCATATCCATAATGTTCATTATGTTATTCATCATGATCAATCTTATCCTTGTTAGGAAACTTAGATGTAAAGTGACTAATCTTACCATAGTTGAAAATTTTGAATGGTAATTTACCCTTGTACTTACCAGATCCAAACCTTAATTTCCTTGAAAACATGGCTATTATTTGATCATCATCAACATCTGAACGTTCCTATTCCTTAACCTTCTTGGATTTTGATTTCATCTTGACTTTGAAATTTGATTCCTTTTTAGAAGTTTTTCCTTCATTTGTTCTCATCTCATAGGTAGTCAAGATGCCATGAGGCCCATCCATCTCTAGCTTGTCCAAATATTACATCTCTTCCATTACAAATACCTTAAAATCAAACTTAGGATTTAGTGATCTCAATACCTTTTGAAAAAATGTAGACTCTTTCACTACTTATCCTAATCCTCTGATGACATTGACAACTTCATCAACCTTCAACAAGTAAGATGCAATGGTTTCATCTTAATTCATCTTAAAACTTTTAAACTATCTTCAGTGGGTTTGTAATTTGGCCATATTCACCTTGGTGTCTCCTTCATAGATAGTCTTTAATTTTTACCATATATCTTTGGTTGATACATAGTGCATTACCTTCAGAAGCTCTACCTCTGATAGGTCACAACGAATGATACTCATTGCCTTGGAGTTATTTTCACTAGCTTTCTTACCCATTGCATCAATTGGTGGAGTAAGAGCACTATAACCATCCACAACTAACTACCAAATATCATGACCTTGATATATAAAATATATCTTCATCTTAATGTTCTAAAAGGCATAATTAGATCCATTGAATAACAGAGTCTTACTGGTAAAGAAACCACCTTGAGCTTGTTGACTAGCCATCTTTGCTTCTAGGATCTATTTTAGGATTTTAGAACTACTTCAAAGGACCAAGATATGATACTATATGTTGGAATAAAAATTAATAATGGGAGGGTGGTGAATCAATCTTCAAAACCTTTCTTAATTTTTTCACTTAAATAATCATGAACCATTCAATCAAGCATACATATCTATCAACATATGCATGAAACACAAGAGCACATCATATATGTGGGAAAACCTCAATGGGAATAAAACCCATTGATATATTCAAATGGATTACATTACTATAATATAAAAACCAATTTTAGTGAAGCACCCACTTCACATGGAGTACCAACCCCAACTAGCTGAGCACCAACTTAACTAAGCTTTAACAAGCACCAACTTGCAAGGAGGCACCAAACCCCTAGATGACTCAGCACCAAATCAACCAATTTATTGATTTATCACCTTTAGGACACATTAATTTTCAACCAATTGATTATGATCACCTTCTTCAACTCTTCTCATTGCTCTATCCCTCTCAAACTACCTTCTAGGCTTCTTTGCTCAATTATCCCTCTTCTTGGCTTGATTAGGTCATATGATATTGATCTTCATATATAGAAACTATATAAAATATTAATCATATATCCTATAAAATCATCTAATGGTATAAAATACCTACTTATACTTTGTAATATGTTATTTTATTTACTTGCACTCTACACACATCAATAGGCCTAAAATTACCTTGTATTTATACAAGTCTCTTATCCATATCCTTCTTGGTTAGAAAAACATCCTTAATCTCTTATGTAGACAATTAAATAGATATTATGACATCTCATAAACATGAATAAAACATTATTTGAGTCCATTTAGGTATGACATACCTCAATTAGGCCTTATTTCATATTTAGGTCTCATGGAGACCTTATCCCATTAGGTCTACTCTAGCACACCTTATACTTTGCCTTCCTTAGAACACATTAAAACACCTAAAATAAAAGGAACATATCATATTATAAATAGATATACCCATGATAATATCATATAGGCTCCATAACATATTTTATCTTGAATCACCACTTGAAACACACCATTTATACTATTCACAATTAGGCCTTTCCATATATAGAAAGTTTGTCTAGAACAACTAGAGAATAAACATAATTTTTATAATAAACCATGGGAAAAAATAACATATAAATAAGATAAATAACCTTAGGGTCATCAACATATGTTTATACTTCACAACTCAGGGCAAAAGGACTCAAACCGTTCTCTACAAATAACCCACTCAAAACTACCAACTACCCTCAAAACATATTCATGGAAACTTGAACTTATGACACATAAAGGGACACAATAAATGAATTCCAATACATGAACATGATCCTAAAACATCCTTAGAACAATATCCAATAAAAATATCATAAGCTCTAATTGAAATTATTGGTTTTGTAGACCAATTTGTTGACCTCTCTCTCAGACCTCACTCAATGAGACAAGAGATTTTGGATTCAATGTATCAACATATTAAAATAATTTAAAATATTATTAAAATAATGTATAATACATTAAAATACCAAGAAAAACCATCATGTTCATTATATACATTAATTCATTACATAGATTATCAAACTCATCTCTATAACTTGCTTACCCAGAACTACCAATTTGCCTTGAAGACCATTCATGGTGATAATAACCTTCAACCACCTATATGACCATTTAAAAATAATCCTAATGTATGTGTATCATATTATTATATCATTATACCATATTTAGATACAAGGATAATATGTTCAAATAACAATATTAGTCTTTTAGACAAATCTCAGAGCCTTTGTATCTCAATGTCTCATCTGAATGAGATAGGTCAACCTGTAAGAAATTTTTTAACTATAACCATTAAACTAAAAAACTTATGTTCAAAATTAATATGTATTAAAAGTATTGAAAAATGTCTCAATAAACTTGGGTTCATCCATATTCCATGATGACACATCCCTAATCACCTTCTCACTTATGTTTGGGTTTCTCATTATTTGCATCATTAGGCCTGTTAGCGACTGGTTATCTTGGATGACCAATTTATAAAACCTAAGGGATATGACCTACTAAAAAAACACCATGGATGTCAAATACAAGTCTCAACCTTATCCATCTAATGATTTTCATAATTTGACTTATTCAACTCTGACTGTTACAATAAATCTCCAAGAAATGTGTTTTTTCCTATAAGGTATGCTCACAAACCTGACAAACCAATCACACCTAGAGGTTATTGGGAGAGTTAAAGTCATGTTATAATTGTTTTTATAGTCATTTAATACCATTCTAGGCTGTATTGAACATGATATTTTACATCAGGTCATTGTTAGGGTTTTGGAGAGGGTGTTAACTATTATTCATAAAGGATTGCCCCTCATTTCTAAAACTAATGCCTAGAGTTATTAACTAGGACCCTTTACCATATCTCCTTAAGAGGTTAGGGTCTCATTTATAGGTTACACATTCCAATGAACACCTAAAAGTCCTTCTTAGGTTGAGAAACCTTCATTTTGTGCACTTGAGAGACCTTATAACACTTTTAAGCATTATATTGTAAACCATGACCTAAAAATTGGTAAACACACTTGGGATAATATATCACACCACTTAAAATTCTCAAATTCTCATTATTATCTTGAAATATGAATCTCATACCTCATTTGGTCACCATCTCTCTCTTTGCTCTCTAGACCTTGACTTATAAATCATATTAAGCCTTGAAATTAGCCTTCATGACTCTTTCCATGTGATATCCACCTCACTTACATGATCAAAAAACATATAAAATACTATAAAAATGTCAAAAATCCTTCATATTCCTTGACAACAGATCATGATGGATCATTAGGCCTAGTAGAGTCTAAAAGTGGTCTAGTTACATGTTAGGTTTGTAGGTCCTACCCCCGTAAGATCACCTTGAGACTTAGATGAGTGATATAATGATTTATATACATGATCAATAAAAACTATACATCCATTCATGCATGTGTGCACTCATTTCACCAAGCCACCAAGCTCATACCTTCTCACAAGGTCTCCTCATGTTATGACTAGTGCCATCACTAGGCTTCTCAAGTAATTGAATTTTAGAAAATGACCTTGAAACACTTTTAAAAGTATCTTAACATATCTTGTATTATCACATAGTTCCAAAAAATCTCTCATATGTTTGTTCTTACTTACTTCACCAAGCTTCACTATGCACACCATCTCACAGAGTTTAGATTAGGCATCTCAAGACATCTTATAGTAAAAAACTAGTACTTAAACATGCTTTACTTGAATATAACCTTGACATAAACTTCATAAGAATAATTATTTTTCCTTTAAATTATCTCTGTTAGGATCCTCCTTAGAGTACAATTGATTACCTTTGTATAAGCAACTAAACACAAAATTAAACCAGAAGTAATAAGTAACTAGAAATCAGAAACAACAAAGAATAGGAAATATGAGAAACAATACAATCTGTATTAACACTCTTCCAAAAGGAAATACAATGAAGAAATCTCACTCTTCCCACACCTCTTAGGCATACAGTAATTCTCCCTCAAGAGTTCTCTCTCTCTCAATTACAACCAACAATCAACTCAATATCGAGTTGTTGTTCCCTCCAGTGACAATCAACCCAATGGTTGTTGTTGCCTACCTTCTAAGTCCTTATGACAATCAACCCAATTGTTGTTGCCTCCAATCCTTGACCGTAGATCTTCTTGATCTTTCACCCTGTAGATCTTCCTGATCTTGCACCCTACAGATCTAATTGATCTTGCTTAAAACTTACAATACAGCCCCATGGGTCTCTTAAATAAATCCCAAACCAAATAATAATTAGAAACATAGACTCAAGACTAAAATTAGTCTTTACATGCAAACTAACTATTCATCTAAAATTAGAATAGTTCTAGAATGCACAGATGATTGACGTCAGTCTCTGCCTATCTGGAGATGATCGACATTGGCTGATGCCTAACTGATATCAGTAGCTTCCAGTTGATGCCTAACTGATGTCAGTAGTTTGACTGATGTTGGTTACTATGTAACCCAACAACCTCCACCATTTGCATACCAGTGAAGCTTTTAGCTCCACAACTTAATAATCTCCCACTTGGAGATAAACAACTGCACCTATACCTATATCTGTACAACAACATCCTCTAATTTGTTTTTGGCTTGTATCCCCATCTTCAAGTTCAATCTTGAAGACCAACAAAAGTTGAATGAAGATTCAACTTCTCCTTTGTTCTCAGCTTTGTTAACATATCAACAGGGTTCTTATCCTTGCTAGCCTCTATGACTGCAACAACCTTCTACAACTCTAAAATCTAGCTAACTGCCGTTCCACCAACAATGAACACATATCTTGTGGTGCTTCTCCTACCATCCAAGTCACCTACCATATCCAAATCTACATACCCATGTAGAGAAGTGTTTGACCCTGCATAGCATAAATACCTGTTGCGAGTCCCTCTCAGATCCCTGAGAATACACTAAACTACTTTCCAGTGCTCCTTTCCTAGATTGGCCATAAACTTGCTGACAACTCCCACTGCTTGGGCAATATCAAGGCTAGTACATACCATATACTCAACCTCGTCATGTGATTTAGGACACTATTCTATTTTTAACTTGAACTATCTAGACATAGGTGTGCTTATCGGTTTTGCATCCTGCAAATTGAACCTCTCCACTACCTTATTCACATAATCCTCTTGAGACAAAATCACTTTGTGATATTTCCTATCTCTAGAAATACTCATGCCAAGGATTGCTGCTCCTAAATCTTTCATGTCAAATGTTTGAGCTTCTTTTACCTTTAGCTCAGTAATTCCCTACATGTATGAACCTACAACAAGCATATCATCTACATACAGTAACAAGATAATGTAGCTACTATTATCCAACTTGGTAAAATAAACACAATGGTCAAATTGACATTGACTAAAGCCATGCTTTATCATAAACCTATCAAACCTCAAATACCACTATCTTGCAGCTTGCTCAAGACCATATAACCTGGCCTTCTATCTCACCTATCCATTCTCTCCTTTATTTAACCTATAAATCCATTTGTATTTTAGTGCTTTCTTTCTGGTTGGCAACTCTACCAAATCCCACATTTGGTTCTCTTCCAAGGAATCAATTTCCTCATTCATGCCATGTTCCCACTGTTTCCTAGATTCTACCTACATTGCCTCTTCAAAACTTCCTAGTTTTCCACCATTAGTGAGCAACAAGTAGTATAAAGAAGGGGGATAACAAATTTGAGGTTTATTTACCCTTTTGGACCTCCTCATGGGCGTTTGAGACTCATTGACAACTTGTTGTCCACCCAAATTTCATTCTAACAGTGACCGATCCCAGTCATCTCTCAGTCTGCACCTGACCAACATTGATTCCCTAACCAATGTCAGTTTCTACCTACCTGACATCACCGACTTTGGTCTTCACCTGACTGACGTCAGTTCCTACTTGATCAACGTCGGTCTCTACCTGACCGATGTCGGTGTCTGTGTTTTCTTGTGAGTGATGATTTTTACCTGTGAGTTCACTTTGGATCATAACCTTGTCTAAATCAACATTGCTCTGCTCAAAATTATTTAGCCTCTTGAGCTGATCACTGTCCATCACCTTCTCCTTGAAAACCAAGGCTTTCCATTTCTTAAATGTGTCAAAAACATCAGATTTTCACTTTATGTAATAAACCCATACCTTTCTTGTAGCATTACCAATGAAATAAACATAACACTGTGATCCTCCAATAAAAGCTCCCTAAGCTGATCCCCACACATTTGTGTGAACAAGCTCCAACATGTGCTTCGTCTTTGTTGACCCAATCTTGAGAAACCTCACTTTCTCCTATTTCCCAAACATACAATGCTCACAAAAATTTAGATCTATCAAATCTAAAAGCTTACCTTTTGACTTAAGAACATGCATTCCCTTCTCACTCATGTGACCAAGCCTATAGAGCCTCATCTTTGCATCTACATCTGAAATAGATAAAATAAAAGGAGAATTAGTAATATAAGTAGATAGATAAAGTGTACTTACTTTCTTACCTCTAGCTAAAATAAGTGCACCCTTGGAAACTTTCCAAGATTCTGCTGTGAGAGTTACTATGCAACCCTCATCACCCAACTTTCCTATAGAAATTAGATTCCTCTTCAAGATGGGTACATGCATGACATCCTTCAACACCCATGTGTTGCCATTCTATAATTTCAGCTGCACTTTTCCTTTGCCAATAATTTGACAAGGCTCACCATCCCCTAAATAAATTTTTCCAAAGTCTCCATGGACATAATCATGAAAAAATTCTCTATTTGGGGTTGCATGGAAAGAAGCACCAAAATCTAAAACCCATGATTCTACCTGACTATCCAAAGAAAATATAAGAGCATCTTGTGCAATAATACCTATAACATCTGCTTTTTTATTACCTTCATGCTGATCTTCTTTCAACCAACAATCTTTCTTTGCATGTCCTTTCTTTCCACAATTCCAACATGTTATACCTCCATTTCTGGATTTGGATCTACTGCCCATCTTTGACCTTGATTTCCCTTGCTTGCCCTTCTCTCTTTGCCACCCCCTGCTTTCAACACTTAAAGCATTACCTGATGTTTCCCCTATGCTTTTCCTATGAATTTATTCATTCAAGATTATACTAACAACATCATCAACTTTCGAGATATTTGAAGCAGATGCAGTATTACTAATTGCCATTACCAAGCTATTCCAACTTTCAGGTAAAGAGCATAAGATTAAGAGAGCCTCAATTTCATCATCAAAAACTATTTTGATTGAAATTAACTGATTTACTAAACCATGGAAATCACTAAGATGACTATATACCGATCCACCTTCCTGCATTTGCAAATTAAATAATTGCTTCATAAGAAATACCTTATTCGAAGCTGAGGGTTTTTCATATAAATTTTCCAAAGATTCCATTAACTCTACCATTGTCTTTGCCTGTGATAAGTTAGAAATCACAGACGATGCCAGGCTCAACCTTATAGATCCCAGAGCCTTTTTATCAAGAACATTCTGTTCTTCATCTTGCATATATGTGGGCTTACATAAAACCCCACCCAATGGTAAGTACAGATCTTTTTGATATAGATAATCTTCTATCTGCATCCTCCATAATTGATAATTCTTACCATTGAATTTCTCTATTCTTAGTTTACTTTCTTCTACCATTGCTTTACTCCCACTCAAATAGAAACCCCTGTGAGTGAACCTGTAATCAACAAACACTAACTTGCTCTACCACTTGTTAATGATCCTAGCTCTGATACCAACTATTAGGATCCTCCTTAGAGTAAAATTGATTACCTTTGTATAAGCAACTAAACACAGAATTAAACCAGAAGTAATAAGTAACTAGAAATTAGAAACAACAAAGAATAAGAGATACAAGAAATAATACAATATGTATTAACACTCTTCTACAAGGAAATACAATGAAGAAATCTCACTCTTCCCACACCTCTTAGGTGTACAGTAATTCTCCCTCAAGATTTCTCTCTCTCTCTCAATTACAACCAACAATCAACTCAATACCGAGTTGTTGTTCCCTCCAGTGACAATCAACCCAATGGTTGTTGTTGCCTACCTTTCAAGTCCTTGTGACAATCAACCCAATTATTATTGCCTCCAATCCTTGACTATAGATCTTCTTGATCTTGCACCCTACAGATCTTCCTGATCTTGCACCTTGTAGATCTAATTGATCTTGCGTACAACTTACAATACAGCCCCATGGGTCTCTTAAATAGATCCCAAACCAAACAATAATTAGAAACACAGACTCAAGACTAAAATTAGTCTTTACATGCAAACTAACTATTTGTCTAAAATTAGAACCGTTCTAAAATGCACAGATGACTGGTGTCAGTCTCTATTTATCTGGAGATGACCGATGTCAACCGATGCCTAACAGATATCAGCAGCTTCCTGTCGATGCCTAACTGATGTTGGTAGTCTGACCGACGTCGGTTACTGTGTAACCTAGCAACCTCCACTATTTGCATACCAGTGAAGCTTTTAGCTCCACAACTTAACACTCTCGCATTAGAGAGACATAGGTTTATTTCAAATTTTCTCTTGTCATAGGGCTCATATCTCATAGACCACTCACCATGCATCTTTACCAGATGCACCTTGACATCAATGATATTAGATTTGACATAAAATGACATCAAAATTAACTTCAATGAAAACACTTCTCAACACTTTCATAATAAAAATATATAAATCTACCAAAACCCCTTTCCTAACCATCAAGTGCATGTTACTTAAAATCAATAGTTTGGTAACCCATAAAACCACCCAATTCAACACAATCAACCTAAGGCAACATGCACTGATGATGTTGAAGCTTCCACCTTTGGAAATACTAATATTGATGTCACTCTTTAGTTAGGATTACAAGGCAAAACTATAATTATATGATTTATAGAGTTAGAATTTGAAGAAAGTTTAAGGAAGAGGTGAATACCATTAATCACACTAGTGAGTATCATCGTGTGACTTCTCATCTCTTAAACATTATAGAGATTGAGACTATCCTTAAACCCATGGGGAATTATAATTTGATATTAGATCCTACATAGATTATCCCATATTTCATTTCTTTATTTACTTAATAACTTCCTTGATCATTGATTAGCCTCATTTGATGCCCTAGGACTAGGGCATTTATCTAATGTTACTCCACCACATGCTCAATTCAACCACACTAACCTAGATATGTTCCCACCTAGTTAGGACTCTCAAGATGTTGGTTATTTATTTTATTTTTGTATTATTCCTCTTGAGTCTGAGATGGAAAGGAGGGAATATCCAACCTTATTTATATAGGTTTGGATTTATAACAATTATGTAAATAGGTCTATGGTCGACAATGGAGTGACCATCGATATTATCCCCTTGCTTGGTTATGGGGAAAACAACTATTCCATGACTCATAACACCCCATGAGGATATTTTATCCATAAATATTCTTTCATAGGAACCATTATGCTCCTAGTTAATTTGGGTCCTAATAGTTCACTAATTAGGTTCTATGACATAGACAAAGATACCAATTATAACATGATCTTGGGAAGACCTTGGATATACTAGATGAAGGTTATCCCCTCAAATTTGTTCCATCCAATCTGATTCCTAGACCTAGGGAAGGTTTTTTTGGCCTAGGGGAATCTTAAACCTTTTGATATGATATAAGAGACCATGCATAAGCAACTCAAGCTACACATCAATTACCATCTACCTACCAATAGGGTAATAAAACCCCTATAGTTGGTCAATGTTAATGAACCCATAAAGCCTAAAAATGTTATCATAAAGAAAGGGGTTGAAATCCCTCAGGATATGTTAAAATATAATCTAAAAGAGAAGGATGTAGTAATAGCTAAAAAAGTTACTAGTTCAAAGCTAGTCACCAGTCTGGTAGTTTACACCATGTCTACAACTGAAATCATCAATCTCTTATAAAAGGACACACCACAGTCCTCTCATTCAACTTGTGAGGGTTAGGAATCTATAAATTATCTAAGTCTCAAAACCAAGGACCCTAAGAGGGGATAAATAGTCTACCATATGTTTTCATGACAAAGATGTCATAGAATTAAGATGTCCCTCTTCATAATAACCTTTCCTACAACTACCATCATAATCACCCAACACTCAACCACACAAGGGAAAATTTTACCTCACATGCTACTCTTATTACTTTTGAACCTCTTTGGGGTATGATCCTAGATCATGATATGATAGGGCCATATCATTTTTACAGAGTTTTAGATCCATCGGGTTTCCCTCCTCTTCAGATGTCAACCATTCTACTTCGACCCACACCTAGTTATAATTTTCACCATATTCTGAGATCCCCAACATGCAGTTAGATCATTCCTTCTCACCTAACCATGCCAATTAATTAAGGAGAATATGTGTACCTTAATAATAGGTACCATAGAGATTAACATTATATCTAATTCTTATCCATGCATTCTTAAGGATATGACTTCTATCCCCTTTACAAATAAAGTGGTCCCCAGGGATCTGCTCACTAAGTTCTTATGAGCCTTCCCATATATAACAATAGGAAAAATGGAATTTACCATGTCTTACCATCAGTTTTGTAAGGTACATAATTACGTTCCTAAAAAAATTTACATCAAAACAAGATCATAAATATGTTGTCATACTTCCCACACTAAAAAATCATCTCTTCCCACACCAAAGAAAAGGCCTAGTAAGAATCATTTTGAGTTCTTGAAAGTGCTTACCCACATCAATATGGATTTTTCAAGTGATCCATTTGAGTTCTTAGACGTGTTTCCTTTTCTTAAATTAGATCACAAGAATCATTTTTTCAAATTTCTGTAGACTCTTCTATTCACCCTACAACATGAAGGACTCATCACTCTTCTAATTCTTGAGGCTAGGAACCTCAATATGGGTTAACATGTGTGCTCAATATTCATATGGTTGAGATATTAGAGGACAAAGAAGTCTTGCCAAGTGAAACTCCTTATTCTATACATGATTAGTGGGTCCTCTACTATGATGGGGCCAAGTGTCATCTAGGTGCAAGGGTAGGGGTTATACTACTTTCTCATCAGGGATGAGTCATGTTAGTTAGTTTCAAGATAGAATTTGAATGTAAATAAGGTCAAATATGAATCCCTATTACCTGGAATGATCATTTCAAAATGTTTGATCATTTAGAACTTAAGGATTCAAGATGACTCGTAACAAGTTGCCAAGAAGTCTTTGCGGTCTATCAAAATAAAGTTAAACACCTTCAACTATATAAAATTGTAGTACATGAAATTACTAAATATGTTTATTTTGTTTTTATAGAGGCAATCCCTAAGGAAGGAAACTAGCTTGATGACTCCATGGTTGCCTCATCTTCATGATTCAACCCTCATCCCACTATACTAGAATCTGATTCCATAATCTTGGTCAAGATAAAACCTCTTATATGTAGGACTTTTAGTCATCAACCCATTGCCTGTGTTGGAAAATATGATAGTATGTTAATCTTTGACTTAATTGAGAACGATGAGGTTGTTCTTGATTTATTATGAGATTATGATGACAAGAGGGGTTTTCCCCTCACATGTTATCCCACATGAGATGAATACTATGATTTTTATTTCCAAATCAAAGATTACTTGCCCTCTGATGATGAGCATAATGTTTTCAATACATGGGTGAAGATCTTGATCATCCCCCATCCTTTGATGTTTTAAAGGAAGGAAATGCCTCCCTCATTGAATAGACCATTGACATTCACATTGAGACTAAGGAGAGTCCTAAAATTCTCAACCTTGGGTTTCCATTTTTTGTACAAGAATTAGAATACCATAAGAAACTACTCATTGAGCTCTTAATATATTTTTCCTTCCCTTACACTTATATGGTCAGCATCAAGCCTACAGTAGTTATCCACAAACTAGTAATGATGCTTAATGCAAATGTAATCAAATAAAAGCTTAGGCCAATCAACCCTTGTTGGTGGAAATTGGGCACTTTTGGTATTTCTTGGTTTGTGACTCACCCAATATGAAGTAACACCAATTCACCAATTGCTAGAGAAGTCACCATAGATAATGGTGATTCTTCTATTTAATTGAAAGGGGTAGTTCCTTCATAGGATATAAACAATTTGGGGGTTTTTTATGTAATTTTTATCCAAAAACATGAAAGGAAATAAACAAACAATAAAAGTTAAAAAGGGGAGAAACCCACATCAGGATAAAATTGAAGAACCAATAGGATAACTCAAGACTAAACAACATAAATGGATTTTTTTCCTCTCACATAAGAATGAATATAGATGCAATAAGGGTTTTGGGAACAAAAGGCATGCCTAAAAGCACAAAGTCTCCTCACAAACTCAATTTTACACACTTGGTATGAATTTCTATTGAGATCAAACACGTAAAAACTCACAGACATCAAAAAAGCTTATATGTGGGGGTTCTCAACACAAAGTTTGGGAAACACCATTGAATGTGATCCGGAGGATTTTCATATGGTTTGGAAAAATGTGGAAAAAGACAAGTGTCGTAGTAGAAAATTGACATTTGGCAAAAATATAAAGAGTTGATACAATTATTTTTTATATTGAAATTATTTTGTTATATTATTTATAGGTGGTGTGTTGCAGATGTGGGACTAAACTAGCCATTTACCCACATTCCTCATAACCAATCAACATCTAATGTTACCAACTTTACCACATAATTATATTAAGCCACTAAAATATTCCTTCCATATATCCAATTAATTTTCCACCATAATTCCTTTATTTCTCCATTTCTAAAATAATTCTAATATTCTATTTTATGATTATTAAAAAAACCATAAAACATAGTTTTAATTAAATCCCAAGTTTTAAATATCCTATTTATATCTTTGATCAAAGTATTGGATAATGTGGAAAGTTAAAGGTTTGTTTTATATGAGATATTAATTTTTTTTAAAAAAAGCCCCGGGATAAATTAAAAACCTACATCCTACGTTTTATTCCACTTTATCATGGCCCATGTGGAATTCCATTTCTCATTTTCATGGGGAGTGAATTTGGTTTACATGAAGATATTTTAATATTCATATCTTTTATGTTTCCCACTGTGGAATATCCATATACTTTGGATTGGGGCGTGGCATATTTTATGGTATTGAAAACAAGAGTTTTGATTCATAAATAAGTTTTTAGAGTTTTCATTTACTCATATTCATTTTTAAAAAATAAATCCAATTTATATTCATTTTAATCAGAAAATTGAAAATTTTGCATCCAATTTTATTTAATATTGAGGAATTGAGATTTTTAGTATCTAATCTAAAAACTATTTGATTTATTGAAAAGGTAACCCAATTTTTGAATCATTTTTGGTATCAGAACAGGGGAATGCAAGTAATAGCTTTAGTTGCTAGATATACTTTAGATTGGAGTTTATTTTTAGATATCATATATTGTTATTTTTATTCTGTTTGATTTGATTACGCAAGTTGGTTAGTGAAAATGAAAATTAGAAGGTGTTCTAATTCATTAAAAGAAGACAAGCTTCTGACAACCAAGATTTTGGAAGCACTAGCCCTGTAGGATCAACATAGATGAAGAACACAACACATTGTCACTTGAGGTGTGAGATGATGGTGAGAGAGGATCAACCTTTCTTCCTTGGGACGCATTTAGATAAAATACCAGACATTTTTAGTGATAGACATCCAAGAGGAATTAATTGCAGTCCTATTACTATTCTTACATAGAGGGCAAACTGAGGTATGATTATGGCTTGATTTCATATTGGTATTGACATAATATTTTGGTCTTTGATAACTAATTGTGTAGCTTTTATTTTTGGATTACTAATCATATTTTAGAATCCTATAAGAACAAGTGAAAATACTAGTTTCATGGTAAGATATGAAAATAGAAACAAAGCATTGTTCATGATATTGAATAGATTTTACACTTTATGGATTGAGTTTTTAATTGAATGATCAGTTGGTATGTTTCACATCTTTGTTAAGAGTTGCAGAAAGCAAACAAGAATTTGTTTTAACACCCATAGTATGTCAACCATTGCTCAACAGATGTGATTCACATTTTCTTCAAAGGTATAACTTATTTTCAAATGTAACTATATTTGTACATTTTTGGTTTAAATCTGGATAACCTTTGTTTAGGTTGCTTTGGAAGTAGAATATACTTTTATGTGAAATTGTTTTGAAAATCTTTTGAAAGTGAAGGTGGATCATCTAACTCTTATTAAGAAAGAGTTTTCAATAAGATGAAACCACCTCCTATTCAGTGGTAAAAATCATGAAGAGGTAACAACTCTTATAGATAAAATGGTTTGATTGAATAGTTTTGAAAAAGCATAACTATAGTATGGAATAGTATGCTTAGTTTATCTTCAAACACTATTTCCAGGATTTCCTAACAACTTGGATTTAGGAAATAAATTTCATAACCCTTGTATTTGGAAGGATGTTATTTTTGTTATCTCCTAATTAGTTTTCCATTGTGATAAGATTTTGGAAATTAACTCAGTTGGATGAGTTTTGGAAGTATGAATCAGGGAGTAATTAGATGGTGAAAGAAACCTCGAGATAGGTTTAAAATTCTTGGTTTTTTCCTCATCTATGATATTTTATTACAATTACTTGCAATGTTGTGGGTTTGTAAAGATGCTCTTATTATATAAATTCTCTAAGTTGACATTAGAGTTTGACAGGTATAGGGAAAGATTTAATAATCAGTTCAAAGACACAATAGTTAACTATGTTGTTGATAGGGTGGTGATCACATCTATTTCCCTTGATTATTATTTCATGTATTGTGTATATTGTGTAGTTATAACCTTAGGATAGACAAATTCATGGCATGTTTTTTATACTTTGTTTATACATTTAAGTCCCACAATATTATGGATAATGTTTGTAAATATAAGTATACACATGTTATAGTTATTTGAAAATACTATAAGGTATGCAAATTTTTATTTCTCTTATGTGATATATTAGATATAACAAGGATAATACCTTAACCTTTATGCAGTGCAGGGGTTGAGAGAATCCACTAGATGTTGTGACTATTTGGGTAATAGGTCATTTTGACAAAATGGGTAAAGAGTTTCTTTTACTCTCCATAATCAAATTATAGTTTCAGTTGGACAGTTGACTTTTTATAGGGAGGTATTTATAATGTCTTATTTCACTGAATTTTTTAAAATGAAGTTTTATTACATTGTTTTGATAGATTGATTTCATAACTCTTTCATATGTTATTTTTGGCTCTTGTATGTTTCGAATCAGTGTAGGAAGATTGTCAATGGTAAGAAGAGAACTCACAGAAATTTTTGCATTAGTTGGACTATTTGGATTTTAAAAACCAAAAGCCTTTTATTGGGGAGGTTTGATCCAGAAGATTTTCATATGGTTTAGAAAAATGTGGAAAAAGACAAGTGTCGTATTGAAAAATTGACACATGAAAAAAAAAAAAAAAGTTAATACAATTACTTTTTATATTAGAATTATTTTGTTATGTTGTTGATGGGTGTTGTATTGCAGATGTGGGACTAAACTAACCATTTACCCACATTCCACATAACTAATCGACATCCAATATTACCAACTTTGCCACATAATTATATTAAGCCATCAAATTATTCCTTCCATATATTCAATTAATTTTCTAGTATAATTCCTTCATTTCTCCTTTTCCAAAATAATCTTAATATCTTATTTTATGATTATTAAAAAAACAATAAAATATATTTTTAATTAAATCCCAATTTTTAAATATCTTATTTATGACTTTTATTAAACTATTGAATAATTAAAATCCAAACCTCAAATTAATCTTATTTCCACTCCCCCTGAAAATTAAAAGTTTATTTTATATAAAATATTAAAAAAAAAAAAAAACATGGGATATATTAAAAACCTACATCCCACTTTTTATTCCACTTTACCATGGCCCACGTGGAATTCCATTTCTCATTTTCATGGGGAGCGATGTTTATGTTCCCCACGTGGAATATCCATATACTTTGGATTGGGGAGTGGAATACGTTATGGTATTTGTATTAATACTTTAATCCCCTTAACATGCATGAGATGTCTTATGTTTCACGCCAAACACAAAATTTTATCCTTTTACCTTTATGCAATTCATATTTTATTCCCACGTAGAGTTATGGGGATGCTTTAATTATCTTCATATTTAATGTTTGGTATTAAATTAAACATGCATTGCTCAAACAAAGTATGCATGGTCTTTGTGGATAATAGTCAGTAAATTGGTTATAAGATGGTTTTTGTTAAACATTTTATTTAAATAAAGTTTTACATTGGAACTTCTTATTATTAATGGGATTTTATTCTTCTATTAAATGTATGCAGTTTAATTCAAATTTTAACTGTATTTCGAATAGAAATAGAAAATTATTAGCCAACATTGATTATATGGGAATTTTATATATTGAGAATTATTATTATTCTGGAAGTTTACACAATAGTTTACAAAGAGCTTACAAAAAGAGGATAGCTTGCAGAGATGGATGGGGTGCTTATTTTTTTTAATAGAGAAGGAATGTTATCGGGAATTACAAGCATGGACAGTTCATATAGATGGAGGTCTATTTTTTTTAAGAACACAGGTTATTTAATTCAGTGAATTGATCATGTTTAATTTTATTCCTGAATATTTTTTTCGCCTATATAAATTACAAATATTTGTAAGCCAAAGATATTTTTATAAATCTTTTGAGAGTATTATTTTCTCATGTTGAAAGAATTAATAACCCATACATAAGAATTATAAGAATTTGCATATATTGTTTGGTTAAAGAAAAAAATATTTTATGTGCTGCAGATGAGTTCTTCGTCTCACACAGAACTGCAAGTCTTCTTAAAACCATTCAGAGATATAAGTTTTACAAACTATATTTACATCTTGTTTATAATAGAATGGTTTAAATGAACTCGGGGATATAGCCAATTGGTGAACCCCGTAAATAATCTCGTCTATATTTTTTTCAATTTTCTAGTATTTCATCAGTTTTAAATTATTCACTAATATTTCAAAATTAATTATGAGAAATTGATTAAGATATATTTGAAGAGATAAAAATGTGAATTGAATATTTTTTTCACTAAACACTAAATTTATATGAGTTTATATAACACTCATATTCAGAATTGTTCAGACATTCATATTTAGAGTTTAAAAGTCAATTCTTTTTAATTAAATTTTGGAAAATGACTTATTATATTTTTAAAATCTGTTTTGAATAAAATAGTATTTATTAGCATGAGGCTAATTATTGTTCACAGATCAATTTGGAAACAAGAGTTTTGATTCAGAAATGAGTTTTCAGAGTTTTCATTCACTCATATTCATTTCTATAACAATAAATATATTTTTTATTTGTTTTAATCGAGAAATTGAGAATTTTGCATCTAATTCTATTTAATATTGAGGAATTGAGATTTTCAATATCCAATTTTAAAAATTATTTAACTTATCGAAAAGGTAAACCCAATTTTTAGATCAAATCGCACACAATCAAATAAATGTAGAATTTAATAGAATCTTTATCTATAAATAGAGATTCTAAATTTGTAAACAAAAGACATTAAAATCTACAAACACCCCAAAAGAGTTTCACCCGCTTATTTACATTTCATTGCTCTAATATTGAAATAACATTGCTGCACACAAAATTACAACTAGATTTCTCTAAGAGCTTGTGAAAAAGAAGAACCTCTTTTACAAAATCCATATATTTTTGGTACCATATTTTCTCTTTAGAAGATGAAAATTCATTTATTTGCCTCTATTTTGCTTTTCCTTTTTATTTGGGAAAATTTATAATATTAACTCAACTTTTTAATTTACATTTACAAAACAATATTAATTTAATAAAAAAATTAACTTTTCAAATGACCAAAAATTTATAGTCATTTAATGACTTAAAATAATGTTAATTAATTATAAAATAATTAATAATGTACTTAAGTCAATTAATTTCCTTTTGAGTCTACCATATCAAATTGTCAACTTACTCCATGTGGGCTAGTTGAAAAGTTTACCTTGTCCATTGGGAAATGGGGTCCCATGGAATACTAAGAAAACATGAAAAAGGGCAAAAAGATAGGAAAATGTAAAAAATAAGGTCGTAAAATTTGGATATCTAAAATTCACAACAAGTGGGTTTAACTATGGGACCACATTCCCTAGTGGAATGCAAGAGAACTCTAAAAGATGTTGGTGACTTTTACCTCATCTAACCTGATCAAAATACACTTCTCTCACTCCATGATTCAATCAACTGGTAGCCATTTTGTCTATCCAATTATATAAGAATTAACACAAGTTGTTAAACCAAATATATGCTTAAAAATTCTACCTATATGCATGTTAAAAGCATTATTTTGAAGATAATTATCCCTCATCTTACACATATCTTGATATGTTCTCATAAATTTATTTTGTTTTTATTTTTGGAAACATCCTTTTACATTCATTTTCAAGGAATTTTTTTGATTTTGCATATATATAACTTGTGCATATTTTTGCATATTTTTAAAAATGTGTTCTTAGACTAAAATGGAACTCTCAACTGGGATACATAATTTCAAAATATAGGAAGCTGAAAAACACTGCAGCAGTATACAAACACCCTCTAATTTTATGAAACTATTCCTTGTTATCCTAAGATTTATAGATTCCTTCCCTCCAACAAATCAAATTCATCTAGAATGCCTTCCTCTCATTTTTCTCAAGGAAATAGAAACTATTTATTTTGATGTCATGGATATTTTAACAAATTTGAAACACTTGTAAGCAGTTGAATATACATTGTAACATTTGGAGAGGAATTTTCATGAGACAAATTTTAAATTAAGTATAAAGATCCTCCTCATAGTGCATACATCATGACTGAGACTATTTTCAATTACATCATTGAGAATGTCTTCACCATTTTCCCATCAGGGATGCTGAGATATAACTCTTTATTCAATCGACCTAGTGATAAATGTCCCATATATAGACATTAAATTCCATGAGACTACATGTTGCAAATCTTTATTTTGATCCTTCAAGTGTGGTTACGTGAAAATTGCACAGTTGGTTTTGGGAAAATATTTATCTATTTATTTTACACCTATTAATTAAATTTAGATTTCATGCCTTCAACCATTCGAATTAGCATATTACATGTACTAAAGTGCTTGACAAAATATCTTAATGAAATGCACCTAGGACATCGACCTACTCCATCCAACATAGGCTGGGGGGGATGTTAGAAAGGTTTTGAAATTGGTCCTTATGCTTATCACTTGAACCTACCACCTATAGTTTTCAACCTTCCATGTGGCTGACATTTTCAATAGGATACATGACAAATGTTTGACAAAATGCTTGTATTTCACCTTGGGAGTCTATTTTAAAATTTCATTAAATTTGTTTCTCACCAAGTCTCCAAGGGTTCAGTGCAATCTACCTTTTATATTATCTCCAATGTATAGAGATTTCACTATTATTTCAATATATATTTATCTTCTTTACTAAGATCTATCAAATAATTTTTGTTTATAACTATTAGGCATAAATCAATCATTGTTCAAGTAAGATATATCAAAAATGAAGTATCTCACAAGATCTAGCTTAATATTATTAAGTTCAATTTTTTTTCCATTTGTACCTTCTTGCAACATGTCAACCCAAAAATAACATCAGGTTTTAACTTATCTTCAACCTAAATAATATGTGTCTTTATCCTTTTAGGGATTTGAAGATATATTTTGGAATGTGTGTTTCAAATATTTTTTCAATGGAATTTGAAGACCTCTTTCACCCTTCAAAGTTTTCCTAGAATGATTGCATTGACACATTCATGCCACACTAAAATCTACAAAGTTAAAGTCTAATGTTGAGATGAATAGCTCTAGATCTTCTTCATCATCCATCCAAATATTCTTTGCCTGCTCAATAATGTTTGGGATAATTGCTAACATAACATTCAATCAATTTATCCTTCTCATAATCTATTTTCATTTTTAGGATGCATATTAAGCATTTCCCTTCTAACAACATATTAAATGTTGCATTGATATCTGAGAATTCCATTCACTGAGTTACATACTTGTCTAAATCAAGTCCATTGTTCATGAATTTTCTACTAGTTTGGACACATCAAAAATATTTAAAGCTCTAAAAGGTGCAAGTTTTAGCTTTCAATCATCATGAAGATCTAGTGAACTAAAACATAGTTTTTATTTTTTAACTAGTCCACTCCATGAGCAAAAGACCAATTACAAAATTGACAAGTTGAACAGAGTCTTCAAGACTATTTACAATATAATTTAGAGCTATAGTATCAAACTAAAATAATGATGTATGCCACCCTAATGAGGTGCTATTAAAAGGATGTCATCCCATAGACCATATCTAATCCTGAATTGCATTTTCGTGAGCATGGATATATGTTAAATGAAGTGGTACTAGACTAGCTAGATGTTCAATAGATACTACTAAGCCATCTTTTATAATATTCCTCAAGTCCCATATTATTATTAGATGTGGAATTTTAGGTGACTCTCCTAATCAGACTAACTTGATTGTAAAACAATAACCATATTTAGAAGTGCCTTTGCCTAGAAATGCTTGTTTATAAGAAGAGGATCCCCTTGTTGTATAATCTATAAAACTAGGACAACTAGAGTAGACTGACTGTTAGACCATTCCCCTCAACGTGATCCACTTTTGATTAGCCTTTATAGTTGATGTTGTAGAATAAATGAATAAACATAAATTTAAATAGTTTTTTATATGTTCCATTCACAAACAAAATTGGGACTATGGTTGCAAGTCAAGAAATTAAGAATGTCATTACCAAGGCAAAGTCCTCTAAAAGTGCCAACATGTGAGAATTAAACTAAACCTTCTAAGGAGGAACTATAAGAGATGATATCCATTACATTATAACACTCAGTTCTATAGGCAATAGATCGACATGTTTTATTTTTTCCTGAGTGATGAAAAAGAGCTGAAAGGATATTTTTTCATAGTAATGGAATGTTCCTTCTACACTAGAAGGTGAAATGATGTGTCTCATATATCCCCACAAAGTGGCACTGAGATGAGAAAGGAATGAGTCATGTGCAACTATTTAATTATGTACATCCTCATACATATCTGTAAATAGATTCCATTGATCCAATCATTTCAATGTTTCATCAACCTTCTTTTTGTGTATTTTTTGATTCCCCTCACCTTGAAGTGGCTCCATCTCACTTTTCAAATCACCCATCCTCTCATCAAGCTGTTCACAAAGAGAAATCTTGACCTTTCTCCCTTAATAATGTCAAAAGGAATGTACATTCATGACAAAGGAGTAAGAATGTCTAAGAATAAAATAAATCCATCTGGTTGGAAAGATTTCTAAGGTTGTAAAGGTATTTTGATTGTAAGATCAACATTTTCTGACCTCTCATGAAACCTAGGGTACTTCTCACATAATTATTGATAGATCTTCCTCCATTATATCAACATGAACCAAGAACTCATCATCTTGAACTTCATTATTTCCATCAAGGACATTTATAACATCATTTTAAACCTTTACAATTACATTAGGAAATGAATCATATTATAGACCATCCACATCATTAACCTATTGATATTTCAAGACTCTTTATGCTATAATTATAATTTATTATGTAAATCCATAAAAAAGAACCAAAACGATCATTATGTGAGCATAAACTCAAAGAGAATTCTTGTATAGCCGTGTTTCAAAATTTATATCAACCCCATTCTACACTTTTAACCATTTCACTAGGCAAAATAAAATATTTAGAAACTGAAGAGTTTATACCATCCAATCATGTATTTGAGTAAGAATTGTGTATTCAAACTATGCTTTTCAAACCTTTAAGATGGGAAAAAATTATGTTTTGATATCTACAACTTCTTTACAACTACCATCTAAACTTTTACAAAACATATGCACACCAAATATGGGGTTACAAATCAATAATATATCTAATGTTCTTGCAACTATTTCACTAAGATAGTAGGGTCTCTAGAAAGAAAACAATCACTCAAATGCCTTGTGGGTTTGAGGAAGCAAAATGGGGAAAAGGGAAAAAAAACACAAAAAACAAGTTGCATTTTATTAAAAACACACACACAATTACTCATAATGAAAAAAAGGAAGGGGAAAGTAACAAGAAAAATTGAGAAGAAAGGGAAATTATTTACAAAGGGACATAAAACACAACAAGGCTAAACAAATCCATTTACAAGTTGAGCAAAGTATGAACCTTTGTGGGATAAAAATTTGACAATATGAGGAAATCACATGCAAAGACAAAACTAAAAGTAAAAGTATATTTTTCATTGCATCAATGGGAAGGGCATGAGGTATGGGGGGAAAGATAAACACCGGTTCAAACACTTGCTCTTTCACAATCAAAATACAAAAATACTTGTATTTTATTCATGAATGAGAGGGATTTGCATTAATTTAAAACATAAACAATGTGAGACATACCTCCAACACATTCATCTCTTGGTTTCTCTTGTGATTCTTTAACCATGAGTGGCTAAACCAAATGTCCTACAAGTACCTCCACATATGAGCTTGGGGATGAAACCTTTTGGCACTCTAAATGGACAAAAATTTATTGTATATTTCTTCTTTTTTGCTCTTCAAAACTTGTTATGAGCTCATATTCAACCTCAATGCACATTTTATCTTCACTAGTATGAAGTCCACTACCTTCATGACTTATATCATGCTCTTGAAAGGTTGCTAAATTTTCCTTTTCCATGCATTCTTTCACTTGAGATGAATTTTAGCATGGGAAAATTTCTTTATTTTTTACTTGTATGAATCCATATAAGTCTTCCCATAACTACATTCTTTTCTTATGATCAACAACTTCCCAAATCAAATTTTCATTGAAAGATGGGATGAAGAGAAATACATTGTTTGTTGTATCATCACTTGTATAAACCTAATTAACCCCTAATATGGGCTCATTATAAAAAATTACATCTATTATTTTTTCCATCCAATGTTTTTCAAGTATTCATATTCTTTTTTTAGCTAAAATCTTTTCATCCTACAACCAAATTCAAACTGTGGGTAGTAATAAAATAATGAAAAAATTGGTAGCATGGGATGTGTTCCATCATTTATAGGCCCTTTTTAAATGAATTCACCCATGTTATCTTTCAAGGGGCATATTTATTTCAAATTTTAGGAATAAAAAGACACCTTTTTGATCCCCAACAAAGTTGTCAAAAATTGTTGGTGGAAAAATAGGCACTTCTGGTATTATTTTAGTTTGTGACTCACCCAATATGAAGTGACACCAATTTAACAACAATTGGATAAGTCATCATAGATAATGGTGACTCTCCTTTGAAATTAATATTGGTATTTCCTATATAAAATATAAATCCAATGTAAAAGATGCATTAGTCACTCATTAGTCGAATCAAACATCAAAACAACAAGATTGAAACAAAGCATTCGCAAGCCTAGATACTAGGGGAGCTTGATAATAACAATAAAAATGAAAAAAAAAAATAGAAAGACAAAAATACAAATCACTTTCACCTTCCTTGTAGCTCCAAATTTCTTTTTGAATGGGAGTTGGCTTGTTCGACTTGTGTCTGAATTGGAGTTTTTGTCAATGATGTTGCTATGTGGGTAGCACCTCTCCTTTATCCACTATGGTTTTGGCTTTAGATGTGTTGGTATATAACATTTATCTTATTCAGTTTGGTATTATAACACTACATAAAAAAAATTGTTGTGAGTGTGGGGCCTTGTATTTATAGGCTTTAAACTAACCCCAACCTAGGTCTAGTTAGGTCTAGGTTCACCCTAGGTCAACATTGGGAGTCCAAATATAATAAATGATGACCTTAATTATGAATTTATGGAGGTATGGCTTAAAATTTATCCTTTTTAAGGAATTTATGTTGATATTTTAGAATTCATGACTTTGAGGATGATGATATCATCATGACCCCATTTCCTATTGATATTTGTTGAATTTTGATTTTTAGAAATTATATTTTTACTATTTCAACATGGATTATTCAACTAAGCATTTAATTTGATTTGCTTGCTTGATTAATTATTTTTAAGCTTTTGGTCATTTAAATTTTTTGATCAAGTGCCCCACTTAATTGGTCTAAAATGTCAGTTTGCAAGAGTGCAACCTGATTGGAGATGAATCTATGGGAGGTTATCATTGTGTATAGGGTAATACCCAAAATAGGTATGCTTTTCTATATTTTTTGGATCTTACATCCAATGTGTGGATGAATATGAGATGTTTAATGAATCTTAGGCTTAATTCTCATAGTTTGGTAGGAACTAGTCTGAAGGTTACTTTAGACATGAATGTGGCTGAAAATGAGTGTCTACATTTTACCCCTACTTGAAAAGGCATTACACATAAGCATAGTAACATTTTCTCAAAGAATGAAAAAGTCATTATATTTTGGTTAATGCCCTAGAGAGTAGTTGATGAGCCCTAGATGCCCCCTTGAGGGATCAGTGGTAAATAGTGTCATTGAATGGGCCCTTTAAAAGAGGAAACAACATAGTTTAAAAGAATGGGATTTGAAATAATGATTTGACTAAATGTGGTTATAATCATTGGCAAAATGAAGATGCCCCAATAGGGCTGATGGGTCGAAATAATGATTTTCCCAAAGGTGGTCATAGTCATTAATACAGTTAAGGTGCCCCAGTAGGGTAGATGTAAGCTGAATATAATTCTACTTTTCCCTAATAGGGTAGATGCAATTAGTGAAGGTCTAAATAATTTTCCCTATTATGACAAGTCATTAAAGGTATCTCACATAATGAACACCTAATCATAGATTAACAGTGAGTTGGCATAGAGGACAAGTATGAATTTGGGATACCTACGAATACAGAGATGTACATCTTAACTAGCATTGATTACTATTCATTTATGGTTTAAAAATGTGTTTGGGTAGGTTTGTTGTTAACAAGGGGAAGTATTACCAAGAGCATCATTTGATAATTCTATCTAGCCTTATTTTTATTTTAGCTTGTGATATTATGCATAATAGTTATATAAAACTATAATAACAATAAGTATCCTAAGCATGGAGAATTTAATTTAATGTAAATATAAATCACTTATTTGTAATATATGAATAATCAAATCCCAAGTTAATAAAATGCAATAAATCAAGTGTAGGAATAAATATAAATATTCAAAACTCAAGTACAAGATATGGTTAATCAAGACTTAAGTGTAAATAAATTGTAATAATCCTATGGCAACCAAGGGGAAGGGAGGCACGAAAAAACATTCTAAATTCAAAATGTAAACAACTCAAACCCAAGTTATAAGTAAGTCTCAAGTGTAAACTAATTTTCCTTAGACATAGAATGCTTAAAATTAACAAACCTAAAGAAATAGACAAGGTACTCTAAGATACCTGAAACTAATAACCAAGCTAAAGCAATGCAATAAAAAAATGAGTTTAAATAAAAGAATATACAACCTAAGTTAAGGAAAAAAAACACAACAAACTTAATTGAAAATGAACAAATAACTAATCTAACTATTTGTGTATGTGTAATATAAGTGTTATGTTTAGCATAAAGGTTGCCCATAAACTATAGGTAACAATGACACTAAAATAGTTGGGGGAATAAAAGAATAAAAAAGGTGTGGCTGAGTTGTCTCCAAATGTATTAGGCAACTGGACGTTGCCTATATAGTCCCATGGACTCAAGTTTCAACATGGACTTTAGGCCAAATGTAGTTCTCCTAGAATGTGGAATAGAAGAACAATGATTATAATAACAAGAGATTGCTCATAGAAGAAAATAGGAATGGGCTCATAAAATAGTGAGAACATATAATAGAAGGAATTGATGCTCACAATTATGAGAATGTTAGCCACATTAACTTATAAAATTGTGGGATCATGGTTTAGGCTAAAACCACACCAAGATACAAAATACAAGTGTTCACAAATGAACTTGGTTCATAATATCCATTACATCTATGGCTTAGAATGAGAATAAGCTCATAAAATAATGAGAGTGTAAGCAAATCATAAAATAATGAGAGTGTGAGAGGTCCATGACTTAAAATATGATGAGAGCATTTTGAGATAAACCTAGAGGGAGGAATGGTCCAAGAAAATGGTGAATGAATTTAATCATCAAGACTAGCCGAGTTGACTCCAAATACGCTAGGTAAGCGGATGCTACCTATATAGTCCCATGGATATGAGATACAACATGGAATTTAAGCTTATTTCTCCTACAAATGGTATGGACCATAATGAAAAAATGGAAAAGGAAAAAAGAAATGGTCATGACGTGACCCATGTGATAGATTTAGCTATGTCTGCTAACCAGGAGATGCACATCTTGAGTAGTATAGATACAATATGAATGACCTAGTGTTGGAGGCTTATTTAGGAGTTTTTATAGCATATTTCCATGTTTTTAGATTTTATAGGTATCTCAACTCAGTGGATAAATACAAGATATAAAATATACTAACTCAAAAAATTATGAGATCATTGGCTTAAATTTCTCACAAAATGGTGAGAGCGTTAGAATAAAGATGACCAAGATGACCTCAAAAAACACTGAGCATTGCCTACATAGTCCAAATGGACCTCAAGCCACTATGGTTCACCCTATAGTAAGGAATTTGACTAACATGTTTTTGAATAGGCAAATGGTAAGGTAAATAATAAGGCAAGGCATGGCATGGTATAAATGTTGCTCCTAGGCCATAAGAAGCAATAACATAGGTATGTTTCCCCTATTTTATAGGTAAAAATGACATAGGTAGCTTGCCTCTAAGATATAGGTAATTAAAATGAAGGATGAAATTACCAGACCACTATCATACTGCCCCCAATATACTGCACCCTTTTTGAATGAACATGCTTAAAGAGTCATTAGACTAGATCATTTGTTGAAACTCCATCTGAATCCAACCATTGAAGGTGTCTAGATTATCAATGAATTAGATCCAAGGTAAAAATGGGAATAGGTGAGATAAACCAAAATTTTGGCCAATAGGGAAGGTATGGGAGGAAAGTATATGGTACAATATAAGTAAGATAGTATTATGACATAACTTAAATGATCCTCATAGATAATACTTCAAGTCTCTCAAGTGAAAAAGTGATTGAGATGTATTATGTTCATTGGTTCATCAAGTTCATCTCATTCTAATGTAATTAACCTATATGCTCTAAATCCATAATTAACAATAATTACATAAGGTTCCAACCAATTAGGCATGAACTTGCCCTTTTTATTGCATTCAACATTGATGTTCTTCTAGTTTTCTTTGAGTACAAGATCACCAAGCTTGAAATCTATGTGATTCAAATGCCTATTGTATTTACCATCCAACCGATTCTGGGATGCCTAAAGATTATTTACAATGGTTCTGCATTTTTTGTCTATATTCGAGCTCTTACAAATGAGATACTATGTAATCCTTATCATCAAGGATATGTTTCACTAAAATTTGTAAAGAAGGTAACTCAAACTCGATAGGAAGAGTGGCCTCATTTCGATATACTAGGGAATATGTGGTGGCTCCTTTTAGAATGAAAAAATTGGTTTGATAGGCCTAAAGGGTGTAGAATATTTATAAGTGTCAAGCATGACCAACATCATTGACAATCTTCTTAAGAATCTTGAGAATGGTCTTATTAGATGCCTTTGTTTGGCCATTATCTTGTAGTTAATATATAGTGGAGAAATTTTGGGTACTATTAAATTTGGCACAAAGGACTTTGACATAATTATTTTTAAATGAACCACAATTATCAGATATTATATCGGAGGGGATACCATAGCAACAGATGAGGTGGTTGAAAATGAATTTGGAGATTTACTTTCCTATCACATAAGTGAGGGGAATGGATTACCTACTTAGTGAATTACTCAATGGTGGTAAGGATATGTTTATGTTCATCTAAGGAAGTAGGGTTAATATTCCCTAAAAGGTCGAGTCCCCACATTCAAAATAAAGATGGCATAGTCATCAGCTTGAGTGTTTTGATTGGAGCATATATCAAATTGGTATGCCTCTAACATTATTTACACCTTTTAATGTAGGTAACTACATTTTATTTCATGGTTACCCAATAATAAACCATATATAGTAATTTCTTGGCAAGGATGACCCCATTAGTGTGGTTCCCATAAATCCCTTCATGCACTTCTCTCGATGCTAGTTTAGATTTTGGCAAGGTTAAATAGCGAAGTAGAGTTCCATCAAAGCTTTTATGATAAAGAATAAGTCCAAGTAAGGTATAATATTAGGCTTTGTGGGTGAGTTCCTTTTGTTGTTTAAGATGAATTACTTTGTCATGGAGGTAATTATTTAGTTTGGAATACTAGGTGAAACTAGGACCAACAATATCATAGATCATTTCAATGACTGATGGTTCATGAGTAGGCACTAGAAGATGTTCAATGAGAAACTAGTAATCTCTTATCTTTTTTGTAACGCATATCATAGAACTAATTGGATCCATAACATCTATTGTTTTTTTATTGGCCTGAGGTATGTGTTCAAACTGAAGACAAGTAATCTATTGCTTGAGAGTGTCCACTATGACCTTATAAGGTACCAACTTGTCACCCTTGGTCTAGAATTAGTATGTGACCTAATTAATAATAAGTTGTGAATCTCTATAAATTAGAATATGTGTAATGTTCCATAGTATTGATAAAAAAATCCTTACGATGAGTGTTTTGTACTCAACCATATTATTAGTACAAGGAAAACTTCTACAAAAGGACTTGGGAATGAGACCCCACTAATTTTTGGAAATTATATTTTCACTAATTCAACATGGATTATTTAACTAAAAATTTAATTTGATTTATTTTATTAATTAATTATACTTAGTTTTTTGGTCATTTCAAGAAGTTGATCAAGTTCCCTACTTAATTGGCCTAAAATGTTAGTTTGTTAGAGCATAATCTGACTAGGGATGAATCCATGGGAGGTTATCATTGCGTACAGAGTAATAACCCAAATAAGGATGTTTAATACAATTATGGGCACTTACATCCAATGTGTTGATGAATTTTGGATGTTTATTTATTCTTAGGCTTAATTTGTATAGTTTGTTAAAAACTAGTTTGAAGGCCGCTTTAGACACAAATGTGGCTAAAAAAGAGTGTCTACATATTGCCCCTATTTGAGTAAGCATTATAAGAAATAGGTATAGTAACATATTCTCAAAAAATTAAAAAAATGTTATGGTTTAATTATTGCCCCAAAGGTGGTAGATGAGCCCTAGATGCCCCCTCGAGGGATTGAGTGATAAATAGTGTCATCAAATGATCCCTCAAAAAGAGGAAACAACATGATCTAATGGGAATGGGGGATGAAATACTAATTTTCCCAAAGGTAGTTATAATCAATGGCACAATTATTTGACCTAGTAAGGGGGATAGATTGAAATAATGATTTTCTAAAAGGTAGTTATAATCATTAGTGTGGTTATTATGCCCCAATAGGGAAAATTACTCAAAATAATGATTTTTTCTAAAGGTGGTTATAATCATTAGCACAATGATTTTTCCCTAATAGAGCAAATTACTCATGGAATAAAAATAGTTTTGCCCCAGTAAGGTAGAATAGATCATTAATCAGTCAAAATAATTTTTTGCATCAAGGCAAATTGACAAAGGGGAGTTCATGAAATAAATCCATATTATGGATGAATGATGAACTAGCATAGAGTAACATCACAAATCTAGAAGACCAACTAGTATGAATATACATGTTTGAACTAACATGTGGAACGAATAGAAAATAATGTTGTTAAATAGGTCTTTAAAAGGCCCAATAACATTGTCTGATTGAAAAATAATGAATGACACAAAAAGGGCCATAGAGTCAAAAATAAGACCTCCTAAAATGAATGAAAGGCAAATTTAGGCCCTAGGGTGGAAAATTAAATTTTCAAGATATAAATTCACCCTATGGGCTGATTTATTTGCATTTTCACCCAAACCCTTTGCAAATTGGAACTCTGACCTAGAGAGAGAGGTAACAAATAATGACACATCAATAAGGATGGAGGTATGTTAGTGACCAAGTGAGGGAGGACAGGCAACCACCACATGATAGGCCACTGGTAATTCACCTAACCCAAAAATTTTAAGCATTTATTACTAGTTTTAGGAGTAAAAATGATGAAGTCATTATTTACATGGCAGGGAAAATAACAGCTTCACCCTCCACCTTTTGGCAACTTTACCAAAATCTATTGGAGATCATTGATTTGATAATTTCACCAAAAATAAGTGAATTCATCATTTTTGTGAAAAATGAAACTGGTAACTTCACCAATTTTACTTGGAAAATGTCGAATTGGTGACTTCACAAAAAATAGGCAAAGTCATCATTTTTGTAATAAAATGAAAATGGTTACTTAATTGATTTTATTGTGAAAATGAAAACTCCATCCACAACTTTAAATAGGGAAAGCCTAGGGAAAATAGGAATTAGGATTGGTAGTGGGTAGATAGTAGTGTAGGCTAACACAGAGCTATTTATATTTACAAGAGTGCTTCAAGTTATTAATGATGTGGGAGAATCACTCCCATTATCTATAAATGCCAAATATTTTGACTGAGGACATGGTGGCTTTTATAAACATTTTAGTTATGTATGACATAGCACATATGCCCATGATCAGAGCATATTGAGCCTATTTGAGTGCACTGGTAGAGTGATGGCACTCAAATGCCTCCACTTGATAGTTATTGATAAAAGAGGCTATAGTGACACATGAAGATACTTGGTGTATCCTCAATTTACCTAGGAGAGGTCTTAGGCTATTCTAAATAGAGCCTAGATAACAACATGAAATGCTAAATAACTCGAATAGATATATAAATATTCCCATGGTCGATGGGAATGTTGACATTGATCTATTAGAGACATACACTGATATTCAACTAGATGACTTATTCTTAGAGGATCCATCACCACCATCCTTGATTGATAGAGAGGTTATTATTCTCATGGATATTTTTAGTGGCATACTACTACTTGACAAGAGTAGCTAATTATTTCATATGGGCCTAGGCATAGTGATCCTATCCATGATGGATGACACTAACAAATTTGTTTGGGGGATATAAGTATTGTCCTAAATTTAGAGAAAATTACACATCATAACCTATCGAGGAGGCCAAAATATTGGTGCTTCAAATTTTCTCCAAGTTTGGGGATGAGAACACATTACTATCAAGTAGTCAGTTGGTCAGAGACAAGTATAAGGCCCATAAGATCCAATGGCACGTGGTTGTTTTCATACCAAAATAGGATATAAAGGACATGATGATGATATATACTTTTATCAGTGTATGCTAGATGAATTGATACCCAAGTTCTTAATTTGGTGACCTTACTTTCCCTATCAGCTATAGTGTCCATGGGAGGATTGGTATATGATGTTTATGACTACCCATTACTTCCTAAAAGGTTGATCAACACATTTTATCAAGAAGTACAGGATTGATAGAGGACTAAGATAGTTTGGCATGATATAAGATGTCCCTGTTAACTAGAGATGGTTCATACATATTAGTCAAGAGATTAGCCATCATACTATAGTAATTCTTAGGTGCATGGCTGTGGGTAGTTATGGGAAAGTTTCATGGCTTTTATGGGCCTATGTTGGTGGCCCAATAGATGCAGGTGTAACATCAGACTATGTTTTATGGTGGGCACAATTTTGTTCTCTAAGATTTACAACACTACTTCATACACCAGGATAGATTTGTAGACATTCAATTCTAATCATTATTATGCTAAAATTGCAAATCTAAATGACAATACACAATAATGCACAATCTAGACCTAAATCACTAAAACACTCTAAATCATCCACATATGTCACATGTAGGTGTTGATTCTTATCTATTGATTCCTGATTAAGTCAAGGCATTTTATAGAATCATTATATTTTCTTAATTCACTTTGATTAAAATTAAGACCACACAAAATTATGTCTTGGACCAATGAAATCTTCTAGTTTAGTTGTGTATATCATGTGCATGTGTCAATTCACATATATAATACCCTAACTTGGGTATTACCCTATACACAACTAACATCTTCTTCTAATTATACTCCAATTAAATTATGACTCAGTAAAATGGCATTTTTGACTAGGTTGATTAAAAGTGCAACAAATTTCTAAAGAATTGTAGAAAACTAATTAAAATATTTTAAGCAAATCAAAACCAAATTATAAGCTTAAGTGGAAAATCCATGAAAGTTTTTGAATATCTATTTACTATAAATTCATAATTCAAATCTGCATCACTCCATGGCATCATCATATGGGTGTCATCCACAAGGCATTAATGGAGGAAAATATCTTGTTGCGACATTGTGTAAAAATATCTTTCTAAGATTGGTTTTAATCTAAGATATTTTGGTTTCAATGTACAATTATATTGGTACTTATCTTATGGATCCTAATATACTGCTTGCAATGAATTTTCCATATGCATTGAATCTTTTAAGCTTACATATATAAAACATAAATTAATACTGATAAATTTGTAGTCCTAGAAAATAAAGTTTGATAAACAAAATGGAATTCATGCATTCATGAGAAAACTAGAATTTCTGAAATATTAACTTGAAGTGCCTCACCAAGTAATTTATATTTGTGTTTTGATGTGGATTTACAAGTAAATTGATCCTTTTTCAAATCCCATAAATAACATGCTTTATATCAAAATATTTTAAAACTTCTGCTTGAGATCAACTACAATAAATCTACTTTGCCAAGAACCCAATATCAGTTCTTTGGTGTGGATTTACATTTACAAATAAATTGATCGATGTTTAAGTCCTAAACATGGCATGTTTATGTCAAGAAATTCTAAAACCTAGTCATGAGAGTGGATACAATAAATCATAAAATTTATCATCACATTAGATTAGTTTCATCACTACTTAAAGCATATATAATCATGTAACAATGCAATATCATCAACCTTAACAGATAAGGTGAAAAAATGTGATCCTGCACATAAGTATAAAGAGAACCTGATAAATTAAAATAAATAAGTTAGAAAAAATACTATTTCAAGATTTTGTTTAGAAAAAATAGTTACCAATGAATTCATTGCCTAGATTATTTATGGTGTTGGAAAGTGAAACCATGTCACTTTTCACTAGAAACCTATGTAAGTTCATTTCCATAGTTTCCAAGCCTAACACAATGACGCAAAATATAAAAACGCCTATAATGGAAAATAAAAAAGAAACCTTGAATTTTGTTTGGGTAATTATGAAGACAATTGTAAAATTACTAAAAATAAATAAATAATGAAAAGCATATCAAGATATGAATACTAGTTAAAGAGAATGAAATACCTATATCATCCAAGTATGGTCTTGAGTATTATTTTGAATCATAGAATCCATTCTTCCTCATAAGCATTCTCATCTTTAGTAAGGAAAGCATTGTTTCATACCTTGAACTCTTCACATTCTTTATGGAAATTATAAAATACAAGCAATTATCACTTTTACCAAAAGATAAAAACACATACAAATAACTAACTAAACTCAGGCAACAAATAATACATTTCTTCCTCAATTACTTTCCTCCATCATTATATGTTCAATTATAAAGAATGTTGCACTTTATCCTTCAAATTATCCATCTTTTGAAAAAACTACCACATCTATAGCTTTCAATTCAATATAATTATTTTTTATGAAATGGTACCAATTTCCTTACAATTTATGAAGTTTTATAAAGATATTAACCAAAGCTCCATCATTAGAAATACCATGAAAATTTATCAACTTGTTGAATTGCATTTAGTCATGAATTCAGAAGGCAATATAAATAACTAGAAAAGTAATCATAATATAAATAAAAAAGTTACTATGATATAATATTTTAAATATCCTACATATAATTTTGATCAATGCCTTTCATTTCCAACCAAACTTAGAAAGGAACTTAAATATGAAAAATAGAAAACAAATCCTGATGGAAATAGGGGATTATTTCAAAAAGCTAAAACCATTATTTATATATTACACATGCATTACTATTGGAAAATGATTTAATATGTTGTGAATAATTTATGGAGAGATTTATAATTTGTCAACATGCCAAAGGGAAAAGTCAGAATGTAGGCTTATACCAACCATTGCCTATTTCAAACCAAGCATGGGATTCAATAATCATGGATTTTATACTTGGGTTGCCAAGGACACAATAATGAGATAATGATTCCATTTTTATTTTATTTTTTATATTTTTATAATACGACATACTTCATATCTTGTAAAAAAATAAGTTATGCCACTAATATTTCAAACTTATTCTTTAATGAGATAGCAAGCTTACATGGGCTTCCTAGAAGTATTGTGTTTAACAGAGATACAAAATTTATGGGACATTTTTGAAGGACACTTTGTAAAAAATTGGGTACTACCTTGATCTTTATTTAATCTTACCATCCTAAAATTTATGGTCAAACTAAAGTGGTCAACTTGAGTTTAGGAAATATACGCAGATTTTTGGTAAGTGATCACCCAAAATAGTGGGATTAAGTGCTAGCTTAGCCAGAGTTTGCATATAATGATTCTAAAAATAGAATTATAGATTACTATTCATTATATATTTTGTATATAATCCATCCAATATTATTTTATGAGTTGATTAACTTGGGTAAACAAGAGAAAATAAGTGCATAAGGAGAGGACTTTCCTACAACTATGTAAGAGTTTCATGAATAGGTCCAACAATAACTAGAGTTGAGTATAGGTAAATATAATAGAAGTGATGATATGAGAAGAAAATAAGTGAATATTTGAGGTAGGTTATTTTGTGATGGAACATCTTAGGAAATATATATTTCATAAGGAGAGTATAAAAAACTAAAATTGAAGTAAATTGTACCTTGTAAGCTCATAAGGAAGTTTTTTGCCAATGCCTATGAGTTAAAAATCTCATTTGACATTGGGATTTCACCAATTTTTAATGTGTTATACCTATATCCTTTAAAAATAGAGGAAAATAAAAAAAATCACATGACTATGAATATGATTAGACTATGAATTAGGAGTAGTAGCTGCCTAAAGCTCAACTGGATGAAATAGAAGATATTCTAGACAAGAAAGTGGTGAAGAAGACTAGAGAAAAAATTTATTTCAATACTTATTAAAATGGATTAAAAATACACTTGAGGATTCAACATGGATATCATATTCATAAATATATAAGCATAACAACAATGTTGAAGATCTCATGAGTAGGAACTCATGAACAATTTTTTCTCTTTGGGAGTATAATGTAGGTACACCATCTTAGAAGATTCATTTTGTAAAAAAATTTCAATTTTTTGTGGTGTATAGGTTTATATATTATTATTTTATCATATTATAGGTGATATAATAATCATTTTTTCAAAAACTAGTTATTTTGGTGTGTTTCTTGATCTCCTGCCAAAACTAGGAAATTCAAAATTTTAAACTTGTTTTAAGAGTTTTGGTGTTATTTATTCATTTCTAATGGGTTTTAAATATTTTATACTTATTTTAAGGGACCATATAGGTATTATAAAATATATTAAGTGTCTCTAATGCTTTAAATCATTCTCAACCTTGTTAAACTAAACCAAGGTTAGTTTAAGAATTGGGTTACCAAGAATAGTTATATAGTTGAGTAATTTTAGTAGTTAAGGAATGAGGAGAGATGGAGGTTGAGAGAGTAAATTTTAAATAATAAAAAATAAGTTATATAAATATTAAATATATAAATACAATAATTTTAAAATAAAGGAGGAAGAAAACTCATAAAATAGGGTATTTTTATTGGTTGGACTATATAACAAGTGCATGAAATAATGAAAATTTATTCAATCAAGATTATTATTTATATTTAAAGTTGAGTATATTATAAGTGTATGTTAATTTATTATTTCAATAATATTATAAAATTTAAGGTGTTATTTTATATTTTAGGTTTCAATAACACAAGGAAGACTGTTACAACTCATTATAACTTACATGTACAACTAAGAAATAGGTTGTTTTATTCATTTTTTCAAATTGTTCAAAGCTTGAAATTGATAGGACAGACATATTATTACTTTTAAGAAAATATAAAAGTGAAATAATTTATCATATTCTATAATTTAATGTGTTCTTTTAGATTTTAAGTTTCAATTACACAAGGAAGACTGTTACAACTCATTAAAACTTACATGTACAACCGAGAAATAGGTTGTTTTATTCACTTTTTCAAGTTGTTCAAATATTTGAATTTAAAAGATAGATATATTATGAATTTTAAGACCATATAAAATTTAAATAATTAAATAAATATCACTCAAATTAAATTTAAGTCTTTTTTATCTCTTGATGAATGTGCAAACCTGTAGGCCTAAATACTAGGGTTTCAAGATAAAAACCTCAATAAAAGGAAAATGAACCCTTGAAAAATTATTAAACATTATATATATGTGTAATATGGTGTTTTTGAATATATTAAATTTGTTTCAAGATTGATTAACCTCTACAGAATGAAAAATTTCAAAAACTCAATCAACAAGCCTATTTGGAAAGGCTAGAAGACTATATTTTAGCCTATGTTGAGATTTTAACAAAATCTAATGAAAAGGGTAAATTTTAAAGGTTTAAATAGATATAAATTAATATGATAAATGTTTATAAATAAAATATTCCTTTTTTTAATCCAAATTACAAGAAAATTTTAAAGAAGTCTTGTAGGCCTAGTGACCTACAAACTCTGTTTTTAAAATCTCTAAGTTTTAGACAATTACAAAGATATTAATCAGTTTTATTAGTTAGGATAACATTTTATGAAGTTTATGAACTCTTTTAAATAATAATAAATCATTATTTTATTCTATATTTCTCAATTTGGTTTGTAAGCCTATTATCCTCTTTGAAGAATGTTGCAAGTTTACTATCTTTTCATCCATAACCATTGCCATGTCTCTAATTACTATGATAGTGATGAGGATGATACCAAAATACTTTATATGATATGTGATAAAATTATAAAATTGTATTTCAATTGTTTGGATGATTATTTATTTTATACTGTGTTTACACCTATTGCTCTATGAGTATATTGAGATGATTCTATCTAAATTATTGTACATCAATAAAACACTAAAAATAAACCTTTTGGAATGCCTATGGATTTAAATGATAAAAATATGATCACTAAGGATCCCAATATGATCACACAATAAAAAATTAAAACATTAAAATTTGAAAAAATTATGAGTCAACAATCTGAAGATCAAATATTGGAACATAAGTGGTTACAAGGATGAACTCCTTTCAATAATAAGTCAAAAAAAAATTTATAAAGGGGATTTTTACTGAAGGAATCCCATAGTCAACATAAATGAAGTTACCAAAGATCATCCCTTATATATCTAACCTTTATTTCTCAATCCTATTATTGATGGTAAGAAATGCACCAATGTTGAAATCACATACTTTTGTGATGATAATATTTGTAGTTTGACACTTCTTGAATATATTGACTATGATCATCAACATATTGGAAATATTATATGATGTCGATGTTGTATTGGATATATCAAGTTACCCATTAAAATTGAATGAAAAACATGATCCATCATATTTCATATTGATCCTACATTGGATGACGGTAATGCAAAATTCATAATATCATGGATGTTAACCATGGGGAAATGTTGGGAAATAATCATTATTATATCACATTTTATCATGAAAGTTCCATGATTAAATTTTCAATAGATAACCAAACAACAAAGCAATATCAACCAAAGAAAACTATGTATTCAGATATGTATGCAAACAATATCCATTCATCCAGAGTCATTCACTTAAAGATCATCATATATATTTATCCTCATCATGAAATAATTGGATATCTTATGCATATTAAAACATTATAAAACATGTAAAATAATAAAAACCTAATTTTACATAGTTTCTGGATTTTTGCATCTTCTTCTTCTATTTGCTTACATTTATGATCGCTTGATCCTTTCTTTTATGCCTTTGAATTTTTGACCTCTTTCCCAACCAAATCCCATATATTATTAGCTCAAAAAATTTATTAATCATGCTCACATAGGCCATATTATTCATTTTTTTTAATAGTTTTCAATGACACATACTCATTTTTTGAGCCTGGACACTAACACCAAACCTAGCCATCGACGCCCATAATTGTTATCCCTATAGGGTGGCCATGTCCTTTAATTTTGCTATCAAAAATCACATTTTTAAGAATCTCAAGCCTTAATCCTACCAATTTTAATTTGTATTAGTATATATCAGTTTGTAAAACATTGTTGTTAATTCAAAATCTATAATGTACAAGCCATATTATGCACATAAGCTACATCTTTCATCAACTGTACATTTAATGAAATGAAAATATATAGTAAAACATCTTGCATACTCTTGTTGTTTCATCATGCTTCCTGATATTACAATGGTAACATCTTGTTCACATTCTAATTTTCCAATCTCTCCAAGTACATTTTTATCCTAGACACTTGTGAGATATTTATATCTCCTGCATATTCTTATATTTTGTGACACCTTGTGTCATCTCATTTTGTACCTTGTTATTTTATAAAAATTTCAAATTGCAAAAAAATTAAGATATTTCAAAATATGAAAACATTCAAAGTCAAAATTTGAACATGGTTAGTGATCTAGTTTACATCATTTATAATTTGGTATTTATCTCATGATTAGTAGATAATATATTCTTTAGTAATTTGGCCCAATTTTACTTTGATTGATTTGAGCACTTAATATCACCTTATTTCACCACCTCACTCTATCCTAATTACTTGCATGGACCTATCCCTTTCTATTTTTTTATCTTATGCCTAGCAAAATGTTTGTAATCACTAAAACCCATTTAAAGCATCCATATGGACATCATAGACTTTTAATTTCAAACGTTACCCTTCTAGGATAGAATCAACTAGTATGGGACAATAGTGGCAGTTGATCTTGGCCCTATGTGTCCGTCTTATCCTTAAGCCCAATAATGGATGCTTTTTAAAGTTAAACCATCCTTTATATGTTGGTCCATAGTTTTAGGATAGGTAATATGATATTTTCCATTTTTAGATTTCTATAAATGGACATCTAAGTTACCTATTATACCATATGTAAATTTCAATATTGAGGTATACTTACACTATTTCACACTCAGTAAAGCTTCCATATTCTTACCAAATCTGATTATATTCACTTGAATTCACCTTCACCAAGTCAATGACCCATTCTATCCAAGTCAAAATAAATAATTATCAAGTATTAAATACATCTCTGGATGCATACATGTAGCAAAAGGAACATAATTACAATAATAAATCTAAGTGGAAGAACTATATGGGATTGATTTCCCTCTTTAGAGTATTAGATATGTAGGTAATGGTCAATCATCACAAGTGTAATTAGGGTTAGCTCAGCCCATTACATTTCCTCATTTTATCTTTCTAATTTTTTAGTTATTTTAATCCCTATTAAGGTTTCAACTTTAAAGAAGTCATTTATAGGTCATTTACATGTAACCGAAGGTCTAAATCCTGCATATGTGCATATTTTAAGCAAGTAAAGGAGACTATGGCCTCATTTATTATTTATATGTAGAGGATAGTATTGACCCATAGAGGATAGTAGTGATAGTTAATCATGTCCCATTCCAATCAATTTTGATCAAGATTAGTGATAGTTATAGTTTATATTGCATGCACAAAATTAGGTCTAATCTTTCTAGCCATCTCTCAGCCTAGCAGAGTTAGACTATAGGCATAAAATAACAATATCTTATTTGTTCTTTTATTATTTCCATAGTTAACTATTTTTATTCATTCTATCTTTGTTAATTTTTTACTACTACTTTCATTATGCTAATTACAAGTGATATCAACATCTACTACCTTTCAATTCATTTTATCTTAATTATAGTTAATACATCAATCAATTCTAAATTTTGATAAAACATGTTTAAGTTGTTAATAAAAGTAAGCACTATATAATTGGAAAAGAAACCGTTATACACATGGATCATCGACATTTGCAATATTTACAAGAAAAGAATAAATTATAAGCAGGCCATTAAAAATGGATGGGTTTATTACAATAATTTTATTTTGTTATTAATTATTAGAAATATGACTTCAAATTCACTGAAAAATCATAAAGACTTGTAACTTTAGTTTCAACTATGGGGACAATAACTCTACTTAAGAATTTTTTGCATGAGGAATATATAGAAGGATATTAACAAGATGTAGATTTTAAATTAAAAATTATTCAAACTAAGGAACCAAAAGGTTCAATATTTGATCTTTTGGAGGCTTAACACCATCAAGATGGATTGTTATATAATTTGGGTAAACTTTGTGTGCTAGGGCTCAACTAATGAGAGAAATAGGCAAGATGGTTATACAAGTTATGCTAGTCATTTTGGAGTGACAAAGATGGTAGTAAGCTTTTAAAGATATTTTCATTGGCCAAATATGTAAGTTGATGGTCCGTGACTCATACAGGAATGTGTGTTGTGTATAATAAGTAATCCTAGTAATAGGAAAATAGGTGTGTATGTGGCATTTTAGTTCTTTCTAGGCCTTGAGAAAGCATTTCCATGGAAATTATAGAAGGTTTTACTTTATTAATAAATGTGAATGAATATTCGATTATAATTTTGGACCAATTTAGTAGTATGTGTATTTTAATTCCTTGTAAGAATAATCTCTAGGAAACTAATATAGAAAATTAGTTTTTTGTTAATGTGTGAATTCACTTTGGTTTTCAAATTTTTATCATTTCAAGCGAGGATTCAAAGTTTGTGGAAAATTTTTGGAGTACATTATAGGATAAAATGGATACTAGTTTAAGTAGAACTACTTTATTTCATTCAGAAACCAATGGGTGGATGGAGGTAGTGAATGGAAAATTTGTGTAGCTATTGATAGGATATAATAGGAACCATCCTAAGACTCAAATGAAAATTTGGTGTATATTCAACATTATGTAAATAAGGATATTAATTCCTCTTATAATAAAATCTTCATTTGAAAAATGTTTTGGTTATATACCTACATGTGCATTTGATGTTTTTTGAGACATTCATACAAGGGGTTAATGAGATTGGATCCTAAAATAAATAAAAATTGTACAATTTTAGAAATAAGATGCAAAAAATTCACCTTGTGTAAGAGAGGTTGAAGTTATCACAAGTTAAACATAAAACATGGCTTAATCAACATAGGATCAAGCATAATTTTCTTGTTAGATAAAAGATAGGGTTATTATTGAGTAAAGAAAAGATCCAAGGTAAAAAAAAATAGGTTCTTAAGCCTCTTAGGTATGGTCCATTTTTTATTTTAGAACATATAGATAAGAATGATGTCAAACTAGATTTGATTCCTTATATAAAGATATTTTATTTATTTATTGAAAACATGTGTCTCTTTGGCCCTTCCATGCTAAATGGAGAATAATGTCATTTTCCACCTTCCGTAGAATGTCTTTCTCTAACAAGTCAATACTAATTCTAGTAAGATGTGGTGTTGCAAAAGAAGTAAAGAGAGACAAGAAGAGGAGTTCACAAGCATTGGAAAATGGAATGAAAGGCCAATTGCCAAAAAGCTAAAATCATATTCTAAGGAGGAAGTGGGGAAGAAATTTTCTTGCCTCATGAGTTCCTTAGATTTTGGGAACACTAGTCTTTAAATTTTTTATCAAAATAATCTACTAGTCTTAGAAGAGGTAAATATACCACTAGTAACACTTATTACATAATTGATTCCTATGAGTTCAAAATTAAATGAATTGACCTATTAATTATATAAGGGTCTAAAATGATAGATTCATGTCTAAGATAATCTAGACATCTAGAATGATTATAGTTTTATAGGTTCATGTTGAAAATATACGTGGTTTTGTTGAAGGTGATAAAACCATTATTTCATGAAGGTGGAGGTTATAAAATCACCTATTAAAGTGGACAGTAGTTAATTAACTTTCACTATAGTTTTTCTCCTTACCAAAACATAGATAGAGGACTTGTAAATACTTCCTCTTCTAGTTATTATTCATTTCAACTCCTTCTACAAGTTTATTTATTAAAATGCATATATATGTAATCCTTTGTAGATGGAAGAGGGGATGAATTATTAGTCAATGATTAGTATCTTGGGCTTGAATCAAGTAGTGATTCATCCATGTATTCATTAAGTTTTCCTAGTAGTTTTTTGGCGTTTGGAGTTGGAAAGTGTGTGTGTAAGAAAATGGTGGGTTAGTGTATGGTTTTTTAATATTTATTAATTTTTAAAAATGTTCATGAACTCTTTGTGAAGGAAATATTCATATAAAAAAATAAAAGATAATGAAAAGTGTAGGATATACCTTACTCTTATGGATTTTTCTCAAATTGAATTTCTCTAAAGTAATTTGTATCTATGTTAACTTATGTTCTATTTTGTTACTTTAAGTAGTTTAATATTTTATTATATTTTTATGTTTCCTTTATATTCATAACATTTTACAATTCAATACAAAGCACCATTAATGTTTGTCTAAGAGTAAAAGTAACCAAAAAAATAAAAAACAAACAATCAATTTTGTTAGTACTTTAAGCATAGGATTCATATTGATGAGCTTATAGTGGAATATCCAAAAAATTACATATCAAGGGATACCTCATATTAGACATTATATAATATTAGTTAGGTTACGATCATGGGACCCTCCCTTAATGAATAATGGAGAAGGTTAAAATAGCATGTTCCAAGAGTGAAGCACCTTTTGAGACTAATGATTTTAGAAATAAGAAATGTGAGTCAAAGTGAGCTAGCCTTTCAGTGAAGTTGAGTGCATTTTGAGACACCAAATCTTAAAACCATGTATTATAACACTCCCTACCTTCTAAGGGTTCCCAAGGGGCAATCTAAAATCAATAGAGGCCGGGAATAAGATTCTATTATTAAAGAGTTTGTCCATATAACACTAAAAAATAAAATAAAAATCATTTAAAATTGGAAAAAAAACTTGATTATACCATCAACAATAATAATCCTATAAATTAATATTATAGTTTTTTTGATCAAATAATATGATAAAAAAAAAAAGATAATCAATATCTAGATAAGAATGGAGTTAATACATAAACAAACTAAATAATAATTAAAAAATAAGAAAAATAATATTTAAAATGAGAATTAAAAGTTTAAAGATAATATAAAATGGTTAAATTAGTAAGGAATTCTTATAAATAATTTGCTTTGATAAGAGGGAAAAATTGTCCAAAATTTAATAAATATGTACAAAATACGTTTAGAAAATAAATTATGCAACCTACATATTATTATTGATAAAATAAAAAATATCCAATATAAAATATATCACAAGACAATATGAAAGATTTATAAAACCAAAATATTGGAAAAATTGAATAACCTAAGAGTGAAACATGGTGATAAGTAAACTACAAGCCAAAAGATTCATCTGTTGAATGCCCTCCAAAGTGAAACATGTTAATAGGTAAATTATAAGACAAATGCAACCTCTCACTACTAGTCCAAGCTCATTATAAAAGCAATGAGATCAAAACTTGAGATGTGTTTAATAACAAAATTATCTTTTTAAATAACCGTAGTAAGTATTCAATAGTTCCCACTATAAAACATTTATTATATTAATAATAATAGGTTAAAGAGAGAACACTTATAGATTACCCTCCCATACCATATATATATATATAAAATTCATATATACTTTATTTTTTATCGTATATCAAAATGTATTAATCACTAATTTATTTCTCAGGAATGATGCAATATGCTAAAATAACATCCTAACCCACCAAAAACCAAGTGATTAGCTTAACAGTTTTTATTTTTTTAATTTAAAATTAAAAATGTTGAAAAGAATATACAAATACACCATGATATTCAAAAACACTCTTAAAGGGAAATAGTCTAAAAACATAGAAAATCCTGAAAAACAATTACAAGCGAAGGATTAAATTTCAACATTGATCCCCATTTTGTTGATGTCTTTGAAGTCTTCTCATAAATTTTCATGATTTTCATGAAGTCAATAAATTTGATTATGAATGTCACCCAATTGTTTGGCCAATATTTCATTGTCTTAGAGTGATATGCATCCTCTTATTCAAAGCAACAATTTGAAGAAGAAAATAAGAGTAACATCTATGGAAAAAAACACCCTTAGAGACTGTGAAATAAGAAAAACATAACATTTATTCTTCCACACATGTTTTAAAATAACATATCTAAGATATGAAAACATATCTAAAATTTTCATATCTTAAGAACTCGATTTTTCTAAGTGATTTTTTATTTTTATACTAAAAGAGTGTTTGAAAATCAAGTTTCACTTGATTCCAAAGAGTTTTAATGAATTTGCAGTTCTAAAAGGAATATTTAATAGTTTTAATATTCTTATAGAAGGGGTAAGTTAGCTTGTTATTTTAGAAAAATTCTAAGCATGTCAGTTGTAAGAAACATATATTGAACCACTCTTCAAGAGATAAGTTAGGTATTAGAATCACATTTTGAGTTTCAAATATTGGTGCAAATGTAGAGATAACTATGTTCAATAAGATTATAATTTCATTCATGATTTATCCTTTTATGGATTGACAAATTAATTATCATTTTTAGGTAATTAGCTTTAAGAGAAAACAAGTCAAATCTCGCTCTATTGGGCCATCTTTAGTCCTTGATAAATTTCTCATGGACCTGAGAAATCTTGAAATCAGTGATAGTTTTATCATATTTTAATAGTTCAAAGGAGTTTATAATTAGAATCTAGGGAGATCACTCCACTATTAGGGGTTCTAAAGATATTTTAAGATATAAATCCTTCTATTGAAAAGTTTGAACTCACATACAAGATTCTCTCAATGGTTATGGGGAGGTCATTGAACGTGATCAGTCCATTCCACCAAATAGATGAACTTGAGAAGCTTATCCCATGCCTAAGTTGAGTAGTTATTATGTCTCTTGCCATGCTTTCTACAGGTTAACTATAGGTGGACAGCCTTTGATTTTAGGAATCTTGCATTCAATAGTTTGTCATAAAGATTAATTGTCTCCCATTTTCCTTATACAAAAGTGAGTTGAACATTGTGACTTAAAATGATCTTGTAAGTTTCATTGCCTTGGAAGGCTTTAATGATGCATTTATAAACAAGGAAGCCTTTAATAATCTTCTAAGTTTCATTGCCTTTTTGTTGAGGTTGGGTATAGAAAGATGAAGATATAGCAATCAGGCCCTAACTAACATCCCTTATTTAAAATGAAATGTCTCACATTTTGAATCAACATGAAATTAAAAAAAAAATTAATAACCGTGAGTGTAAAGGAAGATCTTATGTAAAATTTAACACATTCTTTTAGAGTCAATAACTTTACTTCCCAAGTATCAATATTATTCTTAAGTTTATAAATAAAGCAATCTCACATATGAAAAAGAGTAATTCCAATGCCAAAGGGGACACCTAAAGAGTAATTCCAATGCCAAAGGGGACACCTAAATATCTCATTATCTCCCCATTTTTATATTCTTCCAAACTTTGTTTATTGAGGTAAAAGGATTTCTATTTATTGTTACAATATGTCTAGTTCTATGCAATAATAGATCTAGTTTTATGTATTGACATCTTGGATCTTGAAGCCATGCAGTAGATATTAAAAAATTACATAATATTATTCACCTCAACATATTTGTTTTTCAGAAAGAGCATGCTATCAACATTCAAGTGGGAATTGATGATAGAGTTATTGGGAGGCAAATCAGTGCCTTTAATTTGATCCAACGAGTGAAATTTCTCAAACATGTATCTGATGTCATCAATAGCTAAAAAATAGAGGAATGGAGTAAGAGGACATCTCTGTCGAATGGATATTTGAAGAGAAATGAGCTAGTGAGATACCCATTGACAATGATTTGGGCAGAGGCATTAGCAAAGAGCATTTTGACATGATTGATCAATCTGGTTCTAATTTTGAACCATTTCATCATTCTTAGATCAAAGGGTCATTTAATTATATTGTATATCTTATCAAATTCTATATTAATAAGAATAACATTTTCCCTAATCTTAGGACTAATTAACATCTACCCAAGCTACGACCAGATTATTAGGGATAAACTGATCACCCAAAAAATCAGTTTATTGAGATCTCAAAATGTTTTTAATAACTAATTTTATTCTATCAGTAAAAGATTTAGCTACAATTTTTTTTTAGTGATCTTAAGGAGAGTGATAGGACACCATCAAGCAATATAATCTTTATTGATCCCTTTGGGAATCAATTTTATGAAGCCACATAATTTTTAGGTTCAAGATATACGTGATAGAATTCATTGTGGATGAGTGGTCATAAGGTTCGAAATACTTCAATATATAAAACCATGTTTTTTCAATTTCCTTTTGAATGAAGAGGCGGTCCAACCCTTGACTGATATCATTAGATATTTTGAGAACGATACAATTTTTATTATTGTCCAGTTTAGATTGAATAGATATTCAATAAAAGTATCTTGAAACAAGGTTTGATATTCAGAAAATAATTATGCTTGATACGATTAATAATGGATTCCATTCTGCCATCAACATCTTGAAGAGTAAGGACGATGTTCCTTGTATGGTTATGTTTAAGATATTTAAAAAAATGTAGAACTATCATCTGCCTGTTTGATTAACCCAACAATGATGATATTTAGTGGGGCGGAAGGGAGAGAAAGAAGAAAGAAACTAAACAAAATAAAGATTATAATCATGAAATTTATAATTAAAATGTTTTCATACTCTAGAGTAACATCAAAGCCCATATCATCAATACTTGAAATAAAAATGATGCGTAGAAACTCTAGAACATGCTCAGAAAAGAACAGAGGAGATTGAATGAAAATGTCAAAACTCTAAAATAAATTTAATATGAATTTTTAAAACTGTCAAGAAAATACAGCCTCCTTGAAAACGGGAATTAAGCCTGGAAATTGACAGGTTGTAACCTGATTTTTCTATTTTATACCGTGTATGGTTGATAAAAAAAATAAAAAATTAATACAAATTATATTTTTCAAAGTACCTAATCCTTTAAATATAACGAATCTTAATATTTATAATAAAACTAATACTCAATATATACAATTTTTTTTTAATAAGTTGCAAATGAAAGTCTTGAAAAATGTAGTAGTTGTCCAAAAAAAAAAAAAAAAAAAAAAAAAAAAAAAAAAAAAAAAAACCAAAAAAAAAGGTTAAGTTGACAAGAATTATAAAGTAAACAATGATCTTCAGACAGGGCTTAAATAATAATGTAAAAAATCACATAAGAACCAATACCAAACAATGAAATAACTCCTAATAAACAAAGTTTCATCTTGTTGCAACATGATACAAAAAGATCTTTCAGGGATTGATTTTAATATCAAATATTTTGGCTTCAACCTACAATTATAGTGGTACTTGTTTAATAAGACTTAACATATTAAATGAAATTGTATTTTATCATCCACTAAATCTTTTAAGTTTATTGATCTAAAACAAAAATCGGTACCGATAAATTTGTAGTCTCAATAAAAAGAGTTTGATGAGAAAAATCGAATTCTTGAATTCATGAGCAAACTAGAATTCTTGAAATCATAATTTCAAGTGCCTTTTATAATTTAATGTGGATTTACAAATAAATTAATTCATGTTCAAATCCCACAAACAACATGCTCTATGCCAAAATAGATTAAAACCTCTGCTTAAAGTAGGCTATAATAAATCTGCTCCACCAAGCACCCAAGATTAATGCTTTAATATGGATTTATAAATAAATTGATGTGTTTACAAATGACATGTCTTATGCCAAGAAAGATTAAAACCTGGTCCTAAGAGTGGCTATAACAAATCACAAAATTGTTCAATACATAATTTTAATTTCATCATTGTATGAAGTACGTATAAGCATGTAACCATACAATTTGATCAACCTCAGCATATAAAGTTTGAAATGTGACCCTGCTCATAAATATCAAGAGAACCCAATAAATTAAAATAAATAATTAAACAAAAATACTATTTCAATATTTTGTTCAGAAAAATTACTTACCAATGAATTCATCATCCAGCTTGATTGATGTGTTTGAAAGTGAAACATGCCACTTTTCACTAGAAACAAAACCTATATAAGTTCATCACCATAATTTCGAACGCCAACACTATGGGGTAAAATCTGGAAAAAACACCTATAAAGGAAAAGCAAAATAAAACCTTGAATTTAGCAGGGATAATTATGAAGATAATTGTAAAATAATTGAAAGCATCCATCGCCTCCATCGTAAAAACAACTAATGAAATACATATCAACACATAAATACTAGTTAAAGAGAATGAAATACCTATATCATCCAAGTATGGTCTTGAGAAGACTAGGTGTCCTATCTTGCATAATCCATCCTTGTTCATGAGCATTCTCAGTTTTAGCAAGGAGAGCATTGTTTCAGACCTTGAACTCTTCACATTCTCTATGGAAATTCTAAAATGCATGCAATCATCACAATTATCAAAAGATCAAAAACAACCAAAATATAAAGAATTAACTAATCTAATAAAATATGTAATCTATTTCTTCTTTACTTGCCTTCATTGCTCTATGTTCTTTTGGAAGGAATGTTGCACTTTATCCTTCAGATTGTCCATCTTTTGAGCGAACTACACCTCTAGAGCCCTCAATTTAATATCATTTTTTTAACAAAATGGTACTAATTTTATTGGAAATTATGAAGTTTTAAAAATCTATTTGTTGAAGCTCCATCATTTAAAATACCATGAAAATTTATGAACTTGTTTAATTGCATTTAGTCATGAAACCAAAAAGCGTATATATCTAACTAGAAAAGTAATCAGATTAAAAGTAAATAACTTAATTTAATATAAGCTTTGCAATCTCCTACATATACTTTTGACCAATGCCTTTCATTGTCTACCAAAATTACAAAAGAAGTTAAACCTGCAAAACACAGAGAAAATCTTGATGGAAATAGGGGATTCTTTCAAAAAGCTACAATACAAATAAATCTAGAATTAACAAATACAGAACTTTTATTTAAAATGATTGAGGAACAAAAACTAAAAACTCCATGTCTAAGAGCAGGCAGCTTACATTTGAAGGTCTTTCTGATATGCAACACAACCATCTGTGTCTAGATGCATAATAACTTGCAATGTATTTATGTGATGTTTGATCTACTAGGTTTCTGACATATGTGTTTTCCTTCGAAAATCTATAGGAATTGAAGAGTCTCGCAAGGACCCTAGCCCTCACTCGATTTATGGAAGAGCATCATTTCATTCATCATCAAGGATTGTAACAACATAAAATATTATATAAAATATAATATAAAACTTAGCATGGCAAATTGATAAGTTACACTCAAATACCAATATATGGGCTACAACTGGTTATAATATACCTATATGATCCCACTAAGAAGGATAACCAGAACATATATTATGATATTAACTATAACATATATAATAAAGCTTCTAGAGGTTACCCTTGCCGTGCAATAGCATATGTAGTGCACTGAAATGCTTTGGACAAGAAGCTTGCCCATGTCGGAATACTAATTACCACTACACAAGATTGCCTTCATCGAGGAAATCCATGAACTCTGTAACAGAGAAGATGCGATCTTCTAGGAGAGGAGGAGCTCTTCGCAAGCGATCACGAAAAGTAGATATCAGGAACTGCTTCCCATCAATCCCTAATCCCACTTTCAGCATATAACGGCTATATTCAACTTCTTCTGCCAACACATTGACGAGAATAACAGAGCTGTCTTTACTACCATCAACAAAAACTATATCGTTACCAATTTTTGTAATCAGTATGTTCTCATCACTATACTTGATCTCCACCATTCGTTCACCACTTCCCTCCATTTTGTTGTCGATCGTTATCACTTTGTACTGCTCCCAATTTTCTTCATTGATTACTACTTTCGCATTTGCGGCAGTGATGACGTTAAAGTCCAAGCCGGCTATAGTGGGGATGCTGATTTCTGCATTGGGATTGGTACTTTGTAGCACCAGAGACTTTCCTTGCACCTTTGCTGCTGTAAATCTCCCTATTTCTCTCATCACACCACTTGTACCGTCCACAGCATAGAAAGAGTAGTGGGCGTAAACGTAAGATGTCCTGCCATCAGTGCTCTTTCCCATCCACATTGGATTATCGGACCATTTTAAACCTTGTGCTCTCACTGTTTCCCCAGACTGCAAGTGGTACCATCCAGGTACAGAATCACCAGAATCGCCTTGCAGCGCAACGACATCACCATGAAACCAATTTTTTGCCAAATTTTTCATGTCTTCTTCGTGATGTGTATTCTGCCATGCCTTGTCCACAGCCATCAAAGTTGCCATTTCTCCGACAACCAGGACGACACCGCTTTCGGTGGTGATGCGCAAATTACCATCCACCATTGCAGGATCTTTGAGTCGTTCACCGCCAAGCATTGCTTCTGCTTCTGGAATCTTGTGGCCTCCTTCGTTGAAAGAGAATTCAACATCTCGTCCATTTTTCGGCTGCTCATTAGTGGTTGCCTGTACAGAAGGCTGTTTTCTAGGTCGAACAACCAAGCGGCCTGATCATCGCCATGGAGACCGAAAAATTGCAGTTGCTTTCCATGCAATTTTGATGAAGCAATTACTAGATTGCCATCCTGATACCAGATTGGCACCACTTGGTTTTTGAAGGAAAATATGAATAGAAAATAAACAAGAAAACAAGAACTATGAACTCATGAAAGCTGTATTCTATTCATCTTCTAATTTCCCTTGATTACAATGTGCGCCCATGGGTCTTGAATCTACAATAGCCATCTATTATTAGCTTCAACTACTTAACTAACTGTTGTTTTCTAACTGATTGTTATCGAATCCTAACTGTCAGTTTACTAACTGGAACAGCTTGATGATAAAGGAGGGAGGTGGGAGAAATTATCTCGCTTTCGGTAACACTCCCCCTTAATTTCTACCACTTACAATTTTAGCATTTACAATGCCTAAATTTTGTCCAAAGGTCTCTTTTGGTAATGCCTTTGTGAATATATCTGCTAGTTGATCTTCAGATCTGCATCAGATTTTCTCCATTGTTCACTAACTCAAGTGATTGTATCTATGTGCTTGCTCCTCTTGTGAAACACATGATTTTTTGATAAAGCGATTGCTGATTTGTTATCACAGAATTGGTGTTGACTCCTTCTGTGCCTGTAATAAATCTTTCAATATTCTTCTCATCCATGTTGCTTGACATGCTGCTGATGTGGCTGCAACATTGATAAGTTCACTATAGGCTGCTTTTTGGATGCCCATGTGACCACACCTTTGCCTAAAATAAAGGCATGTCCAGAAGTATCTTCCTATCATCAACGCTACCTGCAAAATCACTATCTGTAAAACCAATCAAACTAAAATCGTTATTGTGGAATATAAAATTCCATAATCTGTAGTCCTGCCACATATCTTAATATCCTTTTTCCAACTTGCCAATGTGAGTCTTTTGGTGACTCCATGAATCTTGAGATTAAGCTAACCCCATAACTGATGGTCTAGTAGCTGTAAGATACTCAAACTACCAACAGCCTTTTGAATATTGTAGAATCAACATTGGATCCTTTGTCTAGCTAAGTTTAGTCCCTGTAGCAACTGGTGTAGGTGCAAATTCAGCATCTTAAATCTTTTTAACACATCCTTTGCATACTTTGTTTGACAGATAAATATTCTGATTGTTCAACTTCTATTCCCAAAAAATACTTCATTAATCCCAAATCTGTCATTTCAAATTCATTCTTCATTGCTGACCAGACAAATTTCCAGTAAAAATCAAATCATCAACATATAAACACACAATTAAAATTTGACCTTCTTTGCTGAACAAAGTAGGCTCACTATCGCTTCTGCGGAATCCTTTGCTTATCATATAAGAATCTATCCTGCTATACCATGCTCTTGGTGCTTGCTTAAGACCATAAAGAGCTTTTTTCAATCTGTAAACTTTTTCTTCATGTCCTTGAACTTCATAGACATATACTTCTTCATCTAGAAATGCTGATCATCCATTTGATATACATACCAATTATTTTGAGCAGATGGATAATACCATTCTTACAGTATCTAATCTAGCAACTGGTGCAAATTTTCATTATAGTCCACTCCATGTTCTTGAAAACCTTTTGCAACTAACCTTGCCTTGTGCTTTTCAACATTTCCATCTGCATCAAATTTAGTCTTATAAACCTATTTAACTCCAATACAATCCTTACCTTCAGGTAGAGTAGTTAGATCCCATGCTTTCAATAGCATTCAATTCTTCATCCATTGCTTTTAGCCAATGTTCCTCATTCACTCCCATAAGACATAGGGTCATGAGTGAAAAGAGCAAAATTTGAAACCAAATCTAATTTTTCTTCTTCTTGGCTCATTTAAACTTCAACCTTTAAATCTTGCTCTTAAAGCCATTCATCACTTACTTGTGAATTTGGAGTAGGGTGACATGATGACTAGATTCACCTTGTTCAAACCTTCTTGGTGTTCTTACTGGAGTGCTTGTGCCTGCTTGTGGAGAGGATTGTCCACCTTGCAAATTTTGTTCTTCAAAAACTTCTTCATCCTGTGGAATTGGTGCCCCAACAATGATGGTGCTACCATCCCATGCTTCTGCTTCCTTAAATTCAACATCCCTACTAATAATCACTTGCTTTGAAACTGGGTTATATAACTTATATGCCTTTGATTCTTCAGAATAGCCAATAAAAATGCATTTCTCACCTCTGTCATCAAGTTTCTTTCTCAATTTAGATGGTATAAGAGAATATGCTACACAACCAAAAATTCTGAAATGATATACACTATATTTCTTACCATTCCATGCTTCTTGTGGAATTCGATCTCTGACACTCTTTGTTGGGCTTCTGTTCAGAATATACACTGCACAAGCTACTGCTTCTGCCCAATATTCATTTGACAAGTGTTTAGCTTTCAACATGCTTCTTGCCATTTCCATGATTGTTCTGTTCTTTCTTTCTGCTACACCATTCTGCTGTGGTGTGTACCTTGTAGTCAACTATCTTTTGATTCCATGATATCTGCAAAAATCTTGAAATTGATTAGACATATATTCACCACCTCTATCAGATCTGAGTACCTTGATATATCGGCCACTCTGCTTTTCAACCATTGCCTTGAATTCTTTAAACTTTCCAAATGTTCAGATTTGTTTTTGAGAAAGTAGATCCAAGTCTTTCTGCTAAAGTCATCAATGAATGTTAGAAAATAAGTACTACCTCCAAATGATGGAGTTTGCATTGGTCCACATAAATCACTATGGACTAACTCCAATATTACCTTAGCTCTATATGAGCCTCCTACTGGAAAACTCTCTCTATGCTGTTTTGCCAGAATACAACTGTCACATGAACTTCCTGGCTGTTCTATTGGTGGTAAACCCTTCACCATATTTTTCTTGTAACAAATTTAAAGCTCCAAAATGTAAGTGTCCGTACCTTAAGTGCCATAACCATGATTGATCTAGCTGTATGGATTTGTAGTGAGCTTCTTCTTCTCCTTGGATGCACCGAATATGAAGAGGGAACATGCGATTCTTGGTCATCTCCACTTTTCCTATCAACCTGTCACTTGGAACCTTGTCCAATATTGTGCAGACATTATCCATAAAAGATACTCTGTAACCTTTCTGCACTAACTGACCAACACTCAAAAGATTATGTTTTAATCTAGGTACAAAATAAACATCAGGTATAAATCTTCTTTCACCATTCTTGGCCAAAACATTTATGACACCTTTACCCATGACATCTACAGTGATATCATTTCCTAGTTTCACTTCTGATCTTACAGAATCATCAAGACTAGCAAAAAATTCTTTATTTCCTGTCATATGATTACTGCATCCACTGTCTAAAAACCAAATATCTTTAGCTTTTTCTTGAGTAACATTACAAGTAAGAAACATGCTTCCGGAATTAGAACTAGATTCATCTGTGTAATTAGCATTCAGTACACATATCCTGGTTTATTTCTGCAGTCACTAGCATAATGACCATATTTCTTGCAATAATAACATTGAACATTAGATTTATCAAACCTTTGAGAACCTTGCTGTGAGTGGTTGTGACCACGTCCTCTGTTGTTGTAGTTTCCTCTACTACTGTAGTTTTTATTGTTCTCATCTTCCTCTGAATTGTTCTTTCCATATCTGCCTCTGCCTCTTCCTCTGAAGCTGATGGCTCTTCCTCTTCCTCTGCCAACTGCCTGTGACCATTCTCAAGCGAAGAGTTATTCCTATTCATTCTGGATTCAACAAAGAACATTAATTCATCTACAGATAATTGTTCCAAATCTTTAGTTTCTTCACCGCATCAAATTTACTGGGTAAACATCTGAGTACAAATCTAATCGTTTCTCCATCTAATCCACTATTGATAAACTGATCTATTGATGATTCATTCATTTGCAAATTTTCAAAAGTTCTTCTTCGAGATTGCGCAATTCCCGTATTACCTCTATAAGTGGTCAAGATTTTCCATGCCTCTCTGGAGCGTTGCTGCTGCAACTCTGGAAAATATCGATTCATCCAATCCCTGTTGGATTATAAATAAGGCTTCATCTTTCTTTCTGTTCTCTTTAAGGTGGTCCTTTTGTGCTTGATTTAAGCCAGATGGGCTGCCTCGTCCTGCGGTTCTACAAAACCACTTTCTACCAAATTGAGCAAAATAATTCGCATCCCCAAAAATCCACCATCGAAAACGGGAATTTGAGGCTTTCCTGCCATTTCTTAAGAATGACTTTCTGGTCACTCTGGTCACCGCCGTCGGTTACACTGCCGAGGTCCTCTGAAATGCCGACGTCGGTTCTTTCTGCCGTCGTCGGTCACAAGGATGTCGGTCTCTGCGCTGCTGCTGGCAGCGCTTTTCCTTCACCCGACTGCTTCGAACATTTTCTCTTTCTAATGCGCTCCTGACAACCTCTCTGATCCAATTTGAAGGAAAATATGAATAGAAAATAAACAAGAAAACAAGAACTATTAACTCAGAACTCAGAAAGCTACAGCAATCTTGAGTCATAATCTAATTTCTTGATTACAATGTGCGCCCATAGGGTCTTTAAATGAAAATAGACTCATCTATTATTAGCTTCAACTACTTAACTAACTGCTTGGATTGTTATCTAACTGAATCCTAACTGTCAGTTTACATCCTTAACAGCTTGGTAAAGGAGGGAGGTGGGAGAAATTATCTCCAATTAATTTGACTTTCTAACAGTTTTTGTTGTCCTGAACACCCAACACGGAAATTGATGTGGCTTTTTTCCCATCCAAGCTGGCCAAGTCAAGCCACCATTTTGGATGTTCTGCAAGCCAATGTTCATTCACAGCCTCCAGGTATAACGATCCATCCACTAGAAGACGCAAAACATAGCCAGCTTTAGTTGTAGCGAAGACCTCGCCATGAACAGAGAAAAGATTGGTGAGGCCTGGAACCTTAATTTGTTTAGCTTGGGAGTCGTTGGCATGGCCTGGGCCTTGTTGACAATAAACTGCTTCTTCCCTGACACTGTAGAAATAATACACATCTTCTCCATTCACTTTGTGAGAAGAGAATTTCAAAATGAGGTCATTAGGATGTGGCTGCACGCTGGCTTGTATGAGGGTGTCATCGCTGGTTCGGAGCCAACAACAGAATTGACCGCCGCTTTCGTCTTTGCATAAAACAGTCACAAACTCAGCGTTAGAAGGAAGAACGAGGCTCTGGCCTGCTAATTTCTTAAAGATGATCTCGGCACCCGGCATTGCTCTGCCACCGACAAGTTCAGTCAAACTAAGTCTCTCCATCCCATTTATCCGTGTAAACAGGTTCGAATTCCCGATCACACTAGAAAGTACCATCCTGTCTTCATATATAAGGTGCATAATTTCCTCCACTCCCTTTCCTGCTTGATCGATCGGACTAATGGCCATGGAGACAAGGTCGCCGTGCTGGGAGACGGCTGACATTTTAATGTCCGAATCGTCAAATTGTGTACAGGCGGTCATCCGGTGCGTTTCTGCATTCACTCGCCACAAGGATTTGGATTTGGTATTGAAGAAATAAGCATCGTTGCCAACCACGCCACCAAGGAAAGCATCCCGACTGCTGACGGCATCGCATCCACATCTTCGTACAGTCTTCCACTTGGCACCTGCTCACCCGAGCTAACTGAAACATTTATGATCTCAGAGCCTATGTCCGCCTCCACGTCTGTGTACAGCATCCGATTGCTAAGAACATCATAGTAGGCACGCCCCACTTGACGCTTCTGTCCCTTTACTTCGGCAGTATAATTGTTTACTACCACAAACTGTCCAGATAGCTTGTGTTCCCGAGCCATCTTCTCTAGATGTTGTTTGATGGTTTCCTTCTTGTCGGTCCATTTAGCGGCGTCTTCCGATTGGATCAATGCTTGCTGAGACGCCAAGTCCACCTGTGAAACCTCGCCTCCCAGAGAGATTATCAATAGGCGGCTATATTGTTGGTCGAGGAGATTAATGGCGATGCCACCCACCTTTACAAAATCCTTCCCAACCTCAATACCAGATTCATCTTCTAGTGTGCTGCCATCAATAATCCAGGTCGTCTTCTCAGCATCTAAACCGCTGGTCTTCAGTGACAGTGAGTATCCTTTGGCAAGACCTATACAATATTCTCCTCCCCTGCCTTCCACTTCGTAGATGAGATATCCATGTACTTCCCTGGGAAGTTCAGAATACATTTGCAGCCTTATAGACCGCTTGTCCAGAACAACACTTATCTCTGTCTCTACATACTGGAACATAATTTTTCTGATAATTTCGGAACAAGGAAAGACGACATAATCGTAGTCAAACCTTTCATCTTCTTCCAGCCGTCTAATCACGTCAAAACCTCTGTCGTGGCGAGAAGTTGCAAAGGGTAATATCATATATTCGTAGCTAATGAACGACTTGGGAGTTATTGGAAGTATTAGATATTCAGCCTCTCCAGCGAACATACTGACTCTGTCGTCGCTATGACCAATTCCCTTTCTAACATTGATAGCTTGGGAACGATCTTCAACCATCTTAGGCTTGTCGCCCATCCAGATGAAGTAATTTTTTTTCCCAGACCCCGTCGGGCCATGACGAGTTCGATATATAAACTGGCTGTCGAAACCAACTTCAATATATTTGTCCGCCATTTGAACACTTGTGACGACTGCTCCCGACAGAGGAACCAGTGCTTTCTCATTGGTTTCGTATTTGTATCCGCCGCCATTGTAAGCCTCGTCCACGGTAGCAAAGTAGTTGCCCACTTCTTGGGCATCTGAAGCGACTTGGCCGAAATTATGAGCCAGGGCTCCAAACCCAATTCCCAAGCCGCCTAACAATACGCCTGCTCCGCTCAAAGCCATAGCCACACCTGATGCCCCAACTAATCCTGCTCCGATGCCTGCAACTCCGGCTACAGTGCTTGCCAAGTCGAAAGTCAACTGAGTGCCGAAAGTGGCCTTTTCAACATCGTTCCGAGCGAACCACAACTCGTAAGCATCTAAGCCTACGTTAATGAATCCCAGTGCAGCTCCAAATCCCTCGGTAGCCGTGGATTTGAAAACATTGCCGAATGTGGAGAGTGAAACCTCCCCTGCTAGTTGCTCAGCTTCCAGGGCAGTTTTCACAAGGTCGGCTACCTTTTTAATATCTAGTATGCCCGTGTGTCCAATTTGGAGCACGTTCACGTAAGAGTGCACCTTAATGGCCAGTGAAAGCTCAGAATTTATTGATTCACCGGATGCACTATCCTGTGCACTCCCTCCACGGTTGAGCCACTCTATAATCGACTGCACTGCAAACATTGCGTTCAGGCCGTCGATGGAATCGCCTTCCGGCGCCGCATGGGCTGTGAACTTTCCATTTTCGAAAGTGAAGGCGTTACCCAGGGCCTTCCACTTGGTTTCGAGATAGGATATGAACTCTTTGAAAGTTCCATCCCTGGTGGAAACCCAACGTGTCTCCTCCGTATTATTAGAGTTCATATACTGCATCGTATAGGACCCATCTGCACTTTCATGCAGAGTGTCCAACAATGGTGTCCACTTTTCCTTGAGTCCTTCCTCCTGCACCAAGCGTATTGATGCATCTCGCCATCGAGCAGTCAACTCGTAAGCCTCTGCCGCTGTGTGGGCAGCTCGAAGGTTAAGGTCTCCAGTTAAATAAAATTCTGCATTGCCCACAACGCTTTTTCTTATTCTGCTGTCAAAGATGTCGCCGAGATCAATCCCGCTGCTAATATTTTTCACAGTAATTCCTCCATCAACACGAGCTTGTCCCATCTTATCAGAATCGATTAAAACCATCTTGAACTCGGGATCTTCTGCGCTGCCGAATGCTTTGTAGTTTTTTGCAAATTCGCGCTCCACAAAGAAGTGTTCCATGGCCTGTTGGAATTTGGACTCGTTATCGAAGCTGGCGATGAAAAAATTGGGGTCATAGAAGTAGTATTTTCTCTGGTTGTCAATTACGGTAACGCCTACCAGCATGCTATGTGTTTGAGTATTCAGAGCATAAACCTTGGTTTGTTTGGAAACCTGCAAATTTTTCATAACATCGGTGATGCCATGCACATCTGACAGTGTGGTGGATGCAGAATGGGCCTCTGCATTGGCGTGCAGACCAGCAAGGGCATCTCTCAAACATTCTGCATTTTTCTGTTGGGAAGGCGTCAATTCATCTTCGGAGAATTCTCTGAGTTTGTCGAGAAAGGTCTTGGCAACCTCTTCTCCTGTAGACAGCGCCACCGCCATTGCCCGTACTAGAGGATAACAGCGCCCTCCATATTTGTCTCCAACATTCTTTAGAAAGAAATGTTGAGGAGCAGATTCAAGAAATTCTGTTGAATATGATTTGAAATCACTCTGAATCTGCTCATGCATTTCCATCAAGGGATCTTGATTGCTAGCGACAGATATGTGCCTGCACAACGCGCCTTTTTGTTCCACACTTAACTCGTTAGTTATGACAAACAATTCTTTCATTTCAGAGGAGGTCATGGTGGATTGCATCTGTGGTATATCAATACTTTTATAATCATTATATGCGTCCATGAACTTTTCTTTGTCACTACCGCTCATCAGTTCATTCTCCATTTCTGCATATCGTTCATTGATAGTATAACTTGCCTGTACTTCGCCTCCCGTGCTGCCATTTCCATTTGCACCGGTAGCCTTCTTTATCTGTAACCACAGCCAAATCCTGTCTAGATCCTTAGATTCTGTCAACATATCTGTGTGTTTCTGACACACAGCTGTCATTGCCTTCGACAATTTAGTAGGCTTAGCCTGCTCATTAATTTTTTTCAGCGCTGTCTCAATGGCATCACGTAATTCGTTCCATCCACGAATGGAAGGATCGTTATTGTCAAACTCGCCGCTGCCTGCATATGTTCCGTCCTCGGCATTGTCTATTAGGGCAGAATCTACGCCCAACTTCTTTGCGAGAGCCTTAACGCTTTGTTGCAATATCACGCGGCGATTGTCAAAAGAGCTTTGCAGGGATATATTTGCAATTTCCTTTAAATCCAAATGCACTTCCACTTCCCAATTTGTACCCTTGGACTGCTTGGAAAATCCTTGATACTGGCGCTGAACAAACATTTTCCAGGCTCCGTCTCTGAACTGCATGCAGGCGAAACCGCGCCCGTGCCAAATGTCCTCCACAAAGGCTTTAGGGATCTTGTAGTCGTCCCAATTTACATACATTACAACATTGTCATACAGAACTGCGCTGTTGGGACGATAGTCGTGGAAGACACGGTATGTATCATCGTTCAATCGTGTGACGACGACGGAGCAGCCGGAAAGATCAGCCGTGAAAAAAAATGTTCCGTCCTCGACGCCTGTTCTCGGAATGTCCAGAAATAAGGCATCGTTTGCTTTGTTGTCCTTGTAGCCAAGGACGTAGGCCGATATGGTGCTCTCTGATTCTCTTTCCGACAATTGAACTTCTTTTCTCCCTGGAACATTTCTCGATGGAACCAATTCTACAAGCTTTTTCCCGGATACACCTCTGCGAATGTTATAGCCCAGATAGTTATCTTTTAAAAAGGATTCTGGATTGTCAAGCAATGCTTCAATATCATTTCCACCAGCCATTATTGGAAGATGGCTTGCTCTGTTCCAACATGAAGATTAAAACATGTTAATTTAGATATTTTATTTATTCACTATTTTAGTAAAAAACAATGGAACATAATTATTTTAAAAGTTATAATATATATTCTTTATTAATTAAAAATGAAATAAAAAATTAAAAAATATAATAATTATTATATAAAATATTTATATTTCATTTAATTTATTTATTAAATTTATTAAAATAAATTTTGTTATTTGTTAATTTTAAAGACACTAGTTAATTTAATATTCATGTTTAATTAATATTTTAATTAATAAATGATGAATGGTATTTAAAGAGTGGTCATTGTTTTATGTATATAATTATTAACTTTTAAATAATTTTTAAATTAGATGTTATATATATTAAATTATTACAACATTTTAAATATATTATTTGACAAATATTGATAGATGTAAATTTCAATTAATTTTTTAATAATATATATTTTTGTTCATTTTAATTTATTAAAACATTAAATTCAAAACATATTAATTTAGTTATAAATGAAATGAAAAATTCAAAAATAAATCATCAATAGGTTATCAATAGGTGGCTGAAGTGTTGGTCGAGGAGATTAATGGTGATGCCACCTATGTTTGTGAAATCCTTCCCAACCTTAATTTATCTTCCAGTATGCTGCCATCGATACTGCGACCAACAATTTAGGTTGTCTTCTTAGTAACTAAACTGTTGGTCTCTAGTGACAATGAGTATCCTTTTGTAAGACCTATACAATATTCTCTAGGGTGCACCTTCATGGCTAGTGAAAGCTCAAAATTCATCAATTCACTGAATGCACTATCCTATGCACTCCTCCTTGGTTGAGCAACTCTAAAATCAACTGCACTACAAACATCGCATTCAAACCATTGATGAGATCACTTTCTAACACTGCATGTGTTATTAAATTTCCATTTTCGAAAGTGAAGGCTTTCCAGAGTGCCTTTCACTTGGTTTTGAGATAGGATGTGAACTTTGTGAATGTTCCATCCTTGGTGGAAACCCTATGTGTCTCAGTATCCTCTTCTCCTATAGAGAGCGCCACTGCCATCGCTCATACGAGAGGATAGCAACACCTTCCATATTTGTCTCTGACATTGCTTAGAAAGAAATGTTGAAGAACAAATTTAAGAAAATCATTTTGACTATGACTGGAAAATTAAATTTGTACATGATGACACCAAATTATGCATTTTGGATCTCATTGGAAAACATTAAAAGATAAATTCAAATTGGTTATAGTCATAAAGTAGAGAACTCATGCATGTGTTTAATTTTATCAAAAAAAAAAAAATGCAATTAGGGAGAAAACCTAGATGATAAAAAGAAATTAAAAAGATGCAATCTCATTCAAAGCTTTAAGGGGATATTCATAGCAAGATAAAAGGAGGAATAGTGGTGAATAAGAGGTTGGCATTGGAAAGCATTAGAAGGGTCAATAAATAAGAGAGATTTTAGGAAATAAGCATAGCTTAGATCTGACAATTATGATGAGAATTTGATCTCACATTTCTTAATTATGATCTAATGTTATCTTTGATTTAATAAATAAAGTGTTGTCTTTGTTTTGTTTTATATTTTTGTGTGTCTAAGTGTTGGGTGATCTTTTATAAGAAGAGAGGAATACATTAATTTGGAACCCTATAATTACCGCCTACACTAAGTATTATTACATTAGATTTTGTGTTTGTTAAGACATGTGAGAAGACTCAAAATTGAGTCATGTGGAAGTCTAAAAAAAAATTGTAGATGGGTGAATGAAGGGAACATAAAGTTAACCCCAATAGGATAAGTGAAAGAGCAAGATCACTTGGGGTAGTAGACCTAGAAGATACTATGAGATGAATCCATGTGAGAATTCATGCCATAAAGATAACATAAAGAACAGGAGGGCATGTTGAAGACTTAAGTGATGATGAATAAGAAAGGGTTATAGAAAGAGCTCATGGACCTCGAGCCTCTCAAAATCTCAAGTGAAAAGAGATGGAAGATGAAGCTAAGACTATATTTCTAAAAGTAGTTGTAAGGCTTGGTAGAAAACTAGATGCACCATGTTATAGTGGAAGTTTGAATTCTAAAGACCTTGTAGATTGGATCACAGAGATGGAAAAGAATTTTTAGTATAATTTAGAGGAGGATCCCAAGAGGGTTAAGTTTTCATGTAAAAATTTGAAGGGTCACACATCACTATGGTTGGATTGTGTGTAGACTAAAAGATAAAGAAAAGGTAAGGATAAAATTAAGTAATGAGATTGAATGCTGACAAAATTCAAATATAATTTCATGCCTATATATTATTAGATGAGTTTGTTTTGGAAGCTATAAAAATGGAAACAAAAGGAAATGAGTATTAAAGAGTATAACAAATAATTTCATAGGCTCACTATATGATTTGGGCATGTAGAAGATGATAAATATAAGGTAGGTAGGTTTGTGAATTAGTTATGTTTTTCTATTTAATATGAAATTGGTTTATAATTAACATGAAAACATTAGAAGAAGCCTATCAATGTGCATTGAGGGAAGAAGAAAATCTATGTAGGAGACAAAAAATGAATTACATAGGTATAAGAATATCTTGAAGAGGAATGGAATAGAATAATGGAGGAGTAAAAAAATAGCCGACATTGGAGATGAAAGAAACTCTCAAACTTAGTATACGAAAATAAAAGGAAGAGGTTATTCATCTAGAAGCGGAGGATATTTTGGAAGAGGAAGAGTCCAAGGCTTCAAAAGGAAGTTCTTTAGGTTCAATAAGTATGTTCCACATAGAGACTTGAGTGTCCAAAAGAACCTCATGTGAACAATAGGATAAGTGAAGGAACAACTCATTTTGCCCATAGGGATGAAGACAGTGTGGAATTTCTAGTTAATACAAAAGATCCAAATATGAAGAAGCACTTATGATGAAGAGAGTGTTTTTGAAACCAACCAAGGAAGTGAATGATCCAACACAAAGAAAAGGTCTATTAAAAACTATTTAGAAATCTAGAAGTAAGTGTTGTAAGTTAGTTACTGATCGTGGAAGCATAGATAAATTGGTGTCTCATAAAATGATAAAGAAACTTAGGATAAAAAGCTTATTACACCCTACTCCATATTTAAGGTTTCACGGTTTCTGAAATCTTATAAAGTGATATTAAATGAATAATGCATGTTGATTTTTCCATTTGGTTCATATCAAAATGAAGTTATCCATGCTATTATTCCCATGTATGTGTGTCGTATTGTTGAGAAGACCATGGTAATATGATAGAAGAGTTTTACATGATGGAAGAACAAACACCTACACTTTTTTGAAGGAGGGAAAGAATTTCACATTGATTCTGTTAAAGGATAAATGAGATAAAGTGGAAATTCATTCAAAGGTGCTAATGATTTTAGGCAAGAAAGTTTTAAATGTAGTAAGGTAAGTGATCTAGCCATTGCAATTCTTTATTAGATGGAAAATATATTGATATTTTTATGAATGAATTACCTGATGGATTTCTACCTATGAGAAGCATCAACCATCATATGGATATAGTGCTAGGAGCAATATTACCATATAAGAAAACTTATAGGCTAATCCCTATGGAAAATTCTGAAATAAAATACAAGTACATGAGTTGTTGGATAAAGGTCTAATCATAGGAATTTTAAGATCATGTGTGATTCCACTTATGTTAGCACCAAAGAAAGGAAGAAAATGGTGAATGTGTAAATATTCAAGGGTAATAAATAATGTTGATCACAAGTTTCTAATATCAAGGATGGAATATTTAATGGATTATCTATGTTGAGCCAAATAATTCATCAAGATAGATTTAAAGAGTCATAATCATCAAATATAGATAAGAGAATGTGATAAATAGAAAATTATTTTTAAAATAAATGATGTTTTTTATGAGTGGATAGTTATGCCAATTGTATTGACAAATGATCCAAATTAATATTATGAGGCTCATGAATGAGGTCTTAAAACCATTCACAAATAAATTTGTGGTTTTTTATTTGGATGTTATTTAACTAAGTCATTCTAAGGGAAAAATTTAAAACATTTGAGATTGCTATTGAATAAGTTAAAGTAAGATTTTTTTTGATTAATTGAAATAAGTGCATCTCCAGGCAAGAGGAATTAGTATATTTTGAATTTGTATTCTCAAAATATGGGTTATAGATGGATCCTCAAAAAGTGAAATTAATTATAGAGTGGCCTTCACCAAAAAGGAATTACTATTTTTAGAAACTTACTATTTTTAGACTGCACTACTAAAATTGAAATTTGGGGCACTTTTATTGGGTTTTCAAGGGTAAAACTTAATTGATTGGATATCCATGCCATGTCATGGATTTATCCTCATTCTTAGCTTTCCAACAATTTAAACAGTGAGTCAATTGGAGCTACAGTGCAAAATTTATGGCTCCCAGAAGTATCGTCATCAATTAGGGTGGAACTGTCACCCAAATTATCACCTAAATTATTGCCCAGATCATTCCTCCTTCCTTGAAAATCAATGGTCCCCATTGCATCAATGTTCCTCATTAGGGGTGGTAGTTGTGTCTTGATTTGATTCTCTGTGAGCCACTCACCTTGGTGGCTAAGCTGGCCCCTTTTGACCACTCGATAAAGTGGAATAGAGCATCCTCTTGTTGTATTCATCCATGTGTCCAAAATCTAATCCTCCTCTACTAGAGAAAAAATATATGGATCCAACTCATCAATGTCTAGTTGTTCTGCTATGACTGAAGTGTCCAATAGAGGTGGATGATATGGTTTGAGGAGCTCCACATTGAATATTGGATGCAGACCAAGGTAGGCTAGTAGGTTTAACTCAAAAGCATTTTCTCCAAATTTTCTAGTGATGGTGTAGGGACCATATCGCAGAGGCCAAATTTTTCTATGTGGGCCTACAAGTCATTCCTTCTGAAGCCGCAACCAAACCTTGTTACCCACAACAAAATGGTGTGTAATCCTATGTTTGTCATGGTGTTGCTTATACTTCTGATTCATCTTCCCCAAGATGTCATGAACTTACATCTAGATGTGTTGCATTTTTTCAATTAACTTTGTTTTTTTTGTTGCCTCAGATCTTCCATGAGGTGTGTATTCCATGGTGAAGAATGGAACATCTATATCAATTGGTGCCATGGGTTGGAACCCGAAGCATACTTGGAATGGAATGTACTTGGTCGAGTTGTGTAGGGCCTAATTGTATCCATGTTGTATGAAAAGAATCCCCTCATCCCATGTGCATGGATGTTTGGAGTGATACATCCAAATCATGTGAACAATCAAGTGGTTCATAACCTCTGTCTGACCATCAGTCTGTGGATGAAAGGTTGTGGACTTCATCAACTTGGTATCCATCATCTTCTATAGAGTGGACCAGAATGCTCAGGAACCTGCTATCTTGATTTGAGACAATGGACTTGGGGAGACCAAAATGGAGCCATACATGACTAAAATATAGTTGAACAGTTTCTTCAATAGATATATTTTTCTTACAAGCAATCATGATAGCCATTTTTGAAAAATGATCAACTACCACAAAAATACAGTCCTTACCATGTTTTGAAGTGGGCAAACCTGAGAGAAAATCCATTGAGACAGATTCCCAAGGCCTAGTTGGTTCTGGAAATGGCATGTACAATCCTTGCTTCTTATTTGTCAGCTTGGCTATCGCACATGGGGTACAATATTTGAGATATCTTTCCACATCCTTTCACATATGGGGCCAGTAGAAGTGTTTTTGAAGAAATACCAATGTCTTTTCTATACCAAAGTGTCCATCTATCCTATTGAAATGTGCTTCCCATGTCATTTTCTATTGCTCTACGGCTGGAACACAGATGTACCCCATATGACAGAGAACATTATTTTGCAAATAGAAATTAGAAACATGTTTATATTTTTAAAGCACCTGATATATATCAGCAAATGTAGGATCTGATTCATATAGAGAACCCCAAGTGGCAATCTCATGTCCACACAGGTCAAGAACTATTGTGAGTGTAGTAATTGGTGAGTGGCTCAGACAATCTGTAGTTGTATTTGAGCTCCCCTTTTTTTGTTTGATGATTAGATGGAATTGCTGAAGATATGTGGCCCACTTTTGGTGCCTCTCATTTCATAGTTTGTTCTATGTCTAGATGAATTCGAATGGTCTGTGGTTAGTGTGGATGACTGTATCTTTCCCCAAGATGTAGGGTTTCCATTATTTATAGGCTTATACAATGGCATAGAGATCATTATCATATGTCATATATTTCCTAACTGTATCAGTGAAAGTTTCACTGTGATATGCAACAAGATGTCCATGTTTCATGATGACAGCTCCCATGGCATATTCAGATGCATCTATCATCAACTCAAAATGTTGATGCAAATCTAGCAAGGCAAGAATAGGTGCTGAGCAAAGTCTGTTATTCAAATTATCAAATTCCCTTTGTTGTATTTCACCCCATTGAAATGTAGTTTTAGCTCCTCCTTTAGTCACTTGGGTTAGTGACCAAGCAACATGTGAAAATCCAAGAACAAACCTGCAATAGAAATTTGTAAGACCCAAAAAGCTACGAATAACTGTGAGGGTCCATGGTGTGGGCCATTCTTGAATAATCCAAATCTTTTATAGATCAACATGGACCCCTTTCTCATTCACAATGCACCTGAGGTACTGAATTATTGTCATCTTGAATGTGCATTTGTCAAGATTTGCATACAAGTTGTGTTCCTGAAGAGTTTGAAGCACCTTACAAACATGTTGCAAATGTTCCTCCCATGTTCTATTGTAGATGAGTATGTCATCTAGGTAGACAACCAAGAATGAGTTGGTGAAGTGTTGTAGGATGTCATCCATCATCCTCCTGAGGTTGCAGGTGTGTTAGTTAAGGTAAAAGGCATAACCAACCCATTCAAAGAGCCCCTCCTTAGATTTGAATGCAGTCTTCCAGACATCAATGGGATTGATGGGAATTTGGTGATATCCATATTTGAGATCAATTTTGGTGAAAAACTTCACACCACAGAGTTGGTCCAGCAGATCATCAATCCTAGGGAGAGGGTAGTGATTCTTCACAATGATTTTATTCAAGGCTCAATAGTCAATGCAAAGCCTCCATGTTCCATCTTTCTTTGGTGCCAAGACAATTGGGTTGCCACAAGGTGAAGAGCTTGGTGATGTGACCCTTTTAGATCAATTGTTGAATCTATCTTTTTATCTCATCATTCTCCAAAACTAATCTATGATACACAGGACTGTTAGGCAAAGGTGATCCTAGGATCAAATATATATAATGTTTTACCTAGCAATATAGTAGAATTCATGTGGGTGACTTGAATAAGTCATCATATTCTCCTATGATTCATCCTATCTGATTTTGTTATTGTGTTGATTGTGTAGTTAGGACTGGAACATCAGCGTTCTTGGATTTCTGTGGTTTAACCACCATTAGAATAAATTGCTTTGTCTTCTCTACCAATCTCTTACATTGCTTAGCATTGATCAGGGAGATAGATGTGGGAGGTGGTACCTCTGGTACCCTATAGCGCTATGTTCCAAGAGTGAGGGTGATTCTTTAGGTTCATGATTCATAGATGCCATGTCACTCATACATGAATGGATGACCAAGGAGTACATCACAAACATCTAGATTGACCACATCACACAAGACTTCATCTTGGAAAGGTTTTATTGCATATGAAAGAAGACACTGATGGGTGACACGGAGGTCTCTCCCTGGGCTCAACCATCCAATACTATATGGCTTTGGATGAGGATTCATGGATAGATTTAGACTTTTCACAACTTTAGTAGAGATTAAATTCTTTTGACTCCCACTATCAAGAATGAAATGCAGAGGCTTACCTTTTACCCATAATTTAGAGTGAAATAATCTTTCCTTGTCATTTAGCCTTTCCTCATGGGTCTGTGATAAAGTGACAATGGTGTCAAGCTCAGCATATACAATTTCTTCTTCATCCTCTTTGACTATGGGTTGTGTATGAGACAGAGTAGTAGATGTCAAGTATTATGACTCAAAAAGTAGTGACTTGATGGCTCGACATTCTTCTTTGGAGTGAGTTCCAATTTTGTGGTAATCACACCATTTTCCAGCCTTCCCCTTTTGGGGTTTCTTATCTTGAAACTCCTTTTGCTTCCAATTTTGGCCTCATGTTTGACCTTCCTTGTCACTTTTCCATTTTGAGGGATGACTCTTCATATTCTTTCTGCCATGCTTCTACTCAATTTTCACTGCAAATTTATATGCCTCACTGAGGGTTTCTAAATTAAAGAGTTCCATTTCCCCCCATATGTACCATTGTAGTCCACCATGATATTTGAGAGTCTTATGTTTCTCACTTTCTTGGATTCCCAATCTTACAGACAAAGAATGAAAAATATCTATGTAATCTTGAATAGATTGGTCCTTACCTTGGCGAAGTTATTGCCATTGTATGTACAGATCATCATATGCTCCAATGGGATAGTATTATTCTTTCATTGCTTCCATGAAATCATCCTAGGTAGGTTCCACCTCAAGACCAATGTCATCTATACTAAACCTCTTTTTGTACACTTCCCACCAGTTTTTCATAGGCAATGATGCTTTCAAAAGAGCAAAAGTGATCTTTTCTCCATCGGTGAATTTATTTATAGAGAAGTAGAAAGACAATTGATCTAACTAATTTTTTATTACATCAACATTGATTTTACCTTCAAATGTAAGAATATCAAAATTCACTTGAACCTTGAAGGGTGTTGGGGCACTTAAAGGATGTTCCATAGATGAGGAGCCAGGAAGTGTAGTTGAGGAGCTAGAATTTCCCATCAAGAGTTGTTGAAGAATTTGGGCAAATTGTTGCATCATTTGTGCTTGTTTCCATTGAAGGGATTCATTCACATTTCCTTGAAAGGATCAGATGTCTCTATGTCATCTGCCATTTGAAGTCATTTGGAGCAAATAGGTGGATAGTTTGGAAGCTCTATTGTTTTCCACCCAAGCTTCTTATAGCTTGACATCATCCTTAGGATCATGCACTCTCAAGACAAACTGATATGATACCACTGATCTAAAACTCAGAAGTTCTAGTTGATAAATATTTCAAGAACATAGAAATAACAAAGTAACAATGAATTCTCTAAGAAGAGATGTATTATTACTCAAGATCGCAATACAACTATATGCTTATCTCTGGGAAGAGATGTCTGATTTTACATTTTGTGGTTTGACTTCCATGCTTTAAAACAATACAAAATTTGAGGAATTACTATTTTTAGAAACTTACTAGTTTTAGACTGCACTACTAAAATTGAAATTTGATGGCACTTACCTTTTTCAGATTAATGGATAGACCTTTCTTGGAAACAACATGGCCTAAGAGTTTGCCTTCATGAACAACAAACACACATGTATTTGGGTTTAGAGAGATCCCAAATTCTCTACACCTCTAAAAAATCTATCTTAGGTGATTCAAATGATCTTTTGCTTCCTTGGAGAAAATTGTCACATCATCAAGATATACCAATACAATGTCATTGATTAGTCCTTGGAAAGCCATATCCATTTTACATTGACAAACAGCTCCAGTATTTGACAATCCAAATGGAATCTTCCTATAGGCATATGTGCCCCATTCAGTTTTGAAGGTTTTCTTGTATTAGTCACTTTATTTCACCAAAATTCGATTGTACCTAGAATAACCATCTAGGAGAGAAACCCTCTCGTTACCTACCACAACTTGAAAAATTTACTCCATGGAAGGGAGGGGATAATGATCTCTCAAAGACACTCTATTCAAGTCCCTGAAGTCCACACACAACCTAATCTCCTCATTCTTCTTTCTAATAGGGACTAAGTTGGCCAACCAAGAGGAATGCTTGATGGGAAAGACTATTTTGGACTCAATCAGTTTGGTGAGTTATTTCCTCATGAGAAGCTCAATCTTGGGATTGATTGGCCTTTATCTTTTATTGATGGGTTTGGTATTTTCACCTAGATCTATGGTATGTTGAGCTAAGCTTAGGTCAAAACCCTTCAAATCACTATACTCTCATACAAAAATATCACTAAACTCCTTGCATAGTTTAATGAAATCATGCCTTTCTTGACTGTATACCTTCCCAAGTGCAAGTAGCTTATCTTTAAATATTTCTACCCTTTCATGGTTCTTTTGATTAGTGGACATACCTACCTTTTCCTTCTTGAGATGGTCGTCTTCATTGAATATGCTTTCAAGAGTCACTAGGCCTTTGGCAAGCTTGTTAGACTTCAATTGGACAATCTTCCCTCCATATTATTGTTGTAGCTTAAACTAATTTTTGGTAGAGAACTCAGCTTCTTCTTGTAATAAAATTACTATTGTTTTATCTCTATCAACGACCTATCAATTGATGACATTATCTGGTATAAAAGGTCTCACAATCACCTTTAAATGAGGTTGATCCTTGCCTTCTCTTATGCCTTTTGGAATATCAAATTAAGCACCAATAGATGCCAAAATATCAACATGCTTATTGTCTTCCCTTGGAATAGATTTGATGTTAAAATCCATGAAATTTTCTACAAGATTACAAACTCTATGCTTATAGGATTTGAGCAAGGAGTTCTTGGTCAAATTCTGCCCTCTAACTTGATTTAAAACAAGCTCGCTATCACCAAACACTTGAATTTCTTTGACACCTCTTTTCCTTGCCCATTTAAGTCCATGGATAAGAGCCTCATAATCTACTACATTGAAAGTACAAGAGAACTAAAATATGAAAGTTGAAAAATACCTTTCTTTTGAAGGTGAAACTAGCATAGCTCCACCACCTACCCCCATCTTGCTTCTAGACCCATCAAAGAAGAGTTACCACAAGCGATTCACATCCTCACTTGGATTCATCAAATTAGGTATGAAAGAGCCCTTCTCATGCATATAATAAAATCCAAGACTATATTCTCAATAAAATTGTAAGGATCATGTTCATAGTTGTCATTTCCCCACTCATCTAAGAACAAATTAGAAACTCCCTCGAGGGAAGATGACAAAGATTGGTCAACGTGAAGCTCCTCTTCATCAATGATGGCATAGTTAACATTTTCCACCTTAGGTGAATATGGTTTCGAGTGATTCATATGGATAGGTTTTGACTTAATATTCACCTTAGTGCCATATTTTATTCTAAACACCATGTAGGACCAATTGGCTACCAAATATCCACCTATCTTGGATGTAAAGTCCCTTGACAAGCAAAGAGCGAAATAGGGAGGTAAATATGCTAGCACCACATCATGGAGAATTGAAAAATTATGAAAAACATGAATGGTCAAATTTGAACCTTTCACTATCCCCAAGGTCTTGGGTTTTTGATCCATCCAATTGTAAAACTCCTTTAGTCATTGGCTCATACTTGAGCCATAGCTTATCTGCTATACATTTGGGCATAATTGATGTCCTCAATCCACTATCTATGATACAATTATGAACCAAAAAATTAAAAATAATTAGAGATAGGTAAAAAAGAGGAGTCTTCTCATATTTTTTCACTTAACCATCTATGGATTGAGTTTCATTAACCAAAACCACATTGTCATTTCTAGATGGGTCAGCCTATTTGCCTAATCCATGCAATTCTTTTTGAAGTATATATTTCTACCATAGTAATGTCAGAGGATCCCATAATTAAATATTCATATGAAGTTTCTTCATCTGGTCTACCACATTGATGGAAGGATTATTCACCTTGGGTTTCTCTTTATGAACATTAACACTTTGTGATGTAGCATGTGTAGGTAGAGTTGTAGCAGCTAGCTTAGAATTTGGAATCCTCTAAGTTTATTGTGATTTAAGGGATTAGTTATACCCACTTACCATAGGAGATGATTTAGGAGTCACAATAGGTCCTTGATTATCTCCCCGAGCTTCATCAATAACCCTCCTTTTGGACCTAGTATTAGAGCAACACTAGTATTTTGATTGTTTGTATTCCCCACGTAATTAATGGAAAAAAATTCACCTTCAAAATGATTCATGAGAGTGGAATTAGATTGAACGTATATATTTTCATCCCAAATTACATTGGCATCTCAAAATTTTAAAATTAAGATGTTTGATCACCTTGTGTAGTCATGCCTTGATTTTGTATCTCATTGGCATAAGAAACTTGTTCTTGATCATGTTCAAAAGGTGGATAGTTGGGTTGTTCTTGGACCAATTTTTTTTGAGTGGGGAAAAGGGCTTTAGAGGATGAGGGAGCACTAGGATTATATCTTTGATAAGGTTTGACATGGGTATTTTGTCTTTGTCCTTGATTATTTCCTTGAAAAGAAGGTCTGTTTGTTTGTCCAAACTGATTGTAGGATTGATATGGCCTATAACCCTAGGCTTGTTGCATTTTGAGGGAAACCAATTCATTAGTAACACTTTGGAGAAATTTTTTGACTTTGTGTATTTCCTTTTTAGGGGCAATGGTAAATTTTTCTTGGCTAGGCAAAGGAGCTAAAGTGGGAAATGCACTTTGACTAGGAGAATGCAAATCAGGGAATAGTGGCATTGAGGTCTAGGAGATATCTTTCCCACTTGGACAAGATAATTCTCAACATTTATGCCTATTTCATAGGTAGCAGGCAATGTGTTTCCACCCATGGATTGAATCATCATGGCAATGTCACTATTCAACACTTTCAAGTAATACAAAAATGCATAGTTTGCAGTTGGCCTCACAAGAATTAGGATTCTATCACAAGTTTTTGGAACCTAGTCTTTAAATATTACATGAATTCATGTGGTTACCTCTTCATTGTGGTCAATTTCTTAGATAGATATAGGTGATCACTATTTTCCATAAACCTATCAGTCAATAGAGTCCTCAATTCATCCCATGAGTCAATAGAATTTATAGGTATGGTCCCATACCAATCCAAAAAATTTCCTTTAAAAGACAAGGCCAACAACCTAATAGCTAAATTTTCTTGGGTGATATTGTGGATATTACAAAAGTTTTCTATATTCCAAATGTGCTTAATGGTAGTAATAGGACCATATCCACCAAAATATGGGACACTTTTGAGGGCAGCTCCTAGAATTTCATCATATTGGGCAAGATGCAAGGGAGATGCTCCAGTGAAAGGCACAAAAGGTTATCTTATAGCCATTTTAGAATGATCACTAAAAGTTATACAAATGGAATGTAACACAAACTTGGAATCTATAAACACAAATTCTCTTTGCAAGGATGAGTATTGACAAACCTAAACCTTTTGGTGGAATATGGAGGTAATTCCACAAACTCAAAGGGTAAACCTTTAGCAGAAGATGTAGTGGTCACCTTAGGCATAGACAATAGGACTGGTCATCAACCAAATACTTGAATTCTTCAATGGAGTCATCAGGTACTGAATGTAGATGTTTCTTTCTCTTCAATAATGCCAAGGTTAGCACCAATATTGAACAATCTTCTAGGACTTAGACGTCCCACCAAGCATGCCAAAAATTGTTGATGATTAGATTTTTACCCTTGAGGAGATGTTCAACTCTTCTCATCCAAATGGAAAAATTAAATCATCTCTCTTGTTATGGGTGACAATTTCATTGAGATGAATTTGTAGATTAAGGGCTAGCTCCCCTTGATGCACTTTTAATGCTCTCTCTAATCTATCAATTGTGTATGAAAAGGGTTAAAGAAAACTACTAAGAAAATAAAATGGTGATGCACCAACCAATAATGTCCTACCAATTGACTGCAACCACTACTTAAAGGTAGAACAAGGTGTTTTTCACACAAGACTCACAACTCAGGATTTATTACTACATCAATGTTTCATATGCTAGATTTGACAAGAGATATGATTCTTAAGAAGGAAATGAATGATCCAAAGATAGATACAGTCATGAATCACTTATGAGATATCTTGACACTTAAGAAAGAATACTAGCAAAGACCTACAACAATCTCCTTTCTATAAATTGGTAGACCATCAAGAGTACAAGCTAGAAAAAGGTAATCTTTCACTAGACTAGACCAACAAGATTCAAGTCATTACTCAATTTTATATCATGTGAGTGGAAACAAAACTTGTATATTTATTCAAGAGTTCCTTGAGTATAAATTTGGTCAAAGTTTTCCCAATAACCAATGGAGGCTAAGAAATAAGCTAAGAGAATGCATATATATAGCCTTGAGAGGCAGAGAAATCAAAGGAAGTCCAAGGGTCACTTGGACATGTGTCATCTTGAAAAAATTAGTTACATTTGCATGGGAGAGAAGTAGGTGAGCTATTCCATGTCATCGAATAGATCAGTTACAATTAGTTACAACCAAACCAAAAGCATTAGTTATATTTGTTAAAACTGAACCAAAGCCTCAGTTACATTTTGCCATTTGTTACCTCTATCTTTGTCTTCAAGTTCCCATTGAGTTTTTAAACTCCAATGGTTATTTCCCACAATTTGAAATTGATGTTTTATAGGCTATCATCCTTCAGATATTTTCTTCAGACTTTTAATCTTAGTCCTTTTGTTTCCTTTGTATCAAACAAGCTTTTTGAAAGAATTCATTTCTTCAAACTTTCTATTTGGCCCTTTGAAATGTTCCTTTGGGTTTCTTGAAGTGGACCTTCAGCTTTGGAATGACCCTTTTGACTTCCTTCAAATGATCCTTTGGCAATTTGAAAAGACCCCTTCAAAAAAGTTTCAAGTGTCTTTTGGATTTTGAAAATAACCTTCTGAAAGGAAAAAATACCCTTCAATTTTTTTGAAATGGTCCACCTTCCCACAAAAACAATCTTTTGGACTTTTTGAAAATATCCCTTCGAGAAAGTTGAAATGCCCTTTGGACATTCTGAAAAGTACCTTTCAGCCTTTGGAAATGACTATCTAAAAATTGGAATGCCCTTCAAAATATTTATAAGTGATCCTTTAGCTTGAAAAGGTCCTTCAAAAAAGTTGCAAGTGTCCTTCAAAAAGTTGCAAGTGATTTTAGCTTGAAAAGTCCTTTGAAAAAGTTACAAGTTTCCTTCGAAAAATTTGCAAGTGTCCTTCAAAAAATTTAAAAGGATAATTTTCCCAATAAAAGATACCCTTCATAAAAATGAAACATACCCTTCAAAAAAATTGAAAGTGTCATTTTGGTTGTAAAGATATCTTTTAGAAAAATTGCAAAGTACCTTCAGGAAAATTGTGTAAACAATTTGTTCAGAAGACTTTGGCACTTTGTCTTTGGGAGATTTGTCTCAGAAAAATTATCTGAAAAAATTTGTTACTTGGCCGAATGAAAAGTCTGAAAGAAATACACTAAAGGAAAAAGCTTCAGATAAAAAGTCTGAAAGAATTCGGCAAAGGCTTAGAACAAAAACCTAGAGGAATTCATTAAAATCTTAGCAAAGACCAAAAATGAACTTTTTGAAAGGAATAGACTTGTACATTTGCTTTGGGATTTGTCAAAGAACACTTCTTCCAAATAAAATCTAAGTACTAGACTTGGCCAAAGATATAGACTTAGATGATTTTCACAAATAGGGGTGCCCAATTTTACACTGAAGGGGCAAAATTTGGTCAACAATAATATGAATTGATCAAAGACAATGCTTACCCTAAGGAAGATTTGGGAGAAAATGCTCCAGAGGATAAAAATAATCTTGAAAATTTTGTGACTCAATGTGCTCCTCAGTATTCTAGCTCCCCACCACCATCTATTGACATGATGAATTCTTTCTCTAATGTGATTAATTGCCTGTCAAGTAATTTGGATGATACTTTTATTGAGTAGAGATCTCAATCAGATTCTATCTTAGAGGAATATGTGGTTTTTTAGTTTATCCCCCTATTGGTTATCCTTCTAACCCTGGTAGCATGCCCTTCATCAGTCTCAGTGAAAATGGAGGTGATTCCTACCCCATGGTTATTTTTCTAGAGAAAAGACTAGATAATCCCAACTTTGAAATGGATTTGTTAGTGAGTGTACCCTTGTCCCTTAAGGAACCCAATGTTTTTGAAAATTAGAAGTCTAAAGGGGGTGGCAAAAGACTCAAAATAGACTTTGTGTCCACCCCACTGGATCATTCTCTGGTTAAAGATAGAAAAGAATCTAAAGATATCTCTAATGGTGGTCCTAACCCAGATTTTAAGAAGAATGCCAAAGAAAAAAATGTTATGAAATGTTTCAAAAGATTATATAGCAGTGGGGGCAAGCCCTATTATCAATCTAATTGACCCCCCCACTCCCATGTTTTATGCGGATTGTAAGTTGGAATGTTAGGGGCTTAGAATCCCATGATGAAAAACCCATTGTGAGATACTTTAGGCACTCGAGAGACAAACTAAATTTTTTGTGTCTTTAAGAAGTTAAGGCTATGGGCTACCAATTGTTGTTGGTCCTTAATTTCATTTGGCCTAATATAGTGCAATTTTCCAATAATCACCAAAGAGGTAAAGGAGGGGCCTCAATCTTGGTTAACCCTAATTTGAAAGAATGCATTATTGACCACAATATCTCCACCTATAATAGAATTGTATGGATTTTGCTAGAAATCCAAAACCAATGTTTTGGTATATGTAATTTATATGCTCCAAATGACTATAAAGAAAGATATGATCTGTGGAATTGGCTTGCTACTAACCTGAAAAATGTCCCTTAGATCTTTGGAGGTGAATTTAACATGGCCGAGGAAAAAGAAGACAAAATTGGTGGAGATCATTAGTCCTGGAAAGGAAATGAGCTTTTATTTTGATCTAAATTGAAGAGAATTTAGAGAATCCTTGATATGTTATAGAAAGGCAAAAATCAAAGTAAATGAATCTAGTTTACCTGATGTAACAATTAGAGAAATAAGAAAAGATAGTATTCCAAAACTGATAGGTTTTACTTGAATAGAGATTCCTTTCTAGTGACCCTAAATAGTGATGGAAATGTGGTGAATGTTATGCCTTATACAATCTCAGACCACCATCCCATAGAATTGAGCTTTTCTTTGAATTCAAAGGAAGATAAAGATTCCTCATATTTCAAAGGACTTTATAAGTTCAATGTGTCTCATCTTTCTATTCAAGTCTATATTGATGATATCCATTCTTCTTGGAATATTAGGAAGCTCTCTTGCAGTTTTGGCTCTAAAATTGATTAGTGGAATTCTTGTATGGAAATTTTAAATAACTTTGTAAGAACATATGGTCAAATAAAAGATAAAAGTTTTATCCAACTTGATCTATCTAATGATAGACTAATGGATGATCTTAACTCTCTAGAGCATCAAGTTAGATAATCTCAGTGCTACCTTGCTAAAGATGCACAAATTAGCTCAAGATTGACTTGGCTTAAGCTTGGGGACAAATGATCTAAGTTTTTCTTTCGTTTCTTGAAAGCTAAACACCAAAGGAGCAAAATTAATGGCATTGAGGTTTAGGGTAAGATTATTCATGAGTCCTATAGAATCAAAGAATCATTCTATGAATTATGTTCCAACTTGTTTATTTCTAATGGTTCCAATGATCTCAATGAAAAAATGGGGTGATTTATGATATCTATATTCCAAAAAAAGTGTCACGAATGTAAGTAACTTCCCTTGATGAGGATATCACGTTGGATGAAATCAAAGTAACCATAGACCCACTCAAGAATGATAAATCACCTGGTATTAATGGTTTCCCTACTAAATTTTACAAAGCCAATAAGGACTAGGTACCTAAAGATTGTAGAGGTCTATAAATAAGCTATTGATGTTGGTTCTTTGGGTATTGATATTAACAAAGGTGTTATTAAGCTCATCCCTAAGGAAGGAGACCTATATTCAGTCAAAAACAAAAAGTAAATTACCCTCCCTAATGTCTCCTACAAAATTTTGACAAAAATCTTGGCAAAGAGATGCCCTTCCCTACTATTGCATTTTTTTTGAGACTCAAACTAGTTTTGTTAAAGGAAGATACATTCTAGATAACCTGATTACTAGCTAGGAAGAAATGTATTGGGCCCAAGATTATAATCAAGATGTAGGCATGATTCTTCTTGAGTTTGAAAAAGCTTATGACAAAATAGAATGGCCCTTCATTGAAAGAATTCTAAGAACATTTGTTTTTTAGGATAAGTTTTGAAGAATGATTAGTGTTTTCTTCAAATATGCCTCTATTATTGTCAAAATGAATAGGGAATTAACTGAGTCACTTGAGCTTCAACACTCCATTAGACAAGGGTGTCCTCTTTCCCCTTCATTATTTGTGTTGGCTGCTGAAACCTTACACTATCTCCTTAGATTTTCTAATGTTGGACCTCCTATCAGAGGCATCTCTTTGCCCAATGAGGATGTTTCAATTGATGTCTTATTTTATGATGACACTACTTTTTTTTGTTAAACTAAAGCAAAGTAACTTGAATCAGGTCTCCATGAGGTTGGATATATATTGCTTTGCTTCTAGTTCCAAGGTCGCTATGCATAAATCATGTTTTTTGGGGTGGAAGGACTTCCCTCCTGATTGGATTTCAAAGTTTGGCTAGGCATGGAAAGGGCCAGATGAATTAGTTAGATATTTTTGAATTCCTTTTGCAATTACCCCTTCATTTAAGCTCATGTGGGAGTGGATATTTGTCAAAATTAATAAGAAAATTGCAAAATCATAGGGACACTTGCTTTCCTTACTTGGAAGGTTTCAAGTCTGCCAAAAAGTTCTTTCCTCATGAAGTATATATTATGATTCTTGTTGGCTCTTCAGTAAGACACAAATTAATATGTTACGTAGAATAATATGAGATTTCTTGTGGTCTAATGGCAAAGGAGGAATGAAAAGACATGCTATCTCATGGAAATTTTGTTTGAAGCCAAAACATATTGGGAGTCTTGGCCTAAAATATCTAAGGATCTAAGGCATCACCCTTGTGGGTAAATAGATAAAAAAGCATTCAAAGGGGATGAAACCTAAAAAATCTTGGTCAAAAATAATATCTTGAAAGCTTTTCCTAGAGGTAAACCACTTTGGAAAGGGCTCAATATAGTGAATCTCTTCATAGGTCCCTTTTATGTTAAAGTTGTTGGTTCATCAATTTTTGTTTCTATATGGTTTGCTTGGGACTTTGTTAAACCTTTTTTCACTACCACACATATCTTCAGTTGGTTTGGGACATGTTGCCAAGGTTATAGATCTATCTAGTGGAATCTTTGTGTTAACAGAAGGTCGCTTGCTCTTACTAGGGGTTGTTTTGCTTTTGAATAATAATGTCCCTATTACTCAGTGTATAACTTATAGGAGAATAATAATGTCTCCTTTATGGATGAAGAGGGTGAATTCTGCGAAAGTGTTAAGTGGTTGGAGGGCCCCTCTGTTTGAGTTTTCTACACAAATGCTATACAATAAACTCTCTTTTTCTAAAGTCCCCTATCTTACTCTTAATCGTATTTGGTTTGTGTGTGATCCTCTTCATTCATGGTCCTTTAGGTTTGATTTTATCTAGGCTTCTTGTCTTGAACCTAAAAAGTCATGCTTTTGGTGGCTCTTGATTTCTAATAAACTTGTTGTCAATTCTATTTTGATTAAAAGTGGTTTTGGTCAGCCATTTTGTTCTTTTTGTAGCGATGTTGAAACTATTAACCATCTTTTCTGTGTGTGTCCTTATGCTAAACTAATATAAATGTTATCTTAATGGTTGGAGTATTTTTTTCTGATTGTGAGATTGGATGGCTGAATATTGCTTTTGGGTATATTTGTCCTAAAATCAAAGTCCATCCTTTTTTTCATAAATTTTGGATTGTTTTTTCAATTGAGATTTAATGGTTCTTATAGAAGCAAAGGAACTTAGAGGTTTTTTAATCTAAGGCTAGGGTGCTTACTAACTTCTTTGTTGAAGTCATCCTTCATATTGTTTCCTTGTAAATCGTTCTTCAATTGAAAGTGCCTCAAGCATAGCTAGAACAGTTCCCAAGGTCCAGAATGCTCAAAAAAATCATGTCAAACTATTTGATTGATTGAGGTGGGTATCCTAAGTTGAGTCGACACCTAGATTGGGCAATTTGTCATGAGTCAACTATAGATTTTAAAATTACTGAGCATGAATAGGATTGCATAAAAGAGTCCTACTTTGTTCAAGTAGATAACCCAGTGTGGGATTGGATTAACTCTTCAGATTCTGACAAGAATGGTGTAAACATTTGGCTTATAACAAATAATGATATGATGTATAGAATGATGGTCATGACAGTTGTGTAATTAAGGAAGCTGAGGACTCTATGGCTCCTCTCGACTTGGATCTTAACATGTTCTCCAATGATAAGGAAGATCTGCAAACCCGCCTTCCCCCTGCCCCTCCTCCTCCAAAATTTCACTCCCATGGCACAGGATACTAATGAGCAAAGGGAAGTTTGGAAATTAGTTGAATATAATGTTAATGTCTTCATAGAAAAACCAAAGAAACTCATTGATAGGGGAGGTTCAATTGAAGTGGAAGAGGCGATTGAATGTCAGATCTAATAATATGAAATCTCTGCTTAACAAGGTTGACATATACACTCCATTGTCGATTGTGGGATTGGATCAGTTGGACCTAAGTTGAAGACAAGTTCTGTTGAGGGCCCTATTTCCCTAGTTTTGGATGAGATCGGTGAAATGGATTGCACTGCTTCTTGGAGGGCGCCTGAAGACAAACCCTTGTATTTGATGACTGCTGGTGCCACCTCTTTTCTGGGTGGCAGATGTTTTGTGTGTTGATTATTTGTTGTCTTTTGCTTGTTGGGCTGCCTACTTGACGAAGTTTTTTTTTTTTTTTTTTTCAATTGACTTATCAATTGGTATATTTGAACTTATAGGGGAATGCCTCATTAATTAGTACTATTTGAAACTTTTATAATTATTTTTGCATTTTTGATGCATATATTTTGTAATCAATTTTTCAAAAAAAAAAAAAAAATCATATTTGAAATGGAGATTATTTTTTATTAATCTAGTAAAATTCATAAATTATTATTTTTAAGTTTAACCATTAATATTTATAAAGTTTGACAAATTAATTAAAAAAAAATCCATTTCAAATATGACTTTTTTCTTGTTAATAATTTAAACATAAAAATTAAGTAGATATAATAAATTGACATCTTTTTTAAGATGAAATGAAAATATATTTTAACCATTAAATTTTCTAAAAAATTGACAAGTCTTTACTACGAATATGTCAATGTCGAATACTTTACATTAGATTCAACCAAATTTGATGATCGTCTTTAACTATCTTAAATCTTAATGAGGGGGTTATTTATTCAACATTCCCCTTCAAATATTATTATAGCAAGAAGAAAACATTACGAATAATACATATTTATTGTAATACTTTACAGTTGTTGAGATAGTATTTTACAACTAAAGGTGTAAATTCGGAAATACAGTCATCAAATTTAACCCCATGATAACCTGGCATCCAATCTACACAGAAATTTTGAAGTTTCGGAACTCTTTTGTAATGTGAAAGGTGTTGAAGAAGACAACAATGAAAGGATTGCCGGAAACTGCTATATGACACATAACACATATTTGTCAGCCACGAGCTCTGATCAGTTATCAAAGTTCATATAATTTGTGGACTTTTTAAGTTTTGCACTTTGTCTCAAACGATTCAAGATCGTATTACTTTTAATCGACTTGAACCAATTTAACAAGGGCCTTCCTCGCTAACACTCAGAGAAGGTTAATTTCCAAAATGTTAACCTTTAAAAATGATTTTGGGCCATCAAGCAGCGCATTAATATCATTTCCACCACCAAAGAACCAATATTCGAAGATGGATTTATATATTAGGGATTGTTTATCAAACATGCATTATCATTTGTATTAGATCACATGCCAAACACGTCAAGTCAGATTGAGCCATGAACTCGACCTCTAGACCTACTGCTTGCCACCCATGATATACGGCTATACCATGTTTGTATTTAAAACATATAACTATACGCATTTATTTTATATGTAACTTCTCAAAAATCATAAAATGTAATAATTAGAATGTACGTAACTATCGTTTCGATAATGTTAAATCTTGACATATATTTATTTCTTATATTATTTGTGTGTGTTTGATAAACATGATCTATTTATACAAAAAAGACATAACTATGATTTATTACAACATGATCTTAATTTAGTTATAAATGAAAATAAAAAATATCGTAAAAGTATATATGAAAATAGCTAAATAGTCAATATATTATTTTATTTGAATAAATATAAAAATAACTCTATCAAAATTATTTTATAAAATATGTTTACTCAAAAATGTTAAAATAGAAGAGATGGATAAGTCGGAGGAGGTGTTGTGTACCCTTCCTCATTCCTTTAATATCCTAAGCTCAAGAGTTGTTTTTGAAGAGTGTGGCACTGAGAACATAGAATCTTAGGGATGAAGGATCAAGGCACTGCAGATCCTCCGGAGAATTGCTTGGTTTTTTAGTGTTGCCTGGTGGCATGGTTGCTTATGTTGTGCCTCTGGCATTGTACGACCGTTCCTACGTTGGCTTTGTCTTAGTGGTTTTTGTGGCTATAAGCTTGGTGAAATTAGGGTTTAGTTTATATAGCAAAAATGACATAGGTCATAACTAATTTTTTACTTATACCGTTACATTTTCCTACCCCTGTACTGATTCTTACTTAGAGCTGCATTTTTTTATCTTTGTTTGAGGTTTTTATTCTTCCTTGTAGACATCATTGCTCTAATGTTTTAGCAATTTTTGTTTTAGTGTTTTAATTTCACTTGTGTGGTTTTTCTCAACCAACAAGGGAGTTGTGAGGGTAGTTCTTTCACTTGGTTCTGCTCAGACAACAATGGATCTCTGAGATTGTTTGCTTTGTTGTTTACACCACAAGTTTCTCTATATCCACTTGTTTATTGTTCTTTCCACTAGTTTTTCTCCAACCGCTTGTGGGTTATGGATACTCAACCACCCCTTCTATGAAAACAAACTATTTGATTTAATAGATGTGTTTACAATAGTAAAAATGTTGTAATGGGAAAGGGATATAACTTGCTCTACTAGGGTTTCATGTTGGCCTTACTTTGTTTTGATTTATTTCCTTCTTTGTTTGTTACACCACATCTGTAAGAGTTATGAAGCTAATCGACCATTTATTGTGCATTGATCACCACCATTTTGGTGTAATTTTGATATATAATGGCCTCCATCCACTCTGTTAAAACTATTGTTGTGGACAATGGGAAGGATGGTGCTAAAGCGATCCAAGAACTTCATCCCAAAAGTTTACGGTGATATATAACTTCTCTCCCTCTCAACCTGATGTATGTTAATTGATTGATTTCGTTAACAATATTTGTAAGTAGTATGAAAATTATTGTGTTATATCTTACTATGTCAATCATATCCCATTTGAGGAGTCCCTCAATCCCTAGCTTTGACACTAATGGGAACCCTCACATGTCACTTTCATTAGCATTCGAAACCTCTAAACGGGTTCTTTCTCTTCTCCTTGAAAGATTTGTCCCAAGTCCAAGACATCCTTGCTAAATTGACTTATTATTCCTTAAGAACACTCCTATGATTTTTTCCACGTGGAAACATACCTTTAATTATCTAACCATGCATCCTTCAAGTGCCAGTTTGGATTGAGCTCCTTGGCCTCCCACTTCCTCTATGGGCCTTTATTTAGGAATATTTTAAATGAATAGGGTGTGTTTTGTGTCATAAGCATAAAAGTTTTTATTTATCTACATTTGAATAATCATGTCTACATAGAGATATAATTGAATAAGGATTTAAAATAATCCATCAATATTCAAGTTAGCTTGGAATGTTGGGCACAAAAATTCATATACTTCAATCTTACAAATAATTATTTTCATTGTCAGTCACCTAATCATTAGATTAAATATTATCCCCTTATGGAGTGCTTGAAACCCTCTATTGAATAAACACTGTCTAAGAAGCTCAAGGTGGCAGAGAATAATTACTATTGGATGACAATGAGTGATAAAAATCCTTCTTTCAGAAATAAAATTTATCAATGTTTCTCTACCCGTTTAACTGCAAAACTCTCTTTTGAGGTGCATAAGGACAATCCTTCCTTTGAGCCTCTTAATGTTCCAATGGCATCTTCGAGCTGAGTTTCACAAGTTATTTACCCATGCATGAGTTCATCTCTTACTAAGACATCCTCTTCAAGTGGTCCTACCTCTAAGTGGTTGCTTAGTGTACCTCATCATAGTGTAGACGCTCCCCAAGAAGATAATGGGGCTAAACACTAATCCATTTCACTTAAGGATTTTGTGTTACCAAATTAGTGAATTATTTTGGGAAATAACTTTGTGGCTCTTGATGATATTGAAGATGGTTAGTGAGAACTCCTCGTGGATGACACTCCCCAATGAATGTTTTGTATAGGAATGTTTGATGTCTTATATATTCATCTTGAAAATTATCTATGTGAGTTACATGTCAATAGCTGGGAGATCTAGATTTTGTTTGTCTATAAAAATTTAAAATTTTAGGGTTTATTCTACAAATTATTCTTAGACATATTTGGCCTGACACAACTCCCTTCTCCACTATTCATGAAGAGGGTCATATCAATGCCAATATCTTGGTTTCCCCATAATTCTCCCACTTAAATGTTGTTGGGGAGATATCCATTACATCAATCTATTTGGATTATCCTTGATATTAACGATAATGAATTAGGGGTCTTTAATATGTATGCCCCAAATGATAGTCCTAATAGAACCATTCTATGGTGATATTTGGATGAAAATCTACCCCTCGCCACTTGGCTTTTGTGTGAAGACTTTAATAAAGACAAGGTTGGTGCCCTCCCAATACGATGGTACATGGGATAATTTGAGGCATGGTTTTATTTTAAAAACTGGTGCGGTATTATGGACCCTCTCCTTTGGGAGTGTCAATTAACTACCACTACTTTGTTTACTTGGTCAAAATGTTGTGTCGACATCAATAAGGTCCACAAGAGTTTGGATTGTTTTATGATTTCTATGAAACACATCTTCTTTTTTGATCCTTATGATGGGAAACATGTTTTCGTGCATTCTAAATATGTTTTATCAGACCACAATGCCACCAATTGAAGAATGGAGTGGAGTGACAATTACTTCAAAGTTCCATGCAATAAATTCTTTCTTAACACCTTCCTCCTTTACCATGACAACACCATTGACCTTATTTCCAAAATTTGGAATATTACACCTTGTCCACTTTATGCTACCAACTAGATTGAGTTGTGAAATGAGGATATCATCCTCACCACCACCTTTCTTCACCATTATGTTAAATAGATGGCATGATTTTGGAAGCAGGTAGATGGTGTTATGGGAAAAGAATACTAGATAATATATTCTCTCCTTGAACATAATCAATTTGATTCATAATTTTAGACCTAACAAATTCTCTCAAGCACCAAGTTAAAATTGCAAAAATCCATGTGGTTAGAGAGGCATAAATTTTTACTCACATTCATTGGCTCAAACTAGGGATAATGCATCAAAAAAATTATTTAAATTTCTCATATCCAAGCAGGCTTTAGACCAAATCAAGGCCATCAAGTCAGCTCCACAGACTTACTAATCTCCTTGACATCACCACAACTTTTATGAACCATGATAAATTAGTGTTCCAAACCCAAGAGGAAACAATGGAGTGAGCTCAATCCTTGCAAGAATGTTTAGATGTTGTTCCTTGCAAGCTCATTATTGTTGACAAAATATTATGTGATGTTCATTTATGTCTTGATGGGATCTTTCATGCTCTATAATGCATGAGTAATGATAAAGATCTAGGCATTAATGGTTTCCCATGTAAATTTTATAAAGCCACATTGGATTTGTATGGGCATGACATGCTATAAGTTTACAAAGAAGCTTTGAATAAAACATCTTTGGGTTCTCTTATTAATAAAGGAAACATCAAATTGATTCCCAAGATTGATGACCCTGAGCTTATTACCAATTGGTGCCCCATAACTCAAGCCTAATGTGTAATATAAAATCCTTGCTAAATTTGTTCCTAAACTCCTCCGACTTGTTTTAACTATTATTTTCAAACTAAAACAAATAGGTTTTATCAAAATCACACACACACACACACACACACATATTGGTGCCCCATAACTCAAGCCTAATGTGTAATATAAAATCCTTGCGAAATTTGTTCCTAAACTCCTCCGACTTGTTTTAACTATTATTTTCAAACTAAAACAAATAGGTTTTATCAAAATCACACACACACACACACACACACACACACACACACACACACACACACACACACACACACACACACACACACACACACACACACACACACACACACATCCTTGTATTTGGCATGGAATTTAGTTGGTGAGAGCCACTCATCAGTGAATCATTTTTCTCAAATTAGATTTTGGAAAATATTATGATAGGATTGAGTGGCCTTTTATTCTTACTATGCTTCAAGCTCTTGGATTTGAATAATCATTTATTGCAGTTGTACAAACTCTATTCTCTTATGCCTTAGTCTATCCCCCTATCAATGGGCTCAATTATGACTGTTTTAGCCTCTTCCACTATATACGACAAGGTTTTCCTCTTGTGTTACCCCTGTATATTTGGTCTATTGAGGTTCTTGGATATAGTTTGACTCATAAATATAAGCAAGATCTCACTAAGGGCATCATTCTTCTTTATATATATTCTCAACTCATCAATACATATCTTTATGGTGATACTTTTGTTACTCTTGAAGAGTAAAAATATTATTTTAAGGAGGCCTTGCATTGCCTATAATTTTTTTCAAGGCTTATGGCTCAACATTGCAATGGAATAAAATCCAATGATAAAAAAATAAGTATGATACCCATGACATAATGGTTACACAATTAAAAGTGGGTGTGGATTCATCAAGATGAGTAATTCAAAGTTTTGTGCGTTCCATTTACCTTCGATAGGTCCCCTACTAAGCTTTGGCAATATGTCATTAATAGAATAGAGAAACAACTTTAGTATTGGGTCACCAAGCCCATATTTTTAGTAAATAAATTCAAAGTGTGTACTAAGATTCTTGTTGCTACTCATGTTGGGTCCTGTTTAAAGCTTCCTTTGATAAATTAGCTAATATTCTCAAATATTTTATTTGGTCTAATTCCAATAAAACTTGAGGGTTCTACATAATTATTTGGGATATTTTTTGTCTTCCTCGTGACAAAGGATGTATAAGGATTGTTCATATATATAAGCAGAGTATTGCCCTTTGTACTAAATGGCTTGTCATATTTGTTAAAGATAATGAAACTTACAAAATTCCCCTGTGATATTATATTTCTTTTGAATCTCCCTATGGTAAGTCTAGTTAGAAAAACATTTATTTCCACACATTGTTTATCACTTCTACTCCTATTAAAATTGAGAGTTATTTTGTTTCTAAAATTATTTGTAAATATTTTGAGTATGTCAAACCCCATTTCAAATGGGTCAGAGATGGTTTTTATAATCATCTTTCCTTTAATGACCATAACCTCTAGTGGTCTCCTGTTATGAAAAATACTAGTATAATTTTAACATAGTCGCTTAGTATGAAAGTTTTGAAAGTTTTCAAGAAATGAATTCAAAATTTGAAGGATTTGGTTTTAGCCTATGATTGAATTCCTTGGTTTCAACTAAAATCTCCACTCAATTTTAATAATTTTGACTTACCCTTCGTTATTCATATTCAAGACTTAATTCTAGATATTTTGCTTAACAAATTGGGTCTAAAATATCCATATTCTGGGTGGAAAAATTGATTATGGAATTGTGACACTCATAAATCAAAAACTACTCTCTAGGCCTCTTGTATACAACCATAAGCCCATTCTCTCTATCTCTAGGTAAGCTCAATTGTCATTATAGTATGATGCATGTGCATTTTTAGGGTGGTATTATTAAATTATTTTATTTCCAATATTTTTAAAATTTAAAATTATTATTTATGTAAAAAATAACTGAAAAGGGGTAGAAACAAAAATTTAGTCAGGTATCTAGGTGGCAATAGTTGTAAAGAATTTAGAATGTTTGAAGATAATAAAATATTGAATAATCCATATCTGGAAGTCTAAGTTTAGTATCCGTTCCAATGAATGGATAAGTTTCGTTCCAGGTAAAAAGGTCAGTTTAAATTTTAAATTATATTTTGTTTACAGGTTTGAGTCTGAGTTTGAAAATATATATTATTTAGGATATTTAATAAAAAATATATTTTGGGTGGAAGCTTGTTCTTGTTTAAACTCAAGTTAAACGCAGAAGAGAGGAAAGAAAACCCCAGATTGAATTGAAAGAAGCAATGGTTGATGCACAGACATAATCAATTTCTACTTTGTATCATCCGTAGGATTGATACACTGATTGATATGTATATATTTTTATAATATTCTTTTGATGCGTGGCGCTAACCATTACCGGTGACTTGCATGTTGTATGATTGACAGTTTATGAATATAAAAGAATTATTTACAATGGCGCAAGTGGTCATAGGAAGCGCTTGCATGTAATGATAGCCAATTCAAAGATTTTACAAGTTTAAGACTGGTGCCACTCCTTTTTCGGCGATCTGTATGTAAAGGAAATTAAATAAAAGATTTTATAAAATCAAGAGAATTATAGCATCGATCAGTATTAAGAGATGTTGTAACTTTAATATTGATTATTTTCATTTCTACTTCTGCTCCTGTAATCGAAATTGCTTGTCATAAAGCTAAACGCCTTCCTCATACAGTTATTGAATGCCATTTTTTCTGTAGTTCTCAGTTTTCAACACAAAGATTTTTGTCCGTGGAAGCATATTCCGACAACGCACAATATACAAGATTCTTTCTATGTTTGGTTCGACTTATAAGCAAACTGGTATTTGACCAGTTAAATAATTAGCACGACTTGTTGGTGGTATGTTGCGCAGCCTAACCAAACGCATTGCCATAAGATTTGGTTTTGAAAATATATACACTATGCAGATAGAGTTGAATAGAAGTATAGTGCAGGTGTGTATATTTATATTAAATATTTGGAAATAATTTTGAATGGCGCCACCGCCATTAGTGTTACGCCAAAGATAAAGGCGTCATTGTGAAGAGTGCCGATTCTTTTTCGATTACAGGAAAAAGGGTTATAATTTTCATATTGAAATTCTGAAGGGGAGTTAAAGTTTTGTTTCACAATTTTCAGACTAACTGTGAAGATCTAATTTTTCTCTGAAGGTTATCATGTAGATTCACCTTTTATTTGGAAATTGGGTTGTAAAATTTAATCTGAAAAATCAAAAAAATTATATTTGAAAGAAATTATTTAATTCAATAAATTGTTATCATAGTCTTACTTTATCTCTCAGTTCTTGGCTTGCCCAATCAACAAAATATGGACTACTACGCTGGAGCCCAAGCTCACTCATTTTTATGGTATCTATTTTATCAAGGCATTTATTTTGGAGAGTGTCTTTTTCATTTTGGACTTGCTCATCCTAAATGTCTAATGTATCTCAAACCAGATTCTTTTAGACATTTTTTCAACATGTCCCAAAGCTCAATTTATTTGGCAAAGGATATACAATCTCTTTCAACATTTCCATCTTGAACCTTTCTCATAGCATTTGGCCCTCTTTTGGGATTCTGTAAATTTTCCAACATATATAATTTTCTAAAGATTTTTTTAGAGCTATTATTTTGTTTCAATTATGGAAAGCTAGAAACTCTATTTTATTTAACAATAGAAAAACATTTTGTCAATTTACCATTACTGACAAGATGTTTATGATTTCTTCAGCTTTTATGCATATTCAAGTCTAAGCTAAAAAGGTGACCATGGAATGTTAGGGAAATGAGGATTTATAAGAGTATTAAAAGTTGGATGAAAATAATATGAAATAGTTAAATTATTAGAAAACGTGTACAAATAACTTATTTAAAAAAAAAGAATAAAGGAACAAAGTTTAATAAATGGGTGAAAAATATAATTTAACAAAAAAATTATACAGATTATATATTATTATTGAGAAAATAATAATTATTTAATATAAAACTATTACAAATTAATATTTAATATTAATATTTGAAAACACAATAATATCTAAATAAGATGTTAAGTTGGAATCAGAAAATAATTGTAAACTCTAATTATCTAGGAAGTGAAACATAGTGATACATATATCCTAAGGCAAAACATCTATGAAATGTTGTGTGGAGTGAAACATGGCTATAGATAAGTTAAAAATAGGGGCAACCTCTCTATGAGCATGAGCCAACCTTAAAAACAAGAAGAGTGAATTTTAAGAGTTATTTAGTTACAAATTTATCTTTTAAATAATTGTACTAGGTGTTTGTCCCCAACATCGAATGTCAATTGTATTCGTAATGAAGCCATGACATTAAATGAAAAACACTTGTAAAGTACAAAGTAAACTAATCATATTGTAAAATCTAAATAAGTGTTCTAATGAATACTCTATCATTTTATAGTACTATGAAAAATATTAATTTGTATACACTAAAATTAACATCTTAATTCTATAAATAAATAAAAAAATAATGATTATAATATTTAAAAGTAAACTCTCTTTATTTCTTAGAATATCATGAAAACCTTTAAAATATGATAGACAATAACTTTAGAACTTAATAAACAATAATAATGATAAATGAATAAAAATATTAAATTTTATTGAAATAATTGTAATTTAATTGGTACAAATAATAGTAAAAGCACAATATCATATCAATCACCAAAATATAATTCTTAAGATATATTTTCTTAATACTTTATTTAAATATATAAAAATATATGAATAACTAAAAATAAACAAACAAAACAATTGTAATTGACAGTTCCCTAAAAGAAATAGCCCTCAACGCATTTTAAACAAAAAATAATAGCTATTCTTGAACAAAGTGACATCCTTTTGCAGCATGAAACAAAATATATTTCAGCCATTAAATTTCCCAAAAGATTTGGAAAATGCATAAGATATTTAATGGCTATAGAATTATAAATTACACCAAACTGGATTTATTGCATTCATAATTTCAAAGAATAGAATGCAATGCAATGCTTACCTGTAATAAGCTTGTCTGGAGAGAATTTCACATCTTTCTCCTGCAGCAGTGCCTTCTTTGACTGAAAATGATCACTCATTGTTAACTGCAAAATCAGAGGATGGTCTGTGTTGTTTATAGCAATTTTTCCGGATCCCAAATCCGGATTTCAACAAGAATTTAAAACAAAGTTTTAGAGACGCGTCACCAACAGTGTTTTGCTTGGAGAATAATATTAAGAGTCGTAATTCAGAGATACTTTTCCCCAACTGAAGGTTACGCAAGATTCCGACTCTTAAGACTAGATTTACTTTTGTATTACTTTTCTGCAAACCCGAGGTTAGATGAACTTTATTTATAAATTTTCATACATATTCTCTATAGTGGTGAGGGTCTACTGATTCCTCCTCTCTATCATACATCGCTTTATGGGGTGGCATGGATGGGTGAGGGGAGTCTTTTAATAAAAATTATAATGTGAATGCCCAAAGTGGGAGTCTTTTAATAAAGACTATAATGCGAATGCTAAAGTTGGGAGTATTTTCTTTCTTTTTAAGTTGTGAAATCCAATCAATGTTTTTTATAGATTGTATTAGATGTAAGGTGAAATTTTAGATCATCAAAAATCATATTTGATTACAATAAATATATAATTTTTTAATAATATTTTAATTTTTCATTATGAATTATACTCATATTTGATAAATAATGTTTTTATTAGAACTCGTTAATATATCAATTAATCATTAAATAATAAATTATATAGATGATTACAGCAAAAACGTGACCAATTGATATTCATGACTTAATCGTCCATGCCCATATAAAAATACAACTCAAAACAACAAAATTTTCCAAATACGCGTGGCTATCCATAAGCAACATCAAAACATCACAAAATAAGAGAACTAGGCACAAACCATAATGCCATAAAGTGACAAAGGTAAATTTTCCTTTGGTGGTTGAGCACCTCGAGATGAGAGTTTAGCCGAAATAGGATCATACACCACCCACCCATTCATAATGGCTTCTGATGGCACCAAAACAAATGCATTACCCAAATCAAAAGGTGGCGACACATAAGTCCCCATTAGGTCATTGCTAGCTAAAATTGGCCACATGGGTCAGTAAATTTCAAAACTTTGTTGTCAAGGCTATTAACCCTGTTGATAGCTCTCTCGAGAGTCTTTGTCTTGATGTCATATCCTGTGGTAGTGTCTTGAAGTGGTGTTTAAGGTTATTTCTGGGTCTTATACAAGGCCTTGTCATGAGATGAAGTCATGGTCCTCAAGTGATTAACTAGTTGATCATGGCTTAGTCCTTTTTGAGGTGTTTAACATAGTTTAAGGTAAGTTCGGAGTTTTTAAGGTAAAACTCAAAAGCTCAAGTTATGATGGTTTCACAATGAAGACAAAGGAAATGTGATGACCCCTCAGAATGCATGATTGAATAGCAGATAGAGACCTTCAAGAGCAAGATTAATAACATGGTAACTTTGGCATTTTCAAGTATTTGGAAATGTTAAGGTAAATTTGTAAAATTTGAGGTTTCCTTAGTTTGCATATTATCTTTTGCAACGTTGAAAAAGTCACCTACTTGTAAATCACCAAGTGTAATGAGTAAATGTCATGTCATGAAGGGAAAAGGGAGTTTTGTTACAATCCATTTGACACTTGTAGACATCATGCTATACTTCCATTGCTATACATCTATCCTATTGATATCAAATAATCTTTTTTAGTGTTATTCCACCTTTAGAATTGTATTTACTCATGTTTCTAACATCAAAATGGACCAATGATGAGGATCTCGCAAGGAAAGAAGGTGAAATAGGACCTTGGCACATTACACCAACATCCATACATGTTAGGAAAATCATTATGAGAACATGGTTCATGGTTTCAACAAATTTTATTGGTAGAATATATCTATTTCTTGAAATAAGGTCTATAAAGGTCTCCTTGAGGGGTTTTTAAGATGGAGGTGGTCTTCTGATCCTTTTAAGGTTTCAACCATGTTTCCCTGGGCTCAATCAATACATACAAATCTTTCAAAGTCTCAAAGAGGACAAAAACCTATCTCATCTTTCCATCGGGTTTACCAATCTCCTTCACAAGCTCAAAATGTCAGTTTTCTTAATAATGGTTCATGGAGGAGAAGGTGAGTTGGGTCAAATGCTCATAGGGTTATGTAGGAACCCTTATGCCCTCAAAATTTCATGAGTTGAAGGTTAGGGGTTGCTCTATGAATAATCGCTAAAGAGATAAGTAGTCCCAAACCCTGTAAAACCCATAGGGTTAGTTTTCTCCTTCTACAACATTATGGGATTTAATAAATCATGGTAATGGTTAAAGATGTCTCTAATAGTTCCTATATCCTCTAAAAATCAAATTCAAAGAAAAATTTCACTAATCACTCTGTTACCTACAACAAACTTCATTCTTTAGAATGATTCTTGGTTTAGCAGGCAGGTTATGCTTGGTTTTGAATGCTTTCTCACCTCAAAATGCCTTCATGTAACCTCCATTCCTTTTATCAACCCCCTCAATTTTGATCTCATCTCATCTCCAACTTCCTTGTTCCAAATTGCAGACCTCAAGAAGAAAGAGGTGTTAAGTAAACAACCATCTATAGGTCTACCTGGGTTGAGGTGAACTAGGGAGAGTTGTGGTGGGACATGAATATGAGAAGATTTATAAGTTTTATGAGAATCCATATGATGGGTTAAGAAGGATGGAAATCTATATGAAGAAAATAAGAGCACTAGAATGGTCAAGAAACTCAAATGTTCACCTACAAGCTAATGCCAAGAAAATAGGCTAGAAGAGGCAAAGTGGTGCTTGAAGTCTGAGTTGGGAGAGTCCACGTGGAGTGAATAAGGCATGGAATAGGTTGGGAGGATGATTTAAGGAGTATTTCCTTGAAAATGGATCAAACCTCAATCTCCTTAATGGAAGAATGTTTCAATCCTATTGAAGACCTAAGAAGGTCATGGGAATCTTGAATGTCATCTTGGAGAAACCAATATCAGATTGGTTTCTCATCCCTAAAAATTATTCAAACATGTGCCATGCACCTTAGATCAATTTTAACTCACACACTCATTGTTTTGCTTGGTTGAAGAAATAAATATATGAATTTACATACAATCAGTCATGTTTGCCAAATGGACTATGTAACATTAAGAAACAAGATTGTATCATGTTCAATCAAGAATCTAAGGTTACTTGAGACCTCTAGGAGAATGTAAAAGATCATGAGCTATATGGATAAATCATTCATAGTGTCACCATTAGCTAGGTAAGTTCAAAGAAGATAAAACATCAAGAAAGAAGTCTAGGCTTAGTAGAATGTGCACATATAGGCCTATCATGGGAATAATGGAGAAAAGACTAGTTTTGTGGGGTTGTATGGAGGACCTAAGAGGTTTCAGAAGAAAAATATAATGTGATTAAGGTATTTATCCTTACTAAGACCATCAAGAATACTAAATCAACTGAGAAGGATCTCAACCTCAAGTACTTACTCAAGAAATAGAGACCATCACCCACAGGCCTGTCATGGGTAGAATTAAGAGGTGTAGAGACATCATGAAGACCCTAAGGGAATCCTAAAAGGATGAAGACACAGGTGTCATAGGGAAAAAACCATCCAAAACAAGAAACTTGTCAAGAATAAGATTAAGAATCCTAAAAGGAAACTACAGTCTTGTTTATAGAATATAAAGTGAATATGTTGTTTTGAATTTAAATTTCAAGTTTGAAGACTTGTCATGAGTGTAATAGATCATAATGAAGGTTTATACAATGATTGGTAACTTTGGAAATGAGGGAATGCCATTCAAATAGGCATGTAGGGTTAGAATTGGAAAAATAGTGCAAAACCCTATAACTGAATTAATCAAGTTACAAGGTAAAATGGGAGATGACACCCAAAAGTAAGCTACTTTTAAACCTAGGGAGAGATGTATCAGGCCTAAATTATCCATTTAAAATAATATGACACATAAAAATAACCTTTTTTGATTAAAAAAACTCAAACTAGGTTCACATCTATAGATATACAAGCTTGAGAAGCTTAGTCTATACAAGAGCAGGGGCATGGTTGAAAATGTGATCAATAAGAATCCAAGAGGGAAGATTAGTATTGTGTTAGTATGAAATAAATCAAACAAAACACACTAATAAAAGACTTACACCTCTAGTCTAGACACTCAAAGAGCTAGTGAATAATACAAGTAACTAACAAGTGAAAGTAAAAAAAGCAAGTTTACCTTCCATGAGAGAAAGTGTTGTATACTAGCTATGAATTTATGTGCTTAGTTACGTGATCAAGAATTATTTGAAAATGGAACAACTTGCACCACCTCTCCTTATCACCTTGGAAATGTTGAGTTTGGCATTGGCTTTGGCTTGGCCTAGTAAATGGGCATGATAACACTATAACAATGAAAGATTTGCATGTCTTTTTTGCATGATAACTTTACACCATGAGAGATATTTTTGAGGGAATTCCTACATAATAACATTAAACATAATTTTTTTTTTAATTAATGGGTGAATCCTTGTATGTATAGCCTTCCAAACTAACTCTAACCCAATTGTAATTGGGTTAGAGTTAACTGAGGTTGAGTTTGAACTAACCCTAGTTGAGTTAAGTAGGGGACATGTAATTAATATTTATGATAGATAACTAATTTATTAAGCATGGCTCTCCATTTCTAAATTTATAGTATTTAGGAAGATATTTTTAATTCCTTCACTTTGAGGATGATGATGTCATCATGACCTCATTTTATTGAAAATTTCTTTTTTTTAAATTCAAACTCACTAATTACACATAGAAATTTCACTTAAGAATATAATTTGGTTTGATTATTTAATTCATTCTAATTAGAATTTTAGCACTTTAGAAATTATTCAAGTGCCCTACTTAATGGGTCCAAAAGCCAAACTATCAATTTGCTAGGTCGCAAGTTGATAGAAGATGAATATATGAGAGGTTATTGTTGCGTATAGGATAATAACCTAAATAGGGATGCCTCAACATGATTTTGAGAAATAATGTTTGATGCGTGGATGAAATTGGGACATTCAGTGATTCCTAAGCTTAATTCACTCTATTTGGTAGAAATAAATTTGAAGTCTAGTTGGAACCTAGTTGTGTCTATAATGGAGTGTCTAAAATTTTCCATTGTTTGGGAAGGCATTGTAAGACATAGGTACAATAATGTATTCTCAAAGAATGAAATAGTCATTAATGCCTAATGCCACCAGAAGGCAATGGGTGATCTCTAGATGCCCCCTTGAGGGAATGGGTGACTAAGAAGGTCGGTAAATGTTCCCTCAAAAAGAAGAAAACAATTAGAACTTAAGTTAAAGAGGGTGTAAACTACTAATTTTTCTAAAGGTGGTTATAATCAGTGGCACAATGAGATGCCCTAGTAGGGTAGATAAAAGCGATGATTTGCGCAAAGGTAGTTATAATCATCGGCACAATGAGGTGAAAATAATGATTTTTCCAAAGGGGATTATAATCATTAACATTTAGATATATCAAAACATAATGATTTTCCCAAAGGTGGTTTTCCCCATATAGTTATAGGGTGTCATCTATAGATTCCATATAGATAGATCCCCATTTATCTATTTGATGATTTGGCTTATCTATTTGGATATCCAATCCCCACCCACTTAGAATTCTTGGTCGAATCACTCTATATAAAATTGAGGAGATATATAGATAGGCGACCGAATATAATAGGCTATTTCATCATGACCAAATACATAAATAGAGATTTATCCACCCCATCTAGATATAGATCTATCCACCCCAAATAGATTTATCCACCACTTGATAAATAAGCTATAAGATAGATAGGGAGGGCCCCCTATATATAGTTGAGTAACTGTATATTGAGGTCTACCCCAGGATAATAAAGATAGATAGACGGGGGTGGGTGGGGATTGAAATATATATTATTCTCTACACTTTGCCACTCTATATCTATATTGGGAGAGGGGATAGGGCCCCTATATATCTAAGAGAGGGGAGAGGGGGCCAAAGAAACTCCATATATATAGAGGGGGGCCAAAGATAGAGTTTTTTTGGAAACCATATAAAGTTGAGTTTAATGGGCTCTATATATAAGGGGCCCTTCCATTATCATTAACACAAGGAAAACATGCCCTAGTAGGGGAAGAAAATGATAATTATTTGTCCAAAGGTAGTTATAATTATTAACATCCAAATAGATCAAAACACAATGATTTGTTGAAAGGTGGTTATAATCATTGACACTGAGATTTATGGGTAAGTGCACTAACTTGGAGGACAAAAATGGACCTATCCATAGACATGATTTTTTTTAAATTTTAGAAATTTGAACTTCTACAGATAATTAGAGATAGCTACACTCAAAATTTGATGATGGTATAAAAATATGAATCGTAGAATTTTGAGTCTAGTTTTTAAAAAATTATTTTTTTTTTTAAAAATGGTTAAGTATAAATAGGGAAAACATCTAAAATTTAAAGAGGACATCCTATTTGTTTTGAAAAAAATTAAATTGTACCATTCCATGCGACCCACCATTTTTTGAGCATCATTTAATATTGTTAAAAAACCCTTTGTTGAATATTTATATTATATCTTCTAGTGTGTTACTAACCTTTTTTATAATTTTTTATGAATATTTTATTATTATTAATTTTGTAATTAATTATGTCTTGAAAATTGACAAAAAAAATGGATAGTTGTCCATGTGACCCACCCTAACTACCTGTGTGTGTGTGTGTGTGTGTGTGTGTGTGTGTGTGTGTGTGTTTTTTAATGTTTAACTAAAAACACGACAATGATGAGGCATAGTGAAGGTCAATGAGAGAGTGATTAGGGACAATGAATAATGATGAGAGAGTGATTAGGGGTGATGAGGCATGAGTAGGAAGTGATCAAGGATGAGAGAAGGATGATGGATAAGTGAAATTAACACAAAGTGGTTGTTTGATATGTGTAGGTCATCAATGTGACCTACGCACCCCAATAACACCACTTTGCATCAATGAGACCTAAATTAGTCATTTTATCCCACATGTTTGAGGTACAAGATGTTTAAATTTGTGTAGGTCATCAGTGTGACCTATGCTACCCCAATAACACCACTTTGCATCAATGTGACCTAAATAAGTCAAGTTATCCCACATGTTTGAGGTACAAGATGTATGAATTTGGTCATGAGAAGACTATTATAGGCCTAAAAAGGTAGTTTTAAGAGGTTTACCTTAAAATTGGATGGGTAAGGCCTAGTAGAGTCTCAAAAGTCATCAATGGCTTGAAGGATGGCATCTAGGTGAGTAATGGCCATGTGCAAGGGCCTAAACATGTAACTGCCTTGCCAAAATAGGTGCATGATGTGTGTAGGCCATCGATGTGGTTGTTTGATGTGTGTAGGTCATGAGTAGGAAGTGATCAAGGATGAGGTAAGGATGATGATTAAGTAAAATTAACACAAAGTGGTTGTTTGATGTGTGTAGGTCATCAATGTGACCTACACTACCCCAATAACACCACTTTGCATCAATTTCAAAGTGAGTGGTTTGAAAACTTCAATTTTGACAAACCTAAGACTCCTATAAATGCTAGGAATCAATTCAAAAGGCACAAAAACCTAAAAAATGACCATATGTTTACCAAAAATAGATATCAATTGCAAAAGTTATATCCTAAAATCCCTAGGTTTAATACTTAGACCCTGAAAATGCCTAAGTATTGATCTGATTGGATTTTGAAAAACTATTTTCCACATCATAAAGCATGTAACTATGAGACCAACTCTATCAGATGTTGAGTGACCCTAATTTATTTTATTTACTAAAATAAATTTAAATTATAAGTTTACATAAATGTAAACTTATACTTAAACATTTAGAGTAGTAAATATAAGCCTATGGACAAAGATGGATTCATGTGAAACTCCCAAATGCTCATGGAGTTAGTTTCAAACTTATAAAAAAGCAATGCATACACATTATATAACATGTACATGTTGTATAATGTAATATACAATGCATATACATTATTTGAATTTACAATAACACGTAAACATTATTTGAATTTGAATAATGCATACACGTTATGGTTTGGTAATTACCGAGCCATAATTTCAATAATGCAATCATGTTAATTAAATAACATGATCATGTTACCTAAAATTTCCACATAATTTTCCCCCAATTCCATGCACATACCCTTACCTCAATAGGGTAAATCAGGAAAGGGGGATTATTTATAAAATTCATACTAATGGAGTAAGAGTAAGTTGACATAGAGGATAAAGATGAATTTGGGTGACCCAATAGGATGGAGATGCACATGTGAACTAGTAGGGATTAAAATTCATTATGATTTAATTAATCTATATTTGGATAAGTCAAGAATTTTCTAGCTGTGAAAAAGGAAAATTATTGAGGCACCATTGCTTGTAAGGTCCATCAAACTAATTTTTATTGTAGCACATGATGGTATGCACCATGATATAAAACACCATGATAACCTAGCCATAATATGCATAAGGACCGATACCCGATCTAATAAATAATTAAAAATAAATCACCAAGTATAAAAACCATGATGATAATATTGACGTATGAATATGGATGGATTTAAGTATAATACATAAGGAATCACCTAATTAATGCATATATACTAAGTTAAGGCACAATAAGGAAAGCAAATAAGAAGGCAAACAAAAAAACAAAACAAAATAAAACATCAATGTGTATATATACATAGTAGCATTCCAATCCAACACATGCATAGGATCAGCTATATATTTTTTAAGATATTAAACATGGAAGACATTATGTAATAGAGCTAGGGATGTTGGTAATACAAGCCTCTATGCTACAATATTGACCACTTCTAACACTTTGAAGGGCCTCACATATCTTGGTGATATTTTTGCTAACTTATAAAATTTAATCGAGCATATGGTGGGCTATATCCACTACCCCTTTAGGAATTTGCTTGGCATATTTGGTGGTCTACCATAACCTCCATGTGATGCATTATACCAGGATGTGCACTAGTTCATCATGAATTTATTAAATTGGGATCCCTCTATATCCCCAAACATATAAATCTTGGACCTCCTAAAGAGTGGGCGGCATTCTCATCTTGTATGGGGCAAGAGAATCTCCTCGCACAAACATGCCCATTAGGAACCCACGGAAGCACCATTGATTACCATATACAAGAAACTAACATGCGGAATTAAACCAAAATCACAAGTAACTAGAATTCAAAAATAACATAGAATATGAGAGACAATACACAACTTGTATTAATACTCTTCCAGAAAAGAATTACAACAAAGAGACACCACACTCTTCCACCTTACAGGTTCGCCACACCAAGTGTTCAGTAATTCACCTTCAAGAGCTCACTCTCTCTCTTATGGTCCCAAGACACAACTCAAACACAGAGTTGGTGTTCACCTCCAACCAGTCAGTATCACTACTGCCAGCACACAAGTGCTCCACGCACTCCACTAGTGCTCCATGCACTCCAAGTACACAATCGTACTTCAATTAGATCTCCCATGAACTTGTAACAACCTGCAACTCAAATGATCTTACTTTGGAAGGAACTACCTTGCCTTCCTCTTTTCTCTCCAACTGAGTACACACCGTACTCCAAGTAGATCCTACCTGATCTTGTTACCTATTGTGTTGCTGTCACCTTGATCTTACTACCACCTGTAAATCAACCTAGTTCTACACACCTGCAAACCTAGACCTTGCACACACATACACCTATAGATCAATGATCTTACTTACCATGTAGATCTCCAAACGTGGCCTTGCACACCTGCTGACCAAGATCCTACATACATGAAGAATCCTTTTGATTCTCCAAACTAGCACCCACACTTGGCACTGTGGCACTAGGAGGAACACACCATGCTCTCTTCACTCTGAAGGAGCTAACATTTGCTCTCTTACTCTCTAGCAAAAATTACAATACAACCCATGAGTCTATTATATAGATCTCATGCAAACAATAATTAAACACCTAATAACAATAATTAGATCTGTAGCTCAGGACTAAAATTAGCCTTCTTCATGTAAACAACCAGTTCATTAACGAACTGTTTATGGAACTCACAGTTTGAAACTGCATAGGCAACCGATGTTGGTCCCTATCTGCCTGGGGGTGATCGACGTCAGCCGATATCTAACCATCATTGGCAGCTTCCTGTCTCCACCTAACCAACGTCGGTTGGCCTGACCGACGCTGGTGATTGTGACACTCAACACCCTCCTCTAATGTTTGCATCAATGAAGCTTTTAGCTCCACAACCTAAAAATCTCCCACTTGGAGATAAACAACTGCACTGTACCTATACCTATACACCGTCTAATCTATTTCTTGGTTTGTATCCCTCTTCAAGCTCAATCTTGAAGACCAACCACCACACAACCTGTGGTGCACCTCCTGCCATCCAAGTAACCTATCGCATTCGCATCTACAAACCCATGTAGAAAAGAACTTGACCCTGCATAGCATGTCAACCTACTGCTGGTCCCTCTCAGATACCTTAGAATCCATTGAACTGCCCTGCAGTGCTTCTTTCCTAGATTGGCTCCAAACTTTCTGATAGCTCCCACTGCTAGGAAAAACTCAGGTCTATACCAGACCTCATGTGATTTCAAACACTAAACTATCTAGCACTTGGTGTGCTCTGGTCCTACATCCTGTGTATTTAACCTTGTTAACACCTAATTCACATCAGCTCCCACTGGAGACAAAATCAACCTGTGATCTTCCATGTCTTTCATGCCAAAGAATTTTGTTGCTCCAAATTCCTCATGACATGCCACTAAACTAACCTTACCCTTAGCTCAGCAAAACCCTGTATGTCTGAACTTGTAACTAGTATACCATCCACATACAGTAACAGGCTAATGTTGCAATCATCATCCACCTGGTAAGACGAACACAATGGTTACACTGACATTGACTAAAGCCCTGCTTTGTCATCCACCTGTCAAAACCTATACCACTATCTTGCAGCTTCCTCAAGACCATATGACCTGGCCTTCCATCTCACGTATCCATTCTCTCTATTCTTTAACTAAGGTATCCATTCATCTCAGTGCTTTCATACCGGCTGGCAACCCTACCAAATCTCCCATTTGGTTCTACATCCTGTTTATGCCATGCTCCCACTATTTCTTGGATCCTTCCTACTCTACAGTGAGCAACGAGTATAAAGAAGAGGAACAACGAATTTGAGGCTTACATACACTTTCAATCCTCCCCATGGGCATTTGAGACTCCTTGATATCTTTTTGTCCACCCAAAATCTATCTTAGTGACTGACCTCAGTCACCACATAGTCTACATTCGATCGACGTCGGTTCCATGCGACTGTCCAGGTCGCTGATGTTGGTTATCCTACCGACGTCGGTCTCTTCCTACCTGATACCACCGACTTCTCTAGTCTGCACATGAATGACATCGGCACCTGTCTATTCGACATCGGTTACCCTTGAGCAACGCTGGTACCTGTGTATGCCTGTGAGTGATGACTTTTTACCCGTGAGCTCTCCATGGATCAAAACCCTGTCCAAACCACCCTGCTTAGAGATTTCCAACCTTCTCCACTAATCTTTGTCCATCATCTCCTCTAAAAACACCAAGGCTTTCTAATTCTTAAGTCTATCAAACACATCTGACTTCCTCTTAAGAACATGCATCTCCTTCTTGCTCATGTGACCAAGCCTACAAAGCCACGTCTTTGCAACAGAAAAAGAATCAATAATATAAGTAGATAGATAAAGGATACTTACTTTCTTACCACCAACTAATTCAAGTGCATCCACTGTGAGAGTTCTTGTGCATCTCTCATCACCCAACTTTCCTGAAGAAATTAGCCACATCTTCAAGACCGAGACCTACATGACCTCTTTCAACACCCATATGTTGATCGCCTGCAATTTTAGCTTCACTTCCCCTTTGCCAATTCTTTGGCAAGGCACACTAGCCCCTAAATAAATCTTTCCAAAGTCTCCAAAGACCTTCACATGGAAAAATACTCTATTTCAGACTGCATGGAAAGAGGCAACAGAATCTATAAAACAGGATTCTACTTTATCCAAGAAACATCCCAGAGCATCCTATGTAACAACACCTGCAACATCTGCTTCATCAGTTCTTTCATGTTGATCTGCTACCAACCAACAATCTTTCTTTACCTACTCTTTCTTTCCATAACACCATAATTGACCATTCATGCTTTTCAATTCCTCCATTCTTAGTGTACTTTCTTCTACCATTGCTAAACTCCCACTCAATCAAAAACCCCTGAGAGTGACCTATAACCAAACACAAACCTGCTCCCTGCAACCTTAGCTCTGATACCAACTGTTATTGGTATCAAGCTATGAGCCAACAACCTCGCTCTAATACCAACTGTTAGGAACCCACGGAAGCACCATTGATTACCATATACAAGCAACTAACATGCAAAATTAAACCAGAATCATAAGTAACTAAAATTTAAAAATAACATAGAATATGAGAGACATTACACAACTTGCATTAATATTCTTCCAAAAAAGAATTACAACAAAGAGACGCCACACTCTTCCACCTTACAGGTTCACCACACCAAGTGTTCAGTAATTCACCTTCAAGAGCTCACTCTCTCTCTTACGGTCCCAACACACAACTCAAACACAGAGTTGGTGTTCACCTCCAACCAGTCAGTATCACTACTGCTAGTACACAAGTGCTCTATGCACTCCACAATTGCTCCACGCACTCTAAGTACATAATCGTACTTCAAGTAGATCTTCCATGAACTTGCAACAACCTACAACTCAAATGATCGTACTTTGGAAGGAACTACCTTGCCTTCCTCTTTGCTCTCTAATTGAGTACGCACCATACTCCAAGTAGATCCTACCTGATCTTGCTACCTATTGTGTTGCTATCACCTTAATCTTGCTGCCACCTGCAGATCAACCTAGTTCTGCACACCTACAAACCTAGACCTTGCACACACATACACCTGCAGATCAATGATCTTACTTACCATGTAGATCTCCAAACGTGGCCTTGCACACCTACTGACCAAGATCCTACATACATGAAGAATCCTTCTAATTTTCCAAACCAACACCCACACTTGCCACTGTGGCACTAAGAGGAACACACCATGCTCTCTTCACTCTGAAGGAGCTAACATTTTCTCTCTTACTCTCTAGCACAAATTACAATATAGCCCATGAGTCTATTATATAGATCTCATGCAAACAATAATTAGACACCTAATTACAATAATTAGATTCGTAGCTCAAGACTAAAATTAGCCTTCTTCATGCAAACAACTGGTTCGTTAATGAACTGTCTGTGGAACTCACAGTTTGGAACCGCACAGGTGACCGACGTCGGTCCCTGTCTGCCTGGGGGTGACCGACGTCAACCGATATCTGACCATCATTGGCAACTTCCTATCTCCACCTGACCGACATCAGTTGGCCTGACCGATGCCGGTGACTGTGACACTCAACACCCTCCTCCAATGTCTGCATTAGTGAAGCTTTTAGCTGCACAACCTAACAATTTTTGCTAACTTATAAAATTTAATCGAGCTCTTATATGACTTAACCCACAAAAACACTTTATCACTTAATGAAAACTACCTATCTATCCTCTTTAGATTAGCATAACTCTTTTGCCTATCATTGGCCTCAACCAATCTCTACCTGAGTAATCTAAATTGATCTTCCATTTTAGAAAGCATCTTAGGTACAAAAACTACACTTTCCTCTAACCTGTTCCAACTGATTAGTGACCTCCACCTTCTTTTATATAGTGCCTCAAATGGTGCCATCTTCAAGGTTGATTGGTATGAGTTGTTGTAAGAAAACTCAATCAACAAAATATAATCTTCCCACTTGTATTATTTATCCATGCAATACATATGAATAATATCCTCTAACACTTGATTAACTCTTTTAGCCTAAACATCAGTCTTTGGGTGATATGTAGTGCTAAAATTTAGTTATGTACCCAAAGCTGAGTTCAAAGTTACCCAAAACCTAAAATTCATCTTCAAATCAAAATCCAAAATGATCTTCTCGGTAAATCCATACAACCTATACAATTCCTTTACTAACCTCTTTGAAAGAGTAGGTGCATCATCTGTCAAAATGTTTGGTATAAAATGAACTACTTTGGTTAGTTTGTCAACTACTACCAAGATCATATCAAATTAAATTTCCCAAAATATTTGGAAAATGCATAAGATATTTAATGGCTATAGAATTATAAATTACATGAAACTAGATTTCTTGCATTCATAATTTCAAATAATAGAATGCAATGCTTACCTAAGGTTGTTTGGACAAAACTTCACATCTTTCTCCTAAAACAATGCCTTATTTGACTGAAAATGATCACTCATTATTAACTACAAACTTAGAGCATGGTCTATGTTTTTTATAGCAATTCTCCCAGATCCCAAATCTAGACTTTAACAAGAATTTAAAACAAATTTTTAGAGATGCATCACCAACATTGTTTTACTTGGAAAATAATATTAAGAGTCATAATTCAGAATGTCAACTATGTAGAGATAATTTTCCCCAAATTGAAGGTTATGCAAGATTTCGACTCAAGACTAGATTCATTTTTATACAAACCTAAGGTTAAATGAAATTTATTTTTAAATCCACATGGTTAATTTTCACAAACCAAAGGTTAGGTGAACTTTATTTATAAATTTTCATACATATTCTCTATAGTGTTGAGGGACTACTTATTCCTCCTCACTATGTTACATCACTTTATGGGGTGGCATGGATGGGTGAGGGGAGTCTTTTAATAAAAATTATAATGTGAGCATCAAATTTGGGAGTTGGGACCACCCCATTAACATGTAATGTAGGGGAAAATGTACTTACAAATTACATTTGATGGTTGGATGGATGCATTTTCTTTTTTAGTTGTGAAATCTATTCAATTTTTTTGATAGGTGTATTAGATGTAAGGTGAAATTTTAGATAGATCATCAAAAACTATATTATATTATAATAAATATATAGATTATTTATAATGTTTCAATTGTTCACTATGAATTATATTCATGTTTGATAGGTAATGTTTTTATTGGAACTCATCAATATATCAATTAATCATCGAAAATAAATTATATAGATGATTATAGCCAAAAATGTGACCAATTGGTATTCACAACCTGATCAACATGCCAATATAAAAACATAGCTCAAAAAAATAAAATTTTCCAACTATATGTGGTTATTTAGAAACAACATCAAAACATCACAAAACAAGAGAACTAGGCACAAACCACAATGCCATAAGGTAACTAAGGTAAATTTTTCCTTTGGTGGTTGAGCAACTCAAGAAGAGAGTTTAGACAAAAGAGGTGTTGGATGATCGAGCTTGATCTTATTTTAATGCCCAGTTCTCAATAGGGGGGTGTGAGGGGTAATGCCTCTCATAGGGTTGTCATGGGGGTCTAGGGGCAGTGACCTATTTTAGAGCCCCCCAATGGGGGTTTAGGAGTAGTTCCCCCAAAGCAAAATTTTGTTAAAAATGAATTATAAAATATTGTAATTTCATGATAAATATGGACCATTCACTATTAGGTCACATATCTGATGGTAGATATTATGTTTGTGTATTTTTACCCTAATATGTAACATTTCTTTGATATGAGGGCATGGTAATCATGGTGACATATAGTGTGTGAGTGAAGAGGATATTGTAGTGGATATATTAAAATTTTTCCCTTCATTTATTGGACTGAATAATAAGAAAGATTAGCTATTTTCATGTGGACATAGCCCATATTGGGTGAACCATGTTAAATTTTTATCTCTATTGTGTTGTGTTTTATGAATTTTATTTTAGTCTTTAATTCATTCATATTGCTTAGTGTTATATATTCCTAACAATTGGTACCAAAGCTGAAGGTTTATTTGGAAAATAAACTCATAGGAAAAGAGGGTTCCTGGTTCAAGTGAGAGCAATGGTAGAAGAAGAAAAGTTTAAGCTTGAGAAGTTCAATGGTCAAAATTACTAGCTATGGAGGATGCAAATGGAGGACTATCTATATAAGAAGGATATTTTCATACCATTGAGTGGAATAACATTGAAGCCGATGACTATGAAGGATGAAGATTGGGAGGTTCTTGATAGAAAGGTACTAGGAACAATATGACTGTGCCTAGTAGCATCAATGGCCTTCAATATTTCAAAAGAAAAGACAATAATGGATATGATAAAGGCATTGGATAGAGTGTATGAAAAATCATTAGCCTCCAACAAGGTATTTCTTATGAAGCATTTATTTAATCTAGAAATGTCAGAAAGTGGGTTTATTATTGATCATTTAAATGAATTTAATACTATCATAAATTAGTTAAATTATATAGGAGTAAATTTTGATGATTAATTTAGGTATCTTTTGATTCTATGCTCATTTACATAAAGTTGGAATGATTTAGTCATGGCTGTGAGTAATTTTGTCTCTAGTTCAAACAATTTAAAGTTTGATGATGTTATTGGTTTTATTCTTAGTGAGGAAATGGGACAAAAAATCATAGGTGAGACATCAAGTAATGCTTTGAATATGGATAATAAGGGAAGATAAAATGATAGAGGAAAGGGCTCAATGAATCATGGTATGTCTAATAAGGATAGATACAAATCCAAAGGAACATTGGTGTACTAGATTTGATGGAAGAAAGAACACCTCAAGAAAGATTGTTGGTTTTGAAAAGGAAAACAAGGAGATGGACAATAAGATAAAAATCATTAAGAAAATGTAATAGGTGATGTGTTACAAGATGCTTTAATCATTTATTTAGATAACATTAATGATTCTTGGGTGTTATATTTAGGGGATTCATATCATGCTACACCCCATAATAAATATTTTCAAGACTATGTTCAAGGTGATTTTGGATAGGTTTATTTGGGTGATGGTGAACCCTATAAAATTTTAGGAAAGAGTAAGATACAAATAAAATTATAGAATGGAAAAAAATGGTTACTAAAAGAGGTGAGGCATTTTTTTGAGTTGAGAAAAAATCTAATTTTAGTAGGGTAGTTGGGAAGTGAGGGCTGCATAGTTACATTTACAAAAAATCATAGAAGTTCACTAAAGGATCACTAGTAATATAAAAAAGAGAGAAGGTAGGTACAATGTATTTATCTAATGGTAATGTTGACTCTTCTATTGCTTTAGCTTCTACAAAAGTGGATATAAAATTATGGCACCACAGACTTGGGCACATGAGTGAGAAGGGGATGCAAGTTCTCCACTCAAAGAATTTGTTGCCAGATTTGAAGAAGGTGGATTTGGATTTCTATGAGCATTGTGTGTATGGAAAACATAAAAGAGTCAAATTTCTTAGAGTTGGTAGGATAAATAAGGATTAAAAGTTATAGCTTGTGCATACATATGTATAGGGACCAGCTCAAGTATCATCCCTTGGTGGCTCTTCTTATTATGTTACTTTTATTGATGATGCAAATAGAAAAACTTGGGTTTATTGCATATGAAAAATATGATGTTTTTGATATTTTTAATAAATGGAAAGCTTTGGTTGAGAATGAGATAGGAAAAAAATTGAAGTGTTTCAAAAAAAATAATGGAGGTGAATACTATAGCAAGGAATTTGATAATTATTGTTCATCCCATGGTATTCATAGAGAGAAGATGGTTCCAAGAACACCACAAAAAAATAGTGTGTCAAAAAGGATGAATAGGATAATCATGGAGTGTGTAAGGAGCATGAGATTTCATACAGGGTTGCCCTTACAGTTTTGGTTAGATGTTGTGGATACTAATATTTACTTAATAAACAAAGAGCCTTCAAGTCCTTTGGATGGTGGCATTTCAGAAGAAGCATGGATAGGTAAAAAGGTAGATTATTATTTTTTAAATACTTTTAGTTGTGAAGTATTTGTCCATATTGATAAATAAAATAAAACCAAGCTTGAATCAAAATCCAAGAAATGTACTTTTATTGGATATGGAGTTAATGATTTTGGTTACCATTTCTAGGATTTTGAAAATCACAAAATCATTAAGAGTAGAGATGTGATATTTAATGAGAAGGTCATGATTAGTTATCATTTATAGGGAAATAAACAATAAAATACAAATACTAAATATGTAGTACTTGATGAAATCATTGGAAATGAAATTCCAAAGTGCCATAAAATCAAAATGTGCAATAAATACAAGTACCTCAAACTCTTGGAAGTGTAGTTAGAAGATATACCAAAGTAAGTAGACTCCCTGAATGATACTCTTCCTTCAATTTATCATTTATTATTGACTGATGGTGGTGAGCCAAAAAGTTATGAAGAAATAATGTAGGTAAAAACTAGAAAGAAGTGGGAGCAAGGCATGAAAGAGGAGATGGACTCCTTGGTACATAACCAAACTTGGGATTTGGTTTAGTTGCCTGCAGGTAAAAGAGCATTTTAGAATAAATGGGTTTATAGGTTGAAGGAAGAATATGGAGGCAAAAAGAGGTACAAGGTCAAATGTGTTGTAAAGGGGTTTGCACAAAAGAAAGGTATATATTTTGATGAAATATTTTCTCCAGTAGTTAAAATGACTTCTATAAGAACTATTTTAAGTTTGGTAGTAGTAGAATATTTTCACCTTGAACAGTTAGATGTGAAGCCATCATTCCTTCATGATTATTTGGAGGAGGAAATATATATGGAGTAGCCATAGGGATACAAATTCAAAGGTAAGGAGAAAATGGTGTGCAGGATGAAAAAGAATTTGTATGACCTAAATCAAGCTCCAAGATAGTGGTATTTAAAATTCATATGTTTATCACAAAACAAGGTTATAGTAGATGTCATTTTGGCCATTGTGTTTAATTTAAGAGATTAGATAATGGCAAATATATTATCTTTTTATTGTATGTAGATGACATGCTTATTGTAGGGTCTAACATGCATGATATAAATGAGCTCAAAAGAAAACTAACAGATTCATTTACAATGAAGAATTTGGGTACTGTAAAGAAAATCCTTGGTATGAGAATAACAAGATATAGAAAAAATAGAAAATTGACATTATTTCAATAAGAATGCATCAAGAAGGTGTTAGTCAGGTTCAACATGCAAGATGCAAAACTAGTAAGTACACCTTTAGAGGGCACTTCAAATTAAGCAAGGAACAATGCCCTAAAATGCAAGAAGAAATCATTTACATGTCCAAAGTGACCTATGCTTTAATATTTGAATTTTAATGTATGATATGGTGTACACTAGACTAGACATTGCTCATGCAGTGGGAGTTGTTAGCAAGTTTATGAATAATCTAGGAAAAGAGCACTAGGATGCATTCAAGTGGATTATTAGGTACTTGAGAGGGACCACTGATAAATAGTTATATAATAAAGGGTCATATGTTACCTTACAAAGACATGTTGATGTAGACATGGATGGAGATTTATATGGAAAGAGGAGCACCATAGGTTATGTATTCACTATTGGTGATACAATAGTTAGATTTCAAAATTGTAAAAGATAGTTGCATTGTCATCTATAGAGGTAGAATGTGTTGTAGCTATAGAAGCAATCAATGAGATGATATGATGCAAATGTTCATGGAAGAGTTGAAGTAGAACTAGGAAGATTGTAGGTTGTATAGTGATATCCAGAGTGTGATTCATTTAGTAAAGAACTTAGCATTCCACTCAAGAACCAAACATATACAATTTAGGTATCACTTCATTCATTCAATTTTAGAGGATGGTCAACTAAAGTTGGAAAAGATCCATATGAGTCAGAATCCTATAGATATGATAACAAAGGTAGTCATTAAAGATAATCTAGAGAGTTGTTTATCTTCAATAGGTCTTCAAGGATAACAAGGAAGATGAGAAACATGTTAGGGTCAAAGTTCAAATAAAATTCTAAGCAAGATTTATAGCAGTGGAGTTGTAACAATCAGTCTCAAAGTGGGAGATTGTTGGATGGTGGATCCTGATCTTATTTTAATGCTCAGTTCCCGATAAGGGGTGTGGGGGGGCAACACCCCCCACTAGGGTCACTATGGGGATCCAAGGGGGGATAACAACCTATTTTGGATTTTTCCCCCCTGGTGGGGGTTCAAGGAAGTACCCTTGAAGCAAAATTTTGTTAAAAATACATTATAAAATATTATAATTTTGTAGTAAATTTGGACTTTTCACTATTAGGTCACAGATCTAATGGTATAAATTATGTTTGTGCATTTTCCCCTAATATGTAACCCTTTTTTGATATGAGGGCATGGTAATCACAACAACATATAGTGTGTGAGTGAAGAGGATATTTCAATGGATGTATTATAGGTTTTTCTCTTCATTTGTTAGACTAAATAATAAGGATTGGTTGTTTCTATGTGGACATAGCCCATGTTGGGTGAACCACGTAAAATATGGGTCTCTATTATGTTGCATTTTCTACATTTTATTTACGTCTTTAATTCATTCATATTATTATGTGATCCTATATTCCTAATAAAAGGATCATGTGCCACCCACCCATTTGAAATGGATTTTGATGGTGTTGAAACAAATACATTACACAAATTAAAAGGTGGTGATACATAAGTCTGTATTAGGTTGTTTTTAGACAAAATTGGCCGACATGGGTTAGGTAACCATATCAAATTTGACTTTATTATTAAGCCTTTTAACCCTATTTGATACCTCGTGAGAGAGTCTTTATCTTGATATCATAGCTTGTGGTAGTGTCTTAAAATAGTGTTTAAGGTTGTTTTAGGGTCTTGTCATGAGGGGAATTCATGGTCCTCAAGTGATTAACCAGTTGCTCATGGCTTAGTCCTTTTTGAGGTGTATAGCATAGTTTAAGGTAAGTTTAAATTTTTTAAGGTAAACCTCAAAATATCAAGTTATGATGGTTTCATAATGAAGACAAAGTAAATGTGATGATCCCCCAAAGTGCATGATTGAATAATAGATAGAGACCTTCAAGAGCAAGATTAATAAGCTAGAAACTTTGGCATTTTCAAGTATTTATAAATGTTAAGGTAAATTTATAAAATTTGAGGTTTCCTTAGTTTGCATATTATCTTTTGCAATGTTGGAAAAGTCACCTACTTTTAAATCACCAAGTGTGATGAGTAAATGTCATGTCATGAAGGGAAAAGGGAGTTTTGATACAATCCATTTGACACTTGTAGACATCATGTTATACTTCCATTGCCATACATTTATCCTATTGATATCAAATAATCTCTTTTTAACATTATTCCACCTTTAGAATTTCATTTAATCATGTTTATAATGTCAAAATGGACCAATTATGAGGATTTTGCAAGGAAAGAAGGTGAAATAAGACCTTGGCACATTACACCAAAACTGTACAAGTTAGGAAAATCATTATGAAAACATGGTTCATGGTTTCAATAATTTTTCTTGGTAGAATATACAAGTTTCTTGAAAGAAGGTCTATGGAGGTCTCCTTGAGGGTTCTTCAGGATGGAGGTGGTCTTATGATCCTTTCCAAGGCTTCATCCATGTTTCACCAAGCTCAAAAAATGCATAAAAATCTTGTAAAGTCTTTAAAGAGGATAAAAACCTATCTCATCTTTCCATTGGGTTTACCAATCTCCTTCACAAGCTCAAAATGGTAGTTTTCTTAATACGGTCCATGGAGGAGAAGGCAAGTTGGGAAAAAAATATTATGGGTATATAGGTTCCCTTATTCCCTAAAATTTCATGCATTAATTTAAGGTTTCAAGGGTTGTGCTTTATGAATAATTGCTAAAGAGATGAGCAGTCCAAAACCCTTACAAAACCCACAGGGTCAGTTTTCTCCTTCTACATAACATTATGGGATTTAATAAATGCAAGGTAATGGTTATAATATGTCTCTAATAGGTCATATATCCTTTTAAATTCAAATTCAAAGACAAATTTCACTAATCACTCTTGTACCTACAACAAACAACATTGTTTGGAATGATTCTTCATTTAGCAGGTAGGTTCTACTTGGTTTTGAATGCTTTCTCACCTTAAAACTGCCTTCATGAAACCTCCATCAAACCCACACTCCTTTTATCAACCCATAAATTATAATCTCATCTTAGGAATAAGGCTTCCTTTTTCCAAATTCAACTTGTAGACCTCAAGAAGAAAGAGGTGTTCTAAGTCTAAAACAACCATCTACAGGTCTGCCTGTAGGTTGAGGTGAACTAGGGAGAGTTGGTGGTGGGACATGAATATGAGAATATTTATAAGTTTTGTGAGACCCCATAGGATGGTTAATAATTCTATAAATCTATATGAATAAAATAAGAGCACTAGAATGGTCAAGAAAATCAAATGTTCACCTACAGGATAATGCCAAGAAAATAGGCTAGAAGAGGCAAAGTGGTGCTTGAAGTCTGATTTGGGAGAGTACAAATGGAGTGAAGAAGGCATGAAATAGTTTGGGATTATTTTTTAAGGAGTATTTCCTTTAAAATGGATCAAACCTTAGTCTCCTTAATGGAATAATGTTTCAATCATATTGAAGACCTAAGAAGGTCATGTGAATCTTGAATGTCATCTTGGAGAAACCAATATTAGATTGGTTTCTCATCCCTAAAAATTATTAAAACATGTGTCATTCAATTAGATAAATTTTAACTCACACACTCATTGTTTTTCTTGGTTTAAAATGAAATATATGAATTTACAAACAATCAGTCATGTTTGCCAAATGGATTGTGTAACATTAAGAAACATGATTGTATCATGTTCAATCAAGAATCTAAGGTAACTTGAGACCTTTAGGAGAGTGTAAAAGATCATGAGGAATATTGAGACATCATTAAAATTTTCACCATTATATAGGTAAGTTCAAATAAGATAAAACATCAAGAAATAAAGTTTAGGCCTAGTAGAATGTGCACATACAGGCCTATCATGAGCATAATGGAGAAAAGACTAGTTTTGTGGGGTTGTATGGAGGACCTAAGAGGTTTAAAAAGTAAAAGAGAGTGTGAGTAAGGTGTTAATACTTACTATAACCATCAATAAGACTAAATCAACTGAGAAGGAGCTCAACCTCAAGTACTTACTTAAGAAACTCAGACCATCACCCACAAGCCTATCATGGGCAGAATTGAAAGAAGGCACACTTGTAATGTCAAGTGAAATACCAAAAGATATATATATATATATAGATATAGAGATATAATGAAGACCCTAAGGGAATACTAAAATAATGAATACATAGGTGTCATAGGGATGAAACCATCCAAAACAAGAAACTTGTCAAAAATAAGATCAAGAAGCCTAAAAGGTAGCTACAGATCCTGTTTATAGAATATAAAATGAATATGTTGTTTTGAATTGAAATTATAAGTTTTAAGACTTTTCATGAGTGTAAGAGATCATATTGGAGGTTTCTAAAATGATTGGAAACCTTGGAAATGAGGGAATGCCATTTAAACATGTATGTAGGGTTAGAATAGGAGAAATAGCCTAAAACCCTAGGCTTGAATTAATCAAGTTCCAAGGCAAAATGGGAAATAACACCCATAAGTAAGCTACTTGTAGACCTAGGGAGAGATTTATCTAGCCTAAATGAGCCTTTTTCAATCAAGATAACACATTAAAATAATGATTTTTGTTAAACACTCAGATCAAGTTCACATCTACATGTGTATAAGATCGAGAAGCTTAGTCTTTTGCTCAGTCTATATAGGATAAGGTGCATGGTTGGAAATGAAATTTGGGGATAGTAATAGGGTCTGTGTGCTCCAAACTAGTGGCATTAGGAGGTTTTTTAAAGATCTCATCTATATGAATGATCATTAAGATTGTAAGGTGCTCATAGGCTACCAAGAGTCCCAAAAAGACTTGATGGAGGAAATACTTTCTCAAATATCCCAAATTATCCTAATCTTGAAATCACTTTCATGATTCATGAAAGTACCTAAGACTCAAAATGGGATCACTATTTGACATATGTGAGGTCAAATTTTTAAGTAAATTGATCAAGAAGGCCTTCTACAGGTCTATTTGTGTGTATTTGAACTTGTAAAAGCCTCCAAGATAGTGTATAAAATATATTAAACATAAGAAGGGGATCAAATCATCTCCTAAAAACATCATAAACATCCCTCATGGTTTTGGAACTGATCTCATGGATGAAGGATCAAACCTGGTAAAATTTATGCCTTATTTGCATGAAAAAGAGACAAGATTGTAGACCTTTATTGAGATCATTAGGATTATAGATACCTCCAAGTCACATTAGTGAAATCAATGAAAAAGGATATGATTTTAGTGAAAAGATTAAGAGGTTTGAAGATGATGCCCAAGTAAATCTTCTATGCCAATAAATTAACATTTGGTAAATCTTCTTGGAGAATTACACAAATGATAATATTTGCCAAGGGAATTGAGCATCATCATTAGAGAGTAATGTAAAGGTGTCAATAGGTTCAAGAACTAGTTTTCAAACCTTCCACACCTAGACTAAGGGACTCAAGTATCAACTAGGTGTCAAGAGTCAAAGAAAGGCAGTTAGAGTCAAGAGGGTGATTTGTCACTTCTTAATCACCAAGAGGGGTAGTTTCAAAGACAATCTAGGATAATGAGGATCCTCCTACCACTATATGAACTCATGATCAAACTCAATATGACACATGTTGGGAGAGTTCATAGCCCTACCTTTTTTAGACTTTCTTGTTTGTAACTTGCTTCATCATGAGATGCTAGTCATCATGGCCTCCTTCTACCCTTATCTTTCCTTCTCATTATCTTCTAAAAATATTGCCTTGAAGGCCATTTTATGGATCCTTTTTCTAGATATGGCATAGCCCTATCCAAATAAACACTTTTTTTGCCTCTAAATTTAATAAAGTTGAACTAAGCCTTTTCAATATTTGTATCTAGTGTACATTTCATGCTAGTTGATGAATGTTGGTGATAGTATGCTACTTCCTCTCATTTGCCTTGTCATGTTTACCTCTTTGTAATTGATTGGTCATCTTTACAGGTCACATAGACTAATGTTGAATAGCTTTTCATGGATTGAAAGTGGAAGCATTCATTACTGTCTTTAGAGACCTATTGATTAACTCACGTAGTCTATGCATCATGATATATCCTCTATGTGAAACACTCATGCTTGGAGACTCATTTTAAGTTATGAAAAATAGATTCAATGCTATTTAAATTTCTTAGTACATTATATGTAGGTGGAGAAGAAAAAATTTGGTGTATCACCCTCTTATTTCATAGTTTTCTCTCTATTTTATATGCAAGTTACTAGGTTAGTGACTAGTCTTAAGTGATGCATCAAGGGAGCTAGCCCTTGCCTATAAGTTCATTCCACTCTTTAGGTCACCCAAAACCTAAGATTGTTCCCATGCTATCATCTAGTTAGGAAGGCTTGAAAAACCTTCTTAGGGGTGAAAATTAGATAAATAATAGTCATCACTCTATACAAAGTAATTATACAAAGACAAGCCATACAAATTCTTTCCATGTGGAAGGAGACTACATCCACTCCAATGATGAGGAGGAGAGGAGAATTTATTGCAGCTATGATAATAATTTTACCAACATTTTTTCTTGAAGGAGGAGTGGCATATATAATATTATCGAGAGGTACACAACTCATTTCACAGTGAGCACTCCCCCATGGTTGAGGATCTCTTATAGATGTTAAAACTCAAGGGTCACATTTTTAACCTACGCTTAAATCTACATAAAATCCAAAGAAACCACAACCAATTTATCATCAATAGAGAATTAAATATAAATATATTCATTGTTGAAAACCATTGAAGTCTTAGACTTTTGTTAGAAATATTTTTTATATTTTCTAGGATTTACACTCTACTAAACTATAGAGCCAGAATGAGACCATATTAGCATATATTTTGGTGGTTTGAGCCCATTTTATATATATCCAATGGCTCTAGTACCCATGGTATTGTAATATCAATCTAATATTTACTTATTTATGTGCCTATATATACTCGTACATATAATAGGGAGAAAATAGATCCGATAAGTGATTTATTGTATTGTAAGATGGCTATGTTAATACAATATCAAAGGAGGTTAGTGTGTTGTATTTTTTCTTGAAAGGGTTTTCTAGGTGAAATATTATGTACTATGTAATATTTTGTGCATTCCATTTATCTTATTTTGTTAGTTTAAATATTCTATTAGTATTGTTTATTTTGTTTTAGTTTATTAGATATTTTTTTCTTCATTTGGTATCAGAGCTAGTTTTTGCTTTGTATGAAGAGTTAGGGTTTATTTAAAATATGATAAATTATTACTTAAGTGGGATCTCTACATGTGATTTTTTTTAAGAAAAGGAGAATGACAAGGAACACGAGAATAGAGATTGAAAAATTCAATAATCAACATTTTGAGTTTTGGAAGCTCAAGGTGGAAGATCTTCTTATGGACAAAGATTAGTAGTGGGTTTATATAAAAAAAATTAAAACCTACAAGTATGAAGTTAGAAGATTGGAAAAATATTGATATAAAGGCAAAGAGTTCAATCAAATTATGTCTGTCAGACTCAGTTTTACTGAACCTCTTGATGGAGAAAATGTCTAAAGATCTACAAGAGAAGCTAGGTACTTTATATCAAACAAAGTCTCTAGTGAACAAATTATTTATATGAAAGAATTGTATTCATTGAAAATTAATTTTAGTGACTTTTTAGCTAAACATCTAAATGCGTAAGTTAGTTAATTTATATTGAAATTAAAGTGGATGAAGAAGAAAAGAATATTACTTTGATTTTTTCTCTCCCTGACTATTGGGATAATTTAGTTATGACAATAACTACTACTATATTGACATTATAAATTGAGGTCATCATAGATGCATTATTATAAAAACAAACATGTGAGTAAATTAATGGATATTATCAAACAAAATATGCTTTATTTGTATGAGTTAGTTCCCAAGAAGAAACTAAAATAAAGTCAAGATAATTAGAGTCTAGAGGTAAATCCAAGACTACAAAAAAGCTTACATAAAATGCTAGAATTATGGTAAAACATGGAATTTTAAGGACTAAAAAACTAAAAAGGTTGAAAAGGTGATGCAAACACTTATCTTGCAGAGGCCATACATTTTGATTTAGGAACCCTTTTGAGCTCTCATTTTTAAAAATTAAATATCTCAAAAATTAAAATGTAGTCATAACATGATTTAATTAGTTAGGGTCCATTTACATATATTTCAGGGGCCAAAGTGACCTTATAAGGGTATGAAATTGCTTTAAATATTTTTTTGGTAATTTTAGATTTTACAAAATTAGATATCAGTGACCTTAAGGTATGGCATGTCTAGGGATATGTGTGGATGGCTTGTGACTCACATACCTCTTATATTATCTTGTTTCATATATTTATGTTCTTATTAAGGGCAACTCATAGAATAACCATGGCTAAGTAGAGTATATCTATGAGGTATTGGTTAGTATTAAATCATCATATTACAAATTTTGTTCTTATTGCATTGATGTGTAGGTTACCCCCGCACAGTGGCTTAGCTATATTTATCAATCATTTTTATCTTTTATCAATTATTATTGTAAATCTACATGTTTTGATCTTATTTATGTGATAAAAAATTAAATTATGTGAACATCTAAGTAATTTCATTACAAAAGTATCAGAGCTTTAATTTGGGCAATTATACGAGTAGAAGGATAAAAACATAACATGCAATCAGGGAAGAATTTAATTTTACCATCATTGCAGTATTATTTGAAGTGTTTTTTAAAAAAATAATTAAAAAATAGAAAAAAAATTGGAATGTTTTTCACCTTTGTGTAAATTAGCAATCATTGGATTCATCTCAATGAGATAATCACAATGGTATAATATGCCAATACAATTTTTGGTCTAAAAATATTGACCCTTGTGCACATTATTAGTCATTGGATTCATCTCAAAGATACAATCACAACATTATAATCTACCATTACATTTTTTTCATGGATAAAAATATCCATCCTAGGGTTTGTGCATGGCTAGTCTTAACTCTGATGGATGTCGAAAATGGAAAAAAAATCCAAAAAACCTCATAAGGATGACATGGATTATGATACTTCTAATCTATTTATTTATGAGGTGATTTGAATGTTTTGAATAATAAATTGACATTTATAATGGGTCAATTATCAAATATTATAGTTCAACATTCACAAAATAACCCTCCATCACTCTAGTTAAGTTATACCTATTCAAACAATCACACCTCTAATCATTGTCCAAATCAGTTGCTACCAAAAAAGTACTTATGTAGGTTTGATGGTAAGGATCCACTCAATTGGATCAATCAAATAAAAAAATTATTTGATATACATCAGACTCCACGTGCACAAAATGTGGTAATGACCTCTTTGTATCTAGAACCTAAGAAGTTCATTTGGTATAGATAATCATGTGCTGAAAATAAAAAGAAGGGCCTTTAGGTTTCCTAATTTATATTTCCTGAAGAGCTATAGATCCACTTATACATAGATGTCTCAAAAAACTACATCATTCAGCTAGTCAAACTACATCAAAGAAGGATTGTGAAGGATTATATTCATCAATTCTATAATCTGTCCTTACATGTGGATGACATCACTAAAAAAATATTGACTAACATGTTCTTGGGTAGCCTCAAAAATAACATCCAAATGAAGGTTTTCAAGCTTAGTCCTAGTTTGGTATCTAAAGCAATACCAATGGTATGCATGGTGGAGGAAAAATATCTAGTCAAAAAAAGACATTTTGTTAATGTCTATGAACATAATTTCCTAGCCCTATCATTTCCTCAAGCTAAAATATTGGTCCCACATAAAATTAAAGATAAGCATGTAAAAGGGTTACGTTTTAGCTATGATAAAAAATGAAACAAAGGACATAAATGTGTTAACAATAATCTATTTTACATTGAAGGTGCCGATGAGGATGAAGAACATGATGAGGCTTTAGGTGAAGGTCTACAAGAACCTAATAATGAATTTGAATATTCTCAACCTATTATTTATTATCTTGAACTTTTAAGTATTAGTATTCCTCAAATTCTTAATGTGGTTGGTTTCCTCAACAAACAAAAGGTGATTATGTTGATTGACTCTGGGATTACACACAACTTAGTTAATAGTAATTTGGATACTCTTTTGAACTATTTCATCTACCCAAATCCAAAATTTTAGGTCATGTTTGAAAATTGTAGTACAATTAACTATTCTGGAAAATGCCATAATACTAAACTTGCTATGGGAGACTACCTATTATATTTTCACACATTTGTTATTCACATGGGTGGGGTTGACATTGTTTTAGGAACGAAATGGCTCACCAATTTGGACATAATTAAGATTTATTTATAGGAATTGTTCATGCACTTTCATTCAAAAAGGACATTTGAACCACATGGTTTACATGCTAAATATCCACAATTGGTTGGTTCTCACCAGATGATGAAGATGTTCATAAAAGGTGTTGAAGTATTTGTTGATCAATTATTTTACATATAATTTCAACCAATAAAGGAGTATACCCATCTTAATTTACAACTAGTGTTAGATGACCATTATGTTGGTTTTGGTTCCATGCCAAAAGGACTTCTACCAGGTAGAGTGCATGATCATGCCATTAGACTAATTCTTGGTAGTACACCACCCAACACCAAACCCTAAAAGTATCCCTATGTCTAGAAGAGTGAAATTGAAAATATGCTACATTAGATATTGGAGGAGAGAATTATCAGACACAAGCAAAGTGAATATTCTTGCCGATTGGTCATGGTGCATAAGAATGATGATATTTTGAGGTTGTGCCTAAACTACAAAAAATTCAACAAGCACACCATCGAATATAAGTTTCCTATTCTATTAATGTATGATTTGATTGATGAATTACATGACTCTATTTATTTTACTAAATTATATCTTTGATCTAGATATTGTTAAATTTAAATCTATGAAGATTACATACCTAAAACAACATTTTGAACTCATGAAAGCCATTATGAATTTATGGTCATGCCTTTTGGTCTCCTAAATATACCATCTATATTTTAGAGTTTGATGACTATTGATTTTAGGACATTTTTGAGAAAGTTTGTGTAGGTATTTTTTTATTATATACTCATTTACAATATAAATTGGGAAGACCATTTTAGTGTTAAAGTGGTGGACTAGTTGTGTCATATTGTTTCACATTAAGATTTAAAATTTGATCCTAAAAATATCCAAATGATGATGGAGTGTATCTTTTTAAGCTAACATGAATTTTAGATGAAATAATCCATTATAATGAATTTGGTATGTATGGGATAATTTAAAATTTTTAATCCCATGTGTTCTTGCATGTAAAATTACAAAAAAAACAACTATTAAAAATACCAGGGTTAGTTAACTCTATATAGCTTTTTGATTTATTTATCTCTTTTTAATTTTTTGTGTCTAATTCAATTTAGAGTAGAGATTTATTTTTAAAGAATTATGTAAAATTTTCAATTCATTCATTAATAATCAACAAATATTAGTGCCCATGAAATTCTAAGTAAATTGTGCCTATTGAAATTTTGCTTTGTTAGTTTTTGGTTTCATCAAAAGGGTAAGCTGTATAATAATTCCCAGTCTACAAAAGTAAATCCATCTAATGAAGACTCAAGGTATTTATTATTATAAAATTAAATATCACATGCATATGGTAATGCATGGTTTATTGACTTGGGTTTCTCCTTTCATACAAACTCTCACAAAGAGTGGTTCTATGAATATGAAAAGATCAATAGAGGTGATGTCTTCTTAGGATTCGACTCAGCATATAAGATCATAGGTAGAGGGATAATTATTTTGAAGTTTAAATATGGAAGGGTAAAACCCCTCCTTTTTTTAATTGACATTACATGTTCAAATAGTAACTTAATATATGTAATTACGATGAATGATGCAGGTATGAAGGTTGTATTTAATAAAGATAGTTTCAAGATTATTTGTGGAGAAATGATAATGGAAAGATAAGTCCATATAAGATTGCAATTCAACCTTTAGTCAATAATTTAAATTGAATAATTTAATATCTCAATGGTTCTGGAGGTCAAAAATATTTTATATTAGGTTCTTACTCCTCCTATACAAAATACAATGTTGTGGCATCATATGATGAGACACATCAGAAATAAATACCTTCAGGGATTACAATATAAAGTTATAGCTGAAAGAATTTTTGAATGCCCATTATATGTTGATTTTTGTGATAATTGTGTTTTTGGGAATAAAAATTGAGTGAAGTTTCCTAGTAGTGCTATGATATCATAAGGAGTTTTACATTTAGTGCATAGTGATGTATTTGGACCTGTGAAGGTTCCATCACTAGGGAAATATCAATATTAGGTTTATTTTATATATTTATACTTGAGAAAATATTGAGTTTATTTTATTAAGTATAGATTTGAGGTTTTCAATAAGTTTAAAGAGTTTAAGTCTCTTGTTGAAAACTAAGTAAAGAATAAAATTAAGGTATTGAGGATTGATAACGATGGACACTATTGATCTAATGATTTTCAACAATTATGTGAGGACTATTGAATAGAAAGGAAAAATATAAATCCATATACATGACATCATAATGTATTTTCATAAAGAATTAATAGGGCTTTGATGGATAAGGTGAGAATCATTCTCACTAGTGCAAGACTGAAAATAATTTTTTGGGTAGAAGTAGTTACTGTTGCTTTCTATTTGGTTAATAAATATCCCATATTAGCTCTAGTCTATAAAACTCCACAAAAAGCATGGACTGGTAATAAACCCTCTCTCATACATCTTAGAGTTTTTTGGTGTGATGCTTATATGTATGGTTTGAAGGAAAAAATAACTAAGGTAGAAAAAAATCAACAAAGTTTAACTTTATTGGATATGGTATTGGTGTGAAGTGATATAAGCTATGGAACCTTTAAATGAATAAAATCGTTTATAGTCAAAATGTTATATTTAGAGAGGTAAAAGGTGTTCCAAAACAAGAAAGGCAGTCAAATGATAAACTTGAAAAAAAATAGTTTGAGTAATAGGAGGGAGAGAAAGTTTAAGAATTCAAATCAACTACAGAAGATGAACCAGAGTTTGAGTTGCATGAAGTAATTCAAATGAAGCTAAAAAGGAAGTAGCAAAATATTAAGAACTAGAATTGAGTAGATAAAACCAGGTTAGAAGATCACTTAATAGGTATAGTCCTCTTAATTTCCATTTTGCATTTATTTTTATCAATTTTATTGTTACTAATGAAGATCCAAAGACTCTAAAGGAGGATTTCATCTCAAAAAAAGCTAAGTCTTATAATAAGGATATGGAGGAATAAATGCCGTCCTTAGATAAAACTGAGAAATGAGACTAGGTGAAATTACCTCCTAGAGAAAAACCAATGGCCTGAAAATGGGTGTTTAGGAAGAAGTAAAATGTATATGAAAGAATGTATAATCATAAATCTCATATGGTATCCAAGTGATTCTCTCAAGTAGAGAGAATTGATTTTGCTAAGATTTTGTCTCTAGTTTTTAAATTACATTCAATTATATTTATTATAGCTATTGTTGTTGCTTTCTATCTAGTAATATAATATATGGATGCAAATACATATTTTCTATATGGTGATATTGAGAAATAAATATACATGACATAGTTTAAAATATTTAAGATAAATGAGAAGGAGGATTTGGTGTGAAAGATGAAAATTTCTTTATACAACTCAAATCAATCACTAAGAATATAGAACTAGAAATTCAATAGGTATGTATTGGGACTTATGATTGGAATAAGCAAATTTGATCCATGTGCTTATTTTAAACATGAAGATGAACAATTTATCATTCTATTATTACATGTGGATGACATGTTGTTAATTGGTAATTATAAGGCAATGATCAGCCATGTTAAGTCTCAATTTTCATTTCAATTTTATATGAAGGATATCGATGTTTTAAAATATATTTTGGACATGGAAATTAAAATGGAAACTATGGTTAAATCAAAGGAAGTACATTGATATCATATTGAAATTTTTTAATAATAAATTAATCTTGTCAGTAATCCCTTTCTTATTGGTCAAAATTTATCTAATGAATAATTTTGTAATACATAATAAGACATTGAAGATATGTCTCTAGTCCCATATGCTAGTGTTGTTGGTCTTTCGATACACGAAATGGTTTGTACCATACTTTGTATTAGTCATGCAGTGGGAGTAGTGATCATATTTATGTCAACCTAGGAAAGGAGCATTTGGATATTTGAAGAGGATCCTCAATTATTTGTGTGGGACATCATATTATGCAATCTGATATCAAGGTAATGCTATTGAAAATCAAAACAATGAATCCACATGGTTTTGTGGATTCATACTAGGCTAGATATCTTGGTTTCCAAAGATATACTAATGGGTATGTGTTGATCTTGTTTATTGGATCTATAAGTTGGATGAGAAAATGATAGGAAAGCATTATGATCTCCATCACAAAGGTTGAGTACATGGAAATGAATTTGGCAAACAGGGAATCAATTTGGATTCAAAGGTTAATTTTCATTTTTTCAAAAGGTTGTAAAGATAGATTGTGACACTCAAATTTTATTTTTTCCAGTAAGGAAACCTAAGTATCACTCAATAATGAAACACATTTATGTAAAATTTACCATTTTTTAAGGGGAATGGTGGAGGAAATAGATATTATTAAATAAGGTGGGCATAGGTGAGAAAATTACTCATTTCCTAAAAAAGGCCATGGGTACAGATAAATATTATTGGTGTAGAAAATCAATGGGCATAGCTACTCTTATCGTTGAAGGCATGGTCATGTACCCCCTTATAAAAAGTATTCAACAAGTGTATTTTTTTTTAAATGTGCTATATACTTTCTATAATTTACTCTCTACTAAATTTTAGATCCATAATGGGACCATATTGGCATGTATTTGGGTGGTTTTATCCATATGTTTTAGATAACCCATGGGTTTGGTACACATGGTATTATAATAACACTTTGAGGGTTAATTATTGATGTGTTTATATATACTTGCACATACAGTAGGGAAAATCAGAACCAAGAAGTATTTTATTGTATTTGAGGATGGTTAAGCTAATATGATAGAAAAGGATGTTATTGTGTTAGGTTTTTTCTTTAAAGGGTTTATAAGGTAAAATCTTGTGTAATGTGTAATCATGTGTCTATTCCATTTATCTTATTTTTTTTGGTTAAATATTATGTAAGTATTTTTTTAATTATCTATTTTAGTTTATTAAATCCATTTTATCCTTAACTTCCATAGCTAAAACATAATGCTATCTTTGAAATACTTCCATAGAAAGGTAATGTATGGAAGCCACTCTACTTTATGTCATATTCTTATTTTTGAGACTCATGTTTAATTTAATTAAGTGCCTATGACACTAAGTTATATTAAGTAAACTCAATAGATGATTAATGTCTTTTTCATATGATGAAATGTTAAGTATCTGTGCATGTTTAAAATCATTATTGTTTATTTAGCTCAGTTATTGCATTACATAATTTATCATATTGGTTGTTTTTATTTTACTTAAGTTTTTTTTAATTTTACTTAGTTGTTATTTATTGCAATAGTATTTTATATTTTTTATATCATGGGATGAAACATTTTACCTTTCTTGATCTATTTGTTTATATAAACAACAACATTTTATTAAAGTATGAATATTTATATTTTTAAAAAATATTTACTTTCGATTTTTATTGTATGTTTTGTAGGTTCTTGGATTGGTCATAATGAGCTAGGATTGGTTATAGGAAGAAAACATTGTAAAAAGTTAAGATATAAATATTGAATGAGATAGAAACCAAAATAAGTAATTGGCCCTAGATATAACTTCTTGCATACATAAATTATGCCATATAATTATTTTATTTACACTAAGAAAACATGACATTTGACTGTTTGATTGCACTTAAGTGTCACTCACAATACCAAGTCCAAAAGACTGATCAATACTTAAGAGACATCATAATAAATCAATTGTGTGTAAATCTAGTTGAAAACATTTATATTCTATTTTAAATGTCTCAATAATGTACAATGAACTAGGAGATAAGTACTTTCACTATGGTCTAAGTTTAAAAAGAGAAGAAGGTACTTCTAATGTTATTGTTGAATATGTAAACTTAAAGTGACATAGGGTGGAATAATTTAAATAAAAAAAGAGAGGAGTTAAGAAACCACCTACAACCTTATATAGTGACAATCAAGTTTTGTTATTATGTAAATTAAATTAGAAATAAAAATAAAAATTAAGGTAAAATGAAAAAGGGAAAGATAGAAACCCTAAACCTAATCTTTTACTTTACTTAGGTTTAATGAACTCCCAAAAATGAATACAATGGGGGTGGAGATATGTTTTTGGTTTACCATCATTCTATGAATTTGTTAATAGGATAGAAGAAAATGAGGAAAGGATTTTGTAGGGGAATAATGTTAGATCCACTATGTAGATTTTGTCGAAGCCAACATTAATCGTTATTTGATGGATCCATGAATAAGATTTATAATTTTTTGAGAATTTTTAAGAAGGATTGAAAATAACATGTAGTCCTAGTTGTTCTGCTTTTATAGGGATTTTTTTTAAATATGGATATATATTGATTTTATGATATGTAACAAGACACATTGAAAATGGGAGAGGAAAATGAATTCCTATTGAACAAGAAAGGATTTTAGAGTGAATTTCAACTTGGTAGTAAAACTTAAAAATAAGTTTTAGAGAGGATTACAAAGCAAGTTAGTCAAGAAATTGTCCATAAATAATGAAACATGCATAAATAACTAACTAACCAAGCCTATCTATTCATATGGGAATTACAAAGGATAGCAAGAAACAAATGAAAGAAATCAACACCATATTACCTTCCCAAATGGATTCACCATACACATGTGGCTCAAAATCATGTTCTCCCTTGATCAATCATCCTTGTCTTTGTCAACAATGGTGGTAAGTTCCTCCAATGCCTCAAGAACACTCCATAAAATATAGGCTCATGATTCCAAATCACTAAACTAGCCTATCAATGAAGCTTGCAAACAAAATCTATGATTTAATGCAAAACCTTGTGGAAACAATTTAGCATTATAAATTTTCAATATTCATGTCTTGAATAAATTTGAGCATAATAACCTTGCACCAAAATAGCTTAAAAATTATGTTCATGGCCTCTTTATTTATAGATTTTTCATATTGGTCAAGATCAACTATGACCGTCCATCTTAAGATTAAGATGTGTAGCCATGGATAATCCTAATATTTATAATTAAATACATAATTATCTTCATCATGACCTTGGAATAAGGGGAATTGAAGAGGCATGGGAGGCATTAACTAGGCATGGGTGTCCCATAGTCCTGATATTTGTTGTATTTATGGCCTAGGGATGTCTTCCCAAGAAATGATGTCCCCTAATGATGTAGTTAAGAGGAATCAATTTTCAAAAATAAATATTCAACAACTCTCATGTAAAATCCACATAAGCTCTTGATTTGGATTAATTAGACTTAAACAAGGTTAATCAAAATTTGTGCAATTATCTAAAAATTGGCCCTCAATTAATCAAATGGTCAGAAAGTCATATTACTGAGTTGTAATTTGATTCTAGAATAATTATAAGGTGACATTAGATGAATTGGAACCATATTTCCATTTAGGATGTTTCCAATATAAAATAACAAAGGTACGTGGTGTGTATCAAGGAATTTAGGAGAAAAGAGTGATCTAGAGCACAAAAGGCAAAATCACCATTTTGACTCGAAATGAATTGATCAAAGTTAGATAGCCCATACATTGTATTTCCCCATTTAGGTATACTTTGACCTAAATTGGAACTTTTAAATGACAAGTTTGAACCATTTAGCATGTTTTATGGGTTTTGACCTAAAATGTGTATTTGAGTGCAATTTGAGTAAGATTGACAATTTCAACACAAATGGTGTTAGGAATTAGATGTCTACATTTTACCCCTATTTGAGAAGGCATAGTGAGACATTCAAGTGAAGTACCATCTTTTTGAAATAAAAGAGTTGTTAAGAATAAATTGGAATAGACCCATGATGCCCCCTCATGAGGACATACTAGGATGGAAGAGAAGGATGGAATCTCAAAAAGAGAGAGAAAGTCAGAGATTAACCCATGGAATAGATCACATCTAGATGAGCTAATGCTTGCACACATGATTACCATCAATGATCAAAATATAATGAGAGGTACAATAGGCCCCAGAGATAGGATAAATAGGAAAGATATAATCTATAAATGTAAGGGACACACTATAAACATACCCAATTTGAGAGTACAAGCTACGCACTTACAGTATTGATCAATATTGAGACAAGTTACACACTAAATATTTCCATCATGGGATTTAATGTGGAGAGCTTGGAATTAGAGGAAAAGAGAGAACATTCTACTTCAAAAAGGGAATCACCACTAGAATGGGTTATCTAAAGAGAAGATAATAAGAAGTGCCCCAGTAGAGCAAATGTGATCATGATAAAATAGTTTTGCCCCAGTAGGGAAAATCTTGATCATTGATAAAGAATAAAGAATGATTATTCCCCTATAGAGATAATTTAATTTAGACATGGATCAGATGTTGTACCCCAGCATGGGTAATTGACAAGCAAAAATGGCTCAAAGATATAACCAAAAAGATAGGTTAATGTGAGTGGGTGTAAATGTAGATGCAATGGTGTAATGGCTTAGAAATCCATATAAAACCAAGCATACGAGAATGCAAAAAGTAATGAGATAGATGAAAAGAAGAATGGAGACAGCTAAGCTGACCTCAATAGAAATTGAGCATTTGCCTAGATAGTTCTATGGACTCATGTTCCAACATGAACTTCACTCCAATGTAGTTCACCCAAGTTTGGGAGAGAATGGAATGAGGAATGATGAAAAATGACCAATAATTGATTAAATTCATAATTTATGCAATGAGAAGCACATCTAAGCATAGAGAAAGAAGCCTAAAATGCATGCTACCTAGAAGCCTAATTCCATATCATGAGCTTAGGTTTTGTAAAGTGTTCTTGAGAATCATTCATCAGAGCCGATGTTGATGTTAAGACATTGAGATGTGAGCACAAAGTGCTTACTATAGAAAAGTAAATTAGGCATCATAAGTATGAGTAACTTAGAATGAAATAAGATTCCAATTGTGTTGATCTAGTTTAAATGTGAATATCTATAACTAAGGATAATGGTAAAACAATGACCAAAACCAGAGTTACAGTGATTTACATTTAAACCAAAAAGCAAAGACAAAGAAAAAGACAAACATAAATGAACCTAACTTGAAATCAATATATGATCTATCAAGACTTAAGTAGGAACAAAAAAATTTAAAAACAAAAGGCAAGAACATCTTAATGACATGAGATGAAGATATGAATAATCAAGATCTATGTGGACCATCAAGGCATTCTTAGACATAAAAAAGCATAATCAAACATAAAAACAAGACACCAACAATAATCAAATAAACAAAAAGGTCCAAGAACATCATAATAACATAGGATCAAGATATAAACAATCGAGATCCATGTGAATCATCAAGACATTTTGAAACACAAAAGAGATAAATAAAAAACAAACAGAAAACCAAGACTAAGAAGAGACAAAAAGTAATAAAAAGAGAAAAAGAGAATAAATAAAAGGAGAGGTGCAAAGGCACAAAAAAACACCAAGAAATCTCAAATAAACACACACAAATAAAAACCAAGTTAGTGTTGTTTAAAGACAAATGTTCATGCATATGTGGTAGAGGCATTACTTTCTACCACATCATAACAAAGAATAATGGCAATTGTCCCCTAATTAAAGAGGAACAATGATAGAAGAAATGGGGGAAGAGAAGAAAAGGAAGGGGTTGGCCAAGCTAACTCCAAATGTATAAGACAAGTGGACACTGCCTACATAGTTCCATGGATGCATGTTCCAATATGAACTTCAAGCTAAATGTAGTTCTTCCAAGAAATGGGATAGAATAAAAATGATGATCAGACTAGCATGATTAATGTTATAGAAAAAATGGAAGATACAACAAACAACCAAGAATGGTTTAGCAAATAAGAAGTTGATGAGATGAGAAAGAATGATCTTGAAATATAGCAAGTGCATGGGATAAGATGAAATGAATGGGTGTTTTTGTGCTTACAAAATGGCAAGAGTGTAACAAACTTAATAGTTTCTCACAAAATGGTGAGAGCATTCAAACTTAATAATTTCTCACAAAATGGTGAGAGTGTGGGATAATATGAAATGAACTGGTGTTTATGTGCTTACAAAATGTCAAGAGTGTAACAAACTTAATAGTTGTTCACAAAATGGTGAGAGCATTTAAACTTAACAGTTGCTCATAAAATGGTGAGAGTGTGGGATGGTGGAACAGGAATGTATAAATGTACAGAAGTGTGAGACAATGTGTTTGTTCTTTTATGGATCATGTTCTAATGTTTTTGGTATTTTCAAAGTTTTTCTAATGTTTTTGGTGTTTTTGGGATAAAATATGCACAAGGTGGGACCATATAGTCAAGGAGATCCATGTCCTAAGAGTAGATGTTCCAATAAGATAGCCAAGCTAGCTACAATGGCCCATGCTCACAAATTGATGAGAGTTAGGTTCTTGATAAAATAAAAAATAGCAACAAATGTTGGAACTAAGAAGATGCATCTATTCACTCATATAAAGTTGTACAAGACTATCCTAATTGAATTGATTTTATAGAACTGCTGATGAATGTGTTCATAATGTTCATGAAACATAATCGAGATCATAATTGGTCAAGGGACAAAAAGTATTCAAGCTTATAACATGTCCTAGACAAAACAAGGGATATACCTATCAAAGAGTGAAATACATAATGGGATGAAGAATGTGTTTAGAGTGCCAAGGGTTCAAAGCCTTTACTGTCAAGATTCATGAAAAGTGGACCAAGGTAGAATAAAATGTGTTCAAGGTAAGATAAAAGGGTGGGATAAAATTATGATAGCACAAGTTACCCCTAAGTCAGGGGTCTTATAGACAATGGTTTAAATTTATTCATGTGTAGAACCTATTAAGGTGTATGATGTTCATGGGATCTGAATGTTCTTCACCATTAGGTTTATCTAGTTGAAATGCTTTTAATCCATAGTTCACTATGACAATATACAATCCTAACCAATTAAGCTGAAACTTGCCTTTCTTTTTGGGTTCAACATTCATTTTCTTTTGGTTCTATTTTAGAACTAAGTCACCATTCTCAAATTCTTGAAGGAGAATGCATTTGTTGTAGCTTCTTTACAATCTATTCTTATAGGCCTACAAGTTTTCTAGGGCAGCCAAATGCTTACCATCAAGAAGTTCTAGTTCTTGCATCTGTGAGGCTCTATATTCTTCATCATCTTCAATGTGCTCCAATGATATTCTTAATGATGGGATCTCAATCTTGACTGGTATGATAACTTTAGTTCCAAAAACAAGGGAGTATATATTAGCTTCAGTTGGGGTATGATGATTGGTTCTATAAGTCTAGAGGAAAGGAAAAAGTTGTAGGTGCTAATTATGGCTAGCATCATTGACAATCTTTTTTAAGATGGCTAGAATGGTTTTATTTGATGCCTTAGCTTGTCTATTGCCTTATGGATTATATGGAGTGGATTTCTTGTGCTTGATTTTGAATTTTTCACAAAGAGATTTCACATCTTGGTTTACAAAGGATCCTCCATTATCAAATATAATTTGGGTTGGGATGCCATATCGATAGATGATATGGTAATGAATGAATTTGGCAATTTGTTTCCCAATAATATAATTAAGAGGAATGGCCTCAATACACTTGGTAAAGTACTTAGTCATAGTCAAAATGTGCTTATGGCCATCTAAAGATGTGGGGTTAATTTTCCTAATGAGATCGAGACCCCATGTTGAGAATAGCCATGGTGTTGCAATTGGTTGCAATGGTAAGGAAGGTGCATGTATCAAGTTACCATGCTGCTAACAATGAACACACTTATTTACATAGTTACAAGCATTTGTCTCCATTTTGGGCTAATAATATCCTATTCTGAGAAGTTTCTTTTCTAGGACTACACCATTGGTATGGGCCCCACACATTCCTTCATGAACTCCCTTTAGTGCTAGCTTAGATTCTCCCAAAGATAAACAATGAAAAAGCATTCCATCATAGCCTTTATGATAAAACATGTTTCCAAGAAGGATATAATATGTTAAGTGATGAATGAATAGTTTTTTTTTGGTTGTTGGAAAGGTTGGCAAGAAATACATGGCTATGGAAATAGTTATAAAGATCTTGGTACCATGGTAGCTCAGGTGAGGGATTAGGATCAGAAATGGTGTATATCCTCTCTAAATCTAATAGAATATGTGCCTACTAAAGAAGATTTTCAATCAGTAACTAATAATCTTTAACACTGTCATGCATTTGAATCATGGAACCAATTTTTGCCATGGCATTGGTAGATCTGTTATTGATTCATAGAACTTGCTCAAACTGTAGATATTTAAAATATGTTTTAAAATTATCAATAATTTGCTTTTAAGGAACAAAATTATCATCTCTTTTTTGATACTAATCAGTTTTCTAATTTATGATTAGATGTGAATCTCCATATACCTTTAATATTTGAATATCCCACTATATGGAAAGATGAAGCCTTGCAGCCAATGCCTCATATTTGGCCATATTGTTTGTACACTAAAATTATATATGGAATGCTTTGAGGATCAAATCCCCCTATGTCATGATCAAAAATATGCTAGCTCCAAACCCTCAAGATGTGAAGGAGCCATCAAAATAAAGTGTCCACTATTTAGGTTCTTATGATGCTTGTTTTATCGTCATGATAGAATCATTTGGAAAGTCAAAGTTTAGGGGTTGGGCGGCTGTAATAGGAGCTTCTACAAGTTGGTCAGTAAGAACTTGTCCTTTGATAGCTTTATGATTCTATTATTCAATATCAAACTCATTGAGAAGCATAATCCATTTAGCCATACATCCTTAAAGTGTTGCTTTAGATAAAAAGAACTTGAGAGGATCTACCTTGGTGATAAAAAGAGTTTTGTTATTTAGCATATAATGTCATAATTTTTTAGTGGAAAAAACCATAGTTAGACATGCCTTCTCAATAGGCATATAATTATGTTCATAGGCTATCAATGTGCAGCTTAAATAATAAACCATGTGTTCTTTACCATGATCATCATGTTGAGTCAAAAGTGCCCCCAATGCATGTTTTATATTTGACATATAAAGAAGTAGTGGATTTCCTTGTGTTGGAAGTCATAAAACTGGTGGATTGGCCAAGTATGTTTTAAGCATTGGAAATGCTATTTGAAAATCTTCATCCCACTGAAATGTTACCCCTTTCCTTAAGAGGTGGATGAATGGGTGGCACTTATCTTGCCTTGTACACCTCACAATTGTTTAAGATTATTTGGTGGAGGCATTTCCATAATAGTGTTAACCTTTGTAGGGTTGACTTCAATCCCTTATTATGATACAATGAACCCTATAAATTTTCTTGATGTGAATCCAGAGACACATTTCTTAAGATTCAAGTGGATTTTATATGCATGAAGCCTCTCAAAAAAATTTCATAGAATGTCAGGATGTCCAACTCTTGTTCTTGATTTTGCTAGTATATCATCAACATAATCCTCAAAAATGTCATGCATCATGTCATGGAAAATGATAGTCATTACACATTGATATATGGCTCTAACATTGTTCAAACCAAATAGCATGACTTTGTAATAGAATGCCCCCGATGGATTGGTGAATGCAGTCTTATGCTAATCTTTAGGGGCTATCTTGATCTGATTATAACTAGAAAATCCATCCATTAAGGATAGCATCTTGTACCCAAAAGTTGAGTCGACAATCATGTCTATGTTGGGTAGAGGAAATCATCTTTGGGGCATACTTTGTTGATATCACAAAAATCAGTACAAACCCATATGCCTAGGGTCTTTTTACTTACTATCACTATGTTATAAATCCATTTAGAGTAGTCTAGTGGTCTGATAAAATTGGCTCCTAACAACTTTTCTAACTTGACCTTAACCAAAAGGGCGATGCATGGATGCATCTTTCTCAAGTTTTACTTGATCGGTTTAGTATCAAGGTGAACAGAAAGATGATGTACAACTAAATTTGGATCTAGGCCTATCATGCTAGAGTATGCCCATCCAAATATGTCTATATAATCCTTAAGAATGGTTAAAATATCTTCACATCCTACTTCAGTAAGGGAAGCTCCAAGATACACATTTTTGGGATCCGCATGGGTTCCCAAATTCACTTCTATTTTGCTCTCCATAAGGAGTGTGGATCCATCTTCTATAATTATAGGCAATGTATGGTCTTGATCATCTTATTTTTCTATATTTTCTTGTTGTTCCTCCCAAAGATCTGGATAATATGAAGAATCAGAATCTACCTTCTCAAGTAAAGGCCAATTGGAAAAAACCTCTAGAAACTCAAGAGCAAGATGCTCAAATATTTGATGTTGTTTTGAAGAGATGATTATATTAGCTATATAACTTGGGATATATGGACTTTGTACATTCTGAGGGGATGAGCAAACTTTGCTACCTAGGAGCACCTGAAATAGGTTTTCACTCAAAGGCTTGTCTTTTTCTTTACTTTTTTCTTGATCAACAAGTGCCTCAAAGAGGTTTTCACCTAAAGATCTTGATGTTTGTTCTTTATTATGACCAAAAAAGTTTTCTTGTTTTCTAAATTAGGTAGAATAATTTAATGATAAATCAAAACCTTGCTTATGATCACCAATGGGGAATGCATCTCATAGGCCCATGTATTCTACAATTGATTCTTCATTTTAAAACTCATAAAGGCATATGACTAAATTTTGTCGATCCCAATCTATGAGTTCAAGGTGGCAAAGGCATAGGTTATAGTGAGGTTTTGCTTCAAGATGAGAAGCACCAATGGTAAATATATAATGTCTTACTTCAAGAAGGGAAGCACCACTATGATGGTTTTTTTCATCAAGACGGGAAGATCTAATGGTAAAGATATAATGTCCTCCTTCAAGAAAGGAATCACCACTAGGATGGATTTTTTCTTCTAGATGGGAAGCTCCAATAGACGTTATGGTCAATACAGCATTTGAATTAAAAAAATTGACTCAACAAGCACATCAAAAAGGCTATAATGGGATGTGTCACTACTAGGAGTCTCATTTCTAGTCACTTCAGAAGAGTCACTATCAAATGTCATGAGGTCATCCTTTGGTGGATTAAATTCAAGACCATGATTCCAATTCATAACTCTAGTTGATAAGGGTTCTAAAATTCCTTGATCCTATGGACGAAGGCCTTTCCCTGTATAGTCAAGATGATCCATTATGTTGTTAGGGATAGGATACTTTGGATTCTGAAAACAATCTATAAGGCCTTCAGAATATAACCAATCTCCCTCAGTAAAATCCTCTCAATCTTTCTTTGGTGAAATTGTAGGTACAAAACCACAAGAGGTTTTGGTTGGTTCTTCCTTGGTTGCCAAATCTGATTGGGTCTATTAGGAGACTGGGAAGTTTTAGGCTTACCAAATGTTTTAGGGATTTTGGCAATTTTACAATATGAAAGACACCCTTTAGATGGTATGTGGAAATTCCTGTATCTTTAATACTAACCTTTTTGACCAAAGCTATAGGAAATAGATCACTAAGGTCTATATAATTAGATGGAGATGGATGAGAAATAATAGCTTTTTTCTTCTTTGCAATTAATTTTGAACCTAGGAAATAGTTATAATTAAAAACTCTACTTCAAGATGTTGGCAGTATTGGTATGGTTGTTGATCAGTAGGAATAGTAACCTCGATCCCATCATGGGGAAACTTAAGGCATTCATGAAGAGTAAATAGAACTACTTGTACTACATAGATCCAAGGATGACCAAGAATTATGTTATAAGGAAGCTCAATATCCACAATATGGAATAATGTGTGATGAGAAATAAACCAAACTATGATTGGCAACCAAATTGTATCGGATGACTCCCTCTCGGTGTTGTCATAAGCCTTAATTTTAATAGTTTTTGGTTGAATGTCCTTATCCATGTAACCATATCATTTTACTAATTTAAGAGATATGATGTTCATCCCTAATCCATTATCTATAAGAAATTTCTTGATCTTGTAATTCATAATGATTATCTCAATGTATAGTGGGTTATTATGGTTTGGGCCAAGGGTGGGAATGTCCTTTTGATCAAATGTAATTTGCCAAAATGAAGACAAATGTCCAACTAGGTTCTAGAAATGATCAAGGTTTATAAAATTAGGCATAATAGACTCTTATAAATGTTTGTTGAAGATGGTTTTATGGACATCAAATGTCTGTAAGAGTTCTAATATGGAAATTTGTGTAGGGATTTTTTGTAATTGATCTATTTGACTATAAGGCCTTTAAACTATGGATTGAACTAGTTTCGTCTTTGTTGGGACAATATTCAACTTTGGAACCATTGGCATAATGTTCTCATTGGGTTTATGGAAAGAAGTGGGTGAAGGGCCTTGGATGATAAATCATGGTTGTCTAGTTGTAACTGTACAACCTAGAGGTGGCAAGGAGTCATTATAATTAGAATATTGAGGCAAAGGGCCTTAGATGGTGACTTGCAGGTGACTAAATGTATTGTTATAATTTTGGGTCAGTGAGGAGCCTTGATAATTAGAAGAATGGTATTGTTGTTTAGGATTAATAACCTGTGAAAATAAAGTAGTAACATGATGATGCAAACTTAGCATGGACTTAATATGGGGAGAGGGTGATGACCCTATAATGATGGGTCCCATGTTACAAGGATAATGAGATTGGCCATGTGGCTTCACAATAATAGTGGAAATGTGGGTTACAAAAATATATCCCATAGTGTTATTATAATTATAGGGTACATTGTTATAAGCCACATTATTAGTGTGTGCATTATGATCTTGATTATTCTCACTATGATTTTGACCTTGTTATTGGTTTTGATTCTACCTCTATCCTTGATTGTGACCATTTTGATTATTTCTTGGTGGTGGTGGATCATGTCAAGGAAAGGGGTCTTTGTAGATTCCCATATCCTGATTTATGTCATGATTAGGGGCCAACTTAATTTCTAGCTCACCATTTTCAATAAAGTCCTCAATAATATGTCACAATTAAATGCAACATGATGAAAGTTACACCATTCATTCTCTTTGTACTAGTATAGTTTTCGCTAATCTTGAGGAAATGGTGTTGATACTAGCCATATAATTAAATTAGTTGCAATGAGATTTCATAACACTATTTCAACTGATTCTCCTAACTTGTTAAAGACTCTCAAATTTTTATGAAATGTCCTTTGTGTAAGTTGTCTCTACAAAGTAGGTAGTGGATTTGGGGGAATTAATTTTACATTTGATGAAAGCATAGCCTATACTATTTTTACATGTCTTATTTTGTCACCCCATTTCTAACCATGTTCTTATTTTTTCGAAAGGCCTTAGGCTTATCCTATATAACTATTTGAGCTAATGATTTAGTCTGATTAGATGCTTGACCTTGCACAAAAATATTAACAAGGCCTCTAACAATAAGAGCCTTCTCAATCTGCACTCCTTTGTCAATAATTTATTTAAATGAATTAGCACAAGCTAACCATATATTATGCACAACTTTAGGATGTAAACACTATGTAAAGATATCAACCAACTATTTGTTTGGTAAATTGTGTTGAAAGTGGCCTGTCAATGCTCTCCACCTTTGTAGATATGTAATGAAACTTTCACCATCACACTGCTTGGATTTACATAAGTCAATAATGGTCAATTCATGTTCTATGTTTTATGAGAAATGGTTAACAAACTTTTATGATAAGTCATTCCAATCTGTAACTAATCCCTTGGGTAGTTTAAGTAGTCAATCAAGATCTTATCCTGCTAAGCTTCACAGAAATAGTCATAGTAAGCACTCATTACTATAAGCAACCTCTTGACATAAGATGAAGAATGCTTGTATGTTTTCATGTGGATATCTTTTTCCTTTGTACTTGTCAAATTTGGGTGCCTCAAAATGAGGTGGAAAGGGGTTTTGGAGAATAGATAAATCAAATGGATATGGGCATATCTCATCAAATTTCTAATTTTTGACTCTATTATTCATCTCCAACCTTTGGACAATTTCCTTCATAGAATTCCATTCTTACATGTTTGGTCCATTTATGGATGGGATAAGATGTTGTTGGGGTGGAATGTGCCCCTAGTTTTGTTGCTGTTAGGATGGAATGTGCCCTTGGTTTTATGTGGATCTATATGGAGTGTATACCTTTTGATACAAGACTTGGTTCTAATTTTCCCCTTGAGTTGAGAACATAGGCCATGATTCTTGGATTGTAAAACATTCCCTGAATTTAGTTGTTTCACACTTTGCTGATTTTGGAAATTTCTATGTTTATTTACCAATGTTTGGGTTGGTTGAAAAGAACTAGCCAAATTATCTTAAGGGATTTCCTCAATTCAAACTGAATGTTTGGGTTTGTGAGCTTTCAAAGTAAAAATAGGTTCTTGATGATTTAAAAACGTATGTTTTGTGTCAAATGGATCATCTTGTAAGGACCCTTGTGACTTTAACTTTTTGTTTAGATTACCTTGATCCACTATGGTAACATTCTCATCCAATATTTGTTGCATACTTTCAACCATATTTATATGTTCTTTGGAAGCATTATTCTGAATTTAAGTGGCAACTATGGAGTTAGTTAAGTATGTGATAAGTTGATTTGCATATCATTGACTTATTATCTTGATCTTAGCTAGAAGATCTAGATTTGTGGGTTTTGACTCTATTTGTATTTCATTTTCTTTGTTAGAGGAAGAAGTTATGTCTATTTGTGCAAAATCTTGATCTTACCATCACTATTCTCCTTCTCTAGCTAAGGTATGCAATTGTTCTATAAGAAAATTAGAAGGTAGTCTAGCACCTGATTATATCAATCTAATAAGGGCTTCATCTTAATCTTCTTGGGGTTGATATTCATTGTAATCATATTTTAATCCTACTATTGTGGGGATATCATAAAAAAAAATGGGGTTATCTTGACCATCATAAAAAATTGCATCTTCATAACTGAGGCCATAAGAGGCCCCACTATGAGTGAACCTTTGAGTCATGTCTAAAAAACATTTCTTTGTGTATTGACTAACTTTGGATCAATGTTTGGCAACCAATAAAAGTATGCTTTGGCTCCTTTTTTTAAAAATAACTAAGGTACCAATGACAATATAAAGGAGGGTGGTTTGCAACCAATTACAATTTAGAAGATTTATTTTCATGAGTTTACTCAACCTTTGGTAAATTTGAAATTATATGCATCAGAAGAGAGTAAGGTAAATCAAAGACCCAAGGTGAAAACTAGTACACCAAATCCTAGATCTTTGTGATACACCCACACTACAAAAGCTAGCTTCAAATTTGACAAGTTGACCCTAGAATTTTATAGGAAAGCTCTTCAGATTATGAAAAAGACAAAATAAACTAATAAACTTAAGATGGAAAAACATATACAAATCACTAAGTATAAAGCTAGGACCAAATAGGCAGCACAACATCACCACGTGATTCTAATAGGATAAAATATGTTTTAGGACTCAAAGTGCGAATGATACGCAAGATGACTTGAGTCAACCAAGATGATAATGTGATTTTGAGTCTTGATAAATGACCTTTAATCCAAATGGAAAATTGAACCCAAGTTAAAACAAGCTTAGTGCACAATGGCAAACCCACTTTGACACACCAACCCTTAGAACTCATAAAGGTTCAATTTTGAATGTGGATTATAAATGAAGGATTTAAACACATTGGGTAAAAGATATAGACTTAATTGGGTAGCATGACTATGCCAAAGTGAATGACATGACATAAAGCTTTTGATAATAATTTGAACAAGGAAAAGATGAATTTTCTATTTGGACAATGTAACACCTCCCTTGCTCAAGAAAATTGAGGATAATGTGTTTTGGTTAAGTTCATTGAGTTAACAAGAAGTTTTAGACATAAATCAAGACTAAGTAAGCTAATGACAAAAAATAAACATCTTACGTCTAAACTGACAAGGTATGGTAAAGTGGGGTCTACTAAACTAGAAAGGTTTCAATCATTCTAGGGGAATTAATTGCACAATGACTTTCACATCAAACAATGTAAAGGACAAGCACAAAAATTAGGTGACTGGTATTGGCTAGTTATAAAAATGTCTAGTCCTTTTTATAACCACAACATCCTATTGTTTGCTCAGTGTAGTGTGATATCCAAATGCAGATACATCCCATGTGCAACTCCAAAGGATTCAAATGAAGTCAATGCTGGGAGGTGAAACCTTGGGTCAAAGCTTCCCTAAATAACTCATGGGAGGTAATGGCATCCCCCCTGCAAGCCAAGTTTGCATGAAAATAAAGAAATCATAAAATAGAAAGACTTTTGGGTTGTTTTCAAGGTGACCTAAACTTTTATGAGTTTTTGGGGAGTGATTTAGACAACATTCTTTCTAAGCCTTGGACTAGGCTATTTACAATAGAAATGACACTTTTGATTCCAAGGGTTCCCTAAAGGAGACAAATGGAAGAGAATACACACAACATTCCTCTTTTTGCCAAACAAAACCTAAGTAAACAACTATTGAAAACAAGAATTGACAAGTGTGTTTAATTTTAAACCTAAATAAAATATTTGGTGGTGTTCATTTGATCCCTTGGTCTTAGTTACAAAATTTGAAAACATTCACCAAAACAAAGTTCCTAGTTATTTTTCAAGCATGTAAGAAGTGATTTAAACATGTTTTTATCAAAGCAAAATATTGTTCCTACAACAAAAATGTTAGCATGTCCTTTATCTTTGAAGCTCTTTTTAGCTTGAAATAATGAACTTTGAAAAATAGCTCTTGAGTCTATGTTTTTGGAAAAACACAGTGACCAATGTTGGTTATTACAACTGATGATGGTTACTTTGGCAAACTAAGGCCTAATTGATGTCAATTTTTCTAATCGACATCGATTAATATAAGTAATTGATGTCATTATTTCCTGTTGACGTTGGTTACTGTGTAAAATTGTGGCAAACAAAAATGGCAAAATAAAGTTATAAAATCAATTTACACAAGTTTTAAGGGTCCAAATAGATATTTTAGAGTTGCAAAGTGATATTATTTAGGTGTGATATGCATCTTGTCTTAGAAGGTGTGCCAATATGTAGAGATGATTACAAAGCAAGTTAGTCAAGCATTAGTCCATAAATAATGAAACATGAATAAATAACTAACTAACCAATCCTATATATTCCTATGGGAATTACAAAGGATAACAAGAAACAAATAAAAGAAAGCAACACCATATTACCTTCCCAAATGGATTCACCATACCCATGTGGATCAAAATCATGTTCTCCCTTGATCAAGCATCTTTGTCTTTGTCAACAATAGTGGTAAGCTCCTCCAATGCCTCAAGAACACTCCATAAAACCTAGGCTTATGATTCTAAATCACTAAACTAGCTTATCAATGAAGCTTGAAAATAAAATCTATGATTTAATGCAAAACCTTGTGGAAACAATTTAGCATTATAACTTTTCAATATTCAAGCCTTGAATAAATTTGAGCATAATAACCTTGCACCAAAATAGCTTAAAAATTATGTTCATGGCCTCTTTATTTATAGATGTTTTAGATTGGTCAGGATCAACTATGACCGTCCATCTTAAGATTAAGATGTGTAGCCATGGATAATCCTAATATTTAAATTTTAGATACATAATTATCTTCATCATGACCTTGGAATAAGGGGCATTGAAGAGGCATGGGAGGCATTAACTAGGCATGGGTGACCCATAGTCCTAATATTTGTAGCATTTATGGCCTAGAGATGTCTTCCCAAGAAATTATGTCACCTGATGATACAATTAATAAGAATCAATTTTCAAAAATAAATATTCAACAAATCTCATGTAAAATCCACTTAAGCTCTTGATTTGGATTAATTATCCTTAAACAAGGTTAATCAACATTTGTGCAATTATCTGAAAATTGGCCCTCGATTAATCAAAATGGTTAGAAAGTCATAATATTGAGTTGTAATTTGACTCTACAAGAATTATAAGGTGATGTTAGATGTATTGGAACCATATTTCCATTTATGATGTTTCCAACATAAAATAACAAAGGTACGTGGCATATACCAAAAAAATTAGGAGAAAAGAGTGATCCAGAGTACAAAAGGTGAAATCAACATTTTGACTCAAAATGAATTGATCAAAGTTAGCTGGCCCATAAATTGCATTGCCCCATTTAGGGATAATTTGACCCAAATTGGCACTTATAAATGACAATTTTGAACCATTTAGTGTGTTTTATGGATTTTGACCTAAAATGTGCATTTGAGTGCAATTCGAGTAAGATTGACAATTTCAACACAAATGGTGTTAAGAATTGGATGTCTACATAAGTATAATAATTTTAAATTTATAAAGAAATGAAATTTTGTGAAAAGAGTTTTAAAATAGTTTTTAAACTTGAGTTTGCATTGGCCCACCCTTTGAATGTTTTGGGTTGCATTTGAATTAATATTTTTTGATATTAAACATGGTTAACCTAGTTAGGATATGGGTGTAAAAATGTATCCCATAAGGCCAAGTCTACCCTATATGACATAATATGAATAAAACCATTGTGGTTTATTTTTGCACTCGAAATGAATACCTTGTTTATTATTTATAAAAAGTTAAGGCATGGACATTAGTTATTCAAGATCATTGTTATCTCGTAATGGGATTTTCAAACCATTCCCCTAGTTATAATATCATGTTTATATCATAAATACTTCTTGTATGATTTTTTAAAACCTATCTATAAATAATATAAGAAATATACAAAAATATTAATGGTTTTAAGGTAAAATATTATTTACTCATACAAGATAAGACTACTGATATGGGTATAAACTAGTATTTAGAGCCAAGTAAAATATGAAAAATAGAGCTTTGCCTTTCTCTTTAGAACCTAAACATATGTTGAAATGAGCTTGAAAATACATTGAGACCTATAACTAATTCATAAAACAATATATCTAAGGTATAAACAACCATGTTTTTAGGAAAAAATACTTTTCTAATTTAAGGTATAAACCTTAATGATAAGGTTAACAAACCAAGTTTTTATTTGGCAAGGTAAACCCTAAGGTGAAATAATTATTAAGTGTCATAAAAAACCATTATGCTAATCATATGGAGTTAATACATAACCTATAGTGGCAACATAGATAATACCAATCAATCCTATCTATATAATGCATGTGAAAACACCTAAAGAATAAACTTCAAGGTTTAAGAGGTTTTGGTAAAATGAAGTTTAAAATATTTTTATCACGATTGAAAAAAATCTAATCTTTATAATTAAAAAAGGGGTTTAAATTGGCATGGCCATTAAGTCCACTATCATGACATAAGCTCTAATTTTTTACATATCAATCTTAAGGACATATAGTTTGAATTAGCAAGATTAAAAGTTAATGTTGTATACAACCTTTAATAAATCTCAATCTTATAAATCATAAAATGAGAAAAAATGATTGAAATATGAACATTATTGTGGTATAAAATTAAATATTAAGTGAAAACATAAAGATTAAATATTAAATAAGAGTAAATATTTAATAACCGACTATAGTCTTAAAGTTTTAAAACTAATAATAATTGCATGCATTTAGGGTCTAGTGGATTCATGGATACCTTAGTTATCTCTATCATTTTTTGTATTACCTTCCCAATTATATCATGTTATTTCCCACACCAAAAATGGAAGCTAGGGTGGGTAGGACCAAATTCTATCCCATGCATGGTTGGGATTATCTCAAGCAGTATAGGTTTTGGTTGTTTGAAATGGATCTTCGTAGGATCTTAAAAAATCGTTGAAAAAAAGCTATATATTAGTTACTAGTTAATTGTTTGAGATGAATATATATCTAAAAAAATTATGTTTGTTATTTTAGTTATTGTTTGAATATATAATAGAATAAAATTAGAAAGATTTGTTTAAAGTCTTAGTAAGACTGGATGTTCAAAGTGTATGGCTCTTTTGAGTGGGACTTACCAGTATAAAACTCATTTGTAATGAATAATTATATTTTAATATTTATTTTTAATATTAATGATTATTTTATTTTGTGATTTATTGTTGTACTCAATTATTATTTATAAATATTACACTTTACTAAGAACAGATTTTGGTTTAAGTTAATAAAATTTAGTTAGTTGTAGAATATTGTTCAACTGATATTTATTTTTGATTTATATACTATTATGAAGTATATTAGTTGTAATGATAATTCTAACACACATTTATAGTCTTGACTATCATTAATAAAGTTAATATAAAAGGATTGGACAATATACCTTGATTTTACAAGTTTTATTTATTTATTGGAATGAGTGATTTTATGATTTGATAGATAATACAAGCATGATTTATAGTTTTATGGGGCACAATCAACTTATTTTAGTTAAAGTTAAGTATGTATAATAAATTGAGTATATATGATTGAATAAAATATTCTGATTTATATCATTCAGTGTTATCATAACCTGTTAATTATAAATGTTCATTGTGTTCCAAAATTAATAAAAGGGTTGAATTGCCCTAAATATCAAAATGAAAGTATTGTTTTCAAAATTTAATGACAATTGGACTCATTTCAAATGTATGAATATTTGTTGTTTTGCAAAAACAACTTAGCATATAGAAGATTTAATTTGAAAGTAAAGTATCATGATAAAATGGAAAGTTAAATTAGAGATATTTTATGCCCTTACAAAAAGATAGGAATGGATTTATTAGAATTATGTTGAATGCAAAGGTGTAAAAAAATAGTTATATTGCATTATGAAGAATAATATGTTATGCAAACATAGTGTTTTCTTAATTTGTTGTAAGAATATGTTCTTATTGATCTATACATGTCTATGATATGTAAATCAATGTGCATGAACTTGAAAAAACAGAATTAGGATTCTATGAAAATAGTTTGTTTGAAAAGTATTTAAGGACTAATTATATAATATTATTTAATTAGTTAGTTGAGACATAATAAGTAACCTGAACATTCTAGTTGGGAAAATATCAAATTAGTTTTACATCTTACATTGCAAATGTCAACATTATATGGATGTTGTGTATTCTAAGAATTCTTTCATATGTTCCTTATCATATAAGTTTAAAGAGAAATGTATTTTGAAAGGAAATTTTATACTACTCTTTATAAAGGGGATTATGATATTTGCTTTATTTTTAATGAGGTTATATTTAAAAAATGAATTGATTGGATAACTATGCCAAAGATCATTAGTTATGAGCTACAAGTAATATAAAATTAATGGAGTGTGTAATAATGTAATTGAACAAGTGAATTGAATTTTAAATGGTATTAAGATTGGAATACTGTGGAATGATTTCCTTAAAATTTAGTATATTATTATGTGTATAATGGTAAATAATAACCTATGCAACAAGCCATGTTTTGAGACAATTTTTTGAATTTCCACTATTAAGTGTTCCAAATTATAGTTGGCTTACAGTAATAACATAGTCAACAAAAATTGAAAGTTGAGTAAAGTATATTTTAAGAGTTTATAGTTAATTTATCATAAAAAGGATACTAATTCAAGTGGTAGTTCACCACATCCACATAAAAATATGATATTTAAACTAAGCAAATTAAAATAAAAAAAAAAAAAATTAGGTTAGATTTTTTGTGGCTATTAAACTTGATATCATAATTTTGAGTTCAACACTAAGGAATTATGGGTTAGTAAAACTCTTTTTTATTTGTATACACTAGCGGATGGTTAGGGCATGAGTTCAAAATGTGTGAAATATCAAAAATTCTAGTAATGTAAATAATCAAAGGAGAGGATAGCTTGGGGGCACAAAAATATCCTTGAACCCTATAAAAGATAAAAATTAGAACCCAGTTTAAAATTAAAAACAAGGAAAATAACAAAACCATCCTAAAATATTGTATAATTTCTTGATGCTATATTGGGAGTCTTAGGTATGCTCAAATAAATAATGGAAGAACATGGAACAAAATAGTTAAATTGTTTATCCAAAAAAAACCTAACCCTATTGAAAATAAATAGGGAGATTAATTGAAGATGGAAGTAAGGAATATTGATGTTATATAGATGAACACATTCTCTATGGAACTCAATAATGTTACTTTTAAAAGGTACAGAGGAAGATAAACATAAATTATGGACTCTAATGAACTTTATCTATTCATCGTACATCAGTACTTCAAGATGCATGATATCATTTTGAAATCTCGCATTTGTACTTACCAATTAAAGGGTGATTCATTTTTAAGATGATTTTATTTGGAATATATTAATGGATATGATAAGGCCACTATCACACGATAAGAATTTGAAAAACAATTCAAAATATGGTACATTTTAGCTAATCATAAGGAAAGGAAGCAAGCTAAATTTTAGATATTGTAACAAAATAACATGGTTATGGTTGAATATGAGACCAAGTTATTAATTTTATTTGATATGTTTATTAAATTTTGGATGAAGAAACAAAGATTACTAAATTCAAGATAGATCTCAAGGATGTAATTATGAATGACGTGAATCTCACCAAGCATAATAATTTGAATGTTTCTATATAATCAGTCAACATGGGTTAAACAAAGGAAAAATGTTACATGAAATATAAATAAGAAATGAAGATCAATTATTTTTATAACATTAATTCTTCACTTAAAATTGATTGAAAAAGGAAATAATTCAATAAGAATGATGGAAAATTTGTAAACAGCTCTATCAAGTTCTAAGGCAATGTAAAGGGAGGTAAAAAATTCCAAATTTTTAAAAAATGCACTCCACCTCTTCCAATACATACATGAGACCCAAAAGGTTCCTTTACTTTAACATGGGATGAATCAAGGATGTTTGATATAAAATCTCACTATGAGAAGTATTTCTTAAAGTACTACACTAATAAATAGGTCAACTGTCACTTTTTTGTAGTGGTGGATAATTACCAAGTGAAATGAAAAGATACTCTAATTAAAATGAAAGGTATCATATTTAATTTTAATTTATCAATGTTAATTGATTCTATATCTTATAATAATTTCATTTCACCAAAATTTTCTTTAGAATGCAAAAAAGATGAACAAAAATGAGAGAAGTGAGGCAAATAGAGTTTGACATGATGTGTTATCATAAAATTTTGTGTTTCGTGACAACACCTCCAATTGAAATCATATAGGGAAATTCAAGATTTTTTAAAGATAAGGCTATTAAAAAAATTTAAAATAAAAAATGCTAGCTCTAAAGCCCAATAGATTAGGCTTGGTGGGATTTCTTGATACTTTGTGTAGATTATTTAGCTGGAGTCTCAAATCATGAAACATATAGTGCCATTAATTTCATAAGGTGCCAAAACCCTCAGATTAAATGTAAACATGACATAGTTTTGTGATATTTTATTTTTGGCCATTTTGAAGGGTTTCATAGCCTTTTTAGTGATTTCAAAAAAATCTATATAGTCAGGTTTTCCAAAGGAAAATCTATTTCTGGGTTTTTTAGGGTTTTTAGATATTCTTAGTGGATATTTGATGGATTTTTCATAAGCATTCTAGAGTTGGAGATTCTAAACTTGGTGAGAGTTCATCCTTTGTTTGTACCTATGAGAATACCTAAATTCCCTAGTACTATAGGAAATCTTGACTTTCCTAGCATTGTGTGAAATCTTTGAACCCCCAATACTGTGGAAACTCTTGGCTTCCCTGGTACTACATAAAATCTTAGCATCTCTACATTGTAAGAACTCCTAGATTCCCTGAGATTGTGGGAATCAAAACCTTCCCATCACTATGGGAAATCTTCAAACCTCTAACACTACAATTTTTTTTGGTTACCCAGCACTACAGGAACTCTTAGTTCCCTTGACACTATGATAAATCTTAACTCCCTTGACACTACAAGAACTCTTAATATCTCTAGCACTACTGGAACTCCCACCATCCCAAACACTACAAGAACTCCCAAATTTCTTGGGACTCAAGAAATCTTCTAAAACCTAGCACTATGAGAACTCTTGACTTCCTTAGCACTACAACTTTATCTTCCCCAGTACTTCAAAAACTACTAACTTCCCTAGCACTACATCTAAACCTCTAAGCTTCCCTTATCCAGCAATTTTGCACATGAAGTCTATTTTGGATTTTTTTTGATGCAATAGGAAGATATTATGACAAGGAACATTTTATATTAAATAATTGTAGTATAAAAACTTAGTCTTAAAATTAAAAATTGAAATTGAAATCAGAGGACTACATTGCAACCTTGAATTTCCTACAAGTACAAAATAGGGTCAAAGCTACCCTTGTTCATAACTTTCACATCAAAACACTATTTTGACTCTCATTTAATGTATTGGGAATATATTGTGATGAGGAACATTTTATATTATGTATTAATGGTATTAAAATTTTATCTTGAACTTCAAAAATGAAAGTAGAATTAGAGTATTGTGTTTTAGCCCTAAATTTCCTAAAACTGTAAAGCAGGGTCAAAGTTCCCATTATTCATAACTTTTGCATCAAAAATCAATTTTGACTCTCATTTGATGTGTTTTAAATATATTATGATGAAGAACATTTTTTTTAATGACTCATGGTATAAAAATTTCATCTTAACTTCAAAAATGAAGGTGGAATCAGAGGACTGTGTTTCAGCTCTAAAGTTCTTACAACTACAAAGTAGGGTCAAATTTACACTTATTCATAAATTTTTCATCACAATTTCTTTTTAACTCTCATTTGATGCATTGGGAAGATATTGTGAAGAGGAATAAGTGATGGTGAAGACACCCTGATTTGTATCCTAACAATGATTTCTAGCACAACCTTCTTCACAAGGTCAAGGCTTCATTTTAGTTCATGCTTCTCTGTAGTTTTTACATTAAACTAATAGGGTCAACTTTACACCTCAAAATTTTAACCACTTTCTATTATTATAAATTTACTCCCTAAATCTAGGAAAAAGACCCTCCTATAAGTATAAGGGTTGCATGCCTTTCTAAAGGGTGAAGTAGTGGATAATTATTATTCACTATCTCATCATTCCTTCACCCTCTCTAAGATTACTTTATTTTTCACTCTATTTGAGATAAATAGCTGTAAATTTGTGTGCAACAATGTAATTTCATTTTAGATCAATGAATACAATCAAGCAAGCAATGTTGTTTTTTATTTTTGTGGGTTTTGATAGTCTCTGTTTATGAACTATGTTCTTCTATTCATAGATAAAGTTTTTATTAAAACTCTATAATTTATTGATTATGGACAATCTTTGCTTTTTATATTTCATATTGAAAACCCTCTTGTATGTGTTCCCTTGATGTCCAAGAGATTTACATGTTTGATCTCAAGGAATTTCCATACCTGATGTGTAATTAGATTTTTTGGAAATACTTTGGGCTTCCAGGAATTCCTCATTATCCCTAAAACCCATGTCTCTTCTATATTCATTTTTGAGTAAAGAGAAATACGTCCATTTAGGTTGTTTACTCTTGAACAATTATTCTCTATATTTACTACTTAGTTGTGGTGTTTTTCCCTTCTTATCTCTTCTTCCATATTTTACCTACCTCCTTCCATCCTTTCCCCCCCCCCCCTTTTTTTTTTTGAGATTTTTAGTTAAAAGCACATAAAAACACAAAAATACCCATATCCAAAGAGGGAGATGCCCCTCTCAAATGTAAATATAAATCACCCTTTACATGGCAATTTATTTAATGTTGCAATTTTATGCCACTATCCATTGGGTGAGTCACTGAAATAAATAAATAAAGTGTAGTGACATAAAATCTTGCCAATAATTTTTGGTGGCTCTGTTGGGGAAGAAATATTGGTGCATTCACATTTTAAGAATGTCTTCCTCTTTCAAGTGAAGATTGGAGACTCTGATTAAATAAATAAACTAGATAATTTTTTATACTAATGGTGATAGTGATGAAGAGGAAAGTGGTCCTCTATGTGTACTTGCATTTCAACAAAATCAATTTTTTGATGATCCTAATAAAGTGTCATTTTTGAAAACTTTCTATGGAGGTCTGTAGGCAAGGCCAAAATATATGCACCCTTCTCTACTTCAAACCCTAAAAATTATTGGTCAAAAGGAATAAGACAAAATTTATAAGTTTTAAAGTGATCTTAAGTTAGGCATTGATTGGGTTTATGTGAATTATGATATAATGAAGAATGTTTTTCTCTTCATACCGACCTTTAAATAAGATAGAATATATGAAGTTGTGGATGATAATATAAGAGTCCAATTTTTGAAGAACTTCTATGGAGTTATGGAAGTCAAAATAAAAGAAGTTGTCCCAATTAAAAATGAATCTCTCTATAGTAAAGTAAATAACCATATGATTATTGAGTCTTCTAATCTCAAACTATAAGAACCAATGAATATAGAATGGGTTGTTGAAGAAGAATACATTATAAATGACAATTCAACCTCATTTCAAGAGCACGTGATGAGCCACAAAATTAGTGGGCTTCATATTGATGAAGAAAAAATGTGTGTTGTCATTCAGCATAAGCTCATAACTGGGTTTGAAAAGAAAATATGGTGCAATCAACAAGAAGATTTTGACCATGTCAAGAGGTTTTAGTCCTAAAATTACTTTTGGAGGAATCTATGGGAGATTATATTTAGTCATTCATCGTTGAAGAATCACAAAAGAATCTAAAAGGTGAAGAGGTTAGAGGTATGTCCCATGGGGTTTGTGTTTCAAGTCTCAAATCAAAACATAATCTTTACATTCATGAGAAAAATATAAGTGCCATGCATCCTTTTATGAATTCAAGTAGTCTTGATATTTCATTTTTCCATGGTTAAGTGTTTTAATTAGTGTTTATCTTTCCTCCCATGCCTCATGTCTTTACCATGGAGACAATTATAAACCTATTGTTTTCCTCACTCGTGTATTTTTAAGTGATGTCCTCCTAATTCCAAATTTTGTCTCATAAAGGTTCATATTTCACCCAACCCGTGAATGACTACATCTATTCTTATCGTGTGTTTAGGTCTTTTGTAAATAATTTTTGTTTTCCCTTTTTAGTTTTATTTTCTTCTTAGTCTTATTTTTGGTGCGCATGTGTGTTTCCAATAAATGCAGTAGCTTGTTCATTGTTCTTCCCTACAAATAAGTAAAATTCTAAAGACAAAGACTCGACCTAGCAACATTTTCATTTCTAGGTAATTGAGATAGCTTACTGGGTATAAATGAGTAAGGCATAAGTCACAATAGATTCTAGAGTTCCCCTACATTCCTATAAAAAATGTGGTCCCATAGTTAAAGCCAATTGTTATCATAAAAATTTGTGTTTCATGAAAACACCTTCAATTGCACTCATACAAGGTGAATGAAGATTTTTTAAAGACAAGGATATTCAAAAAATTGAAAATAAAAAATATTGACTCCATAATCCAATGGAAAAGGCTTTATGGGATTTCTTGAAATTGTGTAGACTATTTAGCTAGAGTCTCAAATCATATAATGGATAGAACCATTAGATTTAAAAGGTGATGAAATCTAAATATCAATTGTAAAGATGACATAGTTTCATGACAATCAATTTTTATCCATTTTTAAGGGTTTCAGGTCCTTTTTTAGTGATTTCACAAAAATCTTTATAGTCAAGGTCTCCAAAGGAAAATATTTTTTTGGGTCTTTGGAGATCCTTAGTGGGTCTTTGGTATAGTTTTCATAATCATTATAGATTTGGATATTTTGGACTTGGTGGGAGTTCATTATTTATTTACACCTATGAGAATACCTAAATTTATTGGTACTACAGGAACACCCAACTTTCTCGATACTACAAGAAATATTCAAATGTCTGACACTTCATGAAATCTTAGCTTCCCTAGTACTGTAGGAACTCTTATCATATCTGGCACTATGAGAACTCCTAACTTCTAATCACTATGGGAACTCCCAAATTTCTTAATACTGAGGGAACTATTCAAACCCTTGACACGGTGGGAACTCTTAGCTTCCATAGCATTGTGGGTACTCTCAACTCCCTTAGCACTATGGGAACTCTCAACATCTCTATCACTATAGCAACTCTTGACTTCCCTTGCACTATGGAAAATCTTGACTTTCCCAGTACTAAAAGTACTTTTTGAACCCCCAGCACTATGTAAACTCTTAGCTTCCATGGAACTATGGGAACTCTCTGCTTCCCAACACTATAGGAAATCTTGGCATCTCCAGCACTTTAGGAACTATTGACTTCCCTAGATCTATTTTTATACCTCTAATCTCCCCTTGTCCATAAATTTTACATATGAACTATGTTTTGGATCACATTTGATGAATTTGGAAAATATTATGATGAGGAATATTTTTTGTTAAGGACTCATAATATAAAAAGTTCATCTTGAGCTTAAAATGAAAGCAAAATCAAAGGACTGTGTTGTAGTGCTAAAGTTCATACAACTACAAAGTAGGGTCAAAGTTCCCCTTATTGATATATTTCTCATCAAAAATCCATTTTAATCTCGTTTAATGTGTTGTGAATATATTGTGATGAGGAAAATTTGATGTTATGGATTGATGATATGAAAATTTCATCTTGAACTTCAAAAATGAAAATGGAATTAGAGGATTGCATTTCAGCCTTAAATTTATTACAACCATAAAGCAAGGTTGAAATTACCCTTATTCATAAATTTCACATCATAAATCCATTTTGACTCTCATTTAGCATTAGAAATATATTGTGATGAAGAACATTTTCTGTTAATGACTCATAGTATAAAAAGTTCATCTTGAACTTCAAAAATGAGAGAAAAATTAGAGGATTGCATTGTAGCTCTAAAGTTCCTACAATTGCAAATCAGGGTAAAGTTCCCCTTGTTCATAAATTTCATATAATAAATCCATTTTGACTCTCATTTGATTAATTGAGAAGAAATTATGATGAGGAACAAGTGACAGTGAATACACATTGATTTTTATCTCAACAATGATTTCTAGCACAACCTTATTTATAAGGTCAAGACTACATTTTGGTTCAGGGTTCTCGATAATTTTAGCATGTAGTTAATTGGATAAAATTTACATTGTAATTAAATTACTTATATGTTCATATAGAATAATTATATATCACATAAAATAAGCTAAGATAAGAGATCACACACCAATAATTGATAGTATAGTAGAATATTGGATAATATAGTAGAGCCACTTTGAGGGGGCAACCTCTACAACAATTCAATAAGAGTAGAATACTTAATATGATGATCAAATACTAACCACTACATCCCATATATAGTCTATTTAACCATGGTTATTCCATAGGCCGACCTAACTAAGAACATAAAGAAATGTTGTAATATTATAAAATAGGTATGTAAGCCACAAGTAAGCCACACATATCCCTAGGCACGCCAAAGGTTACAGGCATAACATGCACCTCCCCTTCAAAAAAACATTGACCTAAATATTTAGTCAATTTTGGATGTAGTTTCATAAAGGATTCATCCTCCCAAGTGGCATCTTCACATGGTAGATTCTTCCATTTGATCAGGTACTCCTTAATCGCTCTAGATCATAACTACTTAGTGTGCATTTGAAGGATTACCTTGGGATCAATAATAAATATCCCTTCCTCATCCAATTATAGTAACTTATTTTGAATATCAACTCTATTTCCAATGAATTTATTTAGGCATGATACATGAAAGACTAGATGTATGTGAGTGGAGGAAGGAAACATTAACTTTCAGGGCACACTACCAATTTTCTACAAGATTTGATAAGGCCCATAATACTTGAGGCATTTATTGTTATCATTTTTATATTTATTCAATGAAATCTACTTAAATTTATACATCCAAACAAAGACCCAATCACCAATGTCAAAATGCCTCTCACTCTTGTGTTGATATGCCTACTTCCTCATGTAATTCTGAGATATGGCTAAATTTTCATGTAAACTTGCAAGGACCTCTTATTTATGGTGAATATGTTCCTCAACTACATGAACTTTAGGATGGACCTTTAAGGTTGAAATGATGTATGGAGGGTGGTATCCATACAAGTCCATAAAGGGAGACATTTTGGAAGAACTATGAATAGAATTATTATACTACCATTCAACAAGTAGTAACTAATGAACCCATTTATCCTATTTATCAGAAAAAAAAACAATAGAAATATCATTCCAACCATTTGTTGACTACATTAGATTGTCCATCTAATTTAGTATGATAGGATGAGCTATGATCCAACTTGGTTCCAAAGAAGTAAATAATTTATTCCAAATATTACTAGTGAAAATGGGATCTCTATCACTGATAATGATCTTAGGAGTACCATAGAATTTATAAACTTTATTGATAAAAGCATAAGTTACTATATGAGCAACAAAGGGTTATGATAAAGAACAAAAATGATCATAATTACTAAGATGATCCACAAAAACCATGATAACATTTTAACCATCAGATCTTGGTAACTTGGTAATGAAATCCATAGACACCTCTTCCCAACGCTAGATAGGGATTGATAAAGGTTGTATAAGACCTAGGGTTTTTATGGTTTCACCTTTATTTTGTTGATAAATCATACATTTAGCCACACATTTATAGACATTCCCCTTGAGTCCTTCTCAAAATAAATGCTACTTGATTCTATGATAGGATTTTAAAAATCTTAAATGACCCCCAAGTGGAGTTGAATGAAGTTCCTAAAGGATTTTTTGTTTAAGAATAAAATTATTACAGAGGTATAAGCTATCTTTATACCATAATGTATTAACTCTCCATGTGATTTTTTCAAATCCATCCAAACCTTGCTAAAGATTCTAAATCAAATCATGGGTATCACTATCATTTTCCCATTTTGATCTTACTTCCTCTAGCCAATCTACTTTCCAAATGGTCATGGCACATAGTAATGCCTCAATTGATTCATCCCTCCTAGATAGTGTATTTGTCACCACATTTTCCTTGCCTTTCTTGTAGACTATTTCAAAATCATAGCCTAACATTTCAGTGACCCATTTTTTTCTTCTGATGACAACTATTATTCTAAAAAAAATTTGAGACTATCAAGATCAATCTTTACCTAAAAGTGATGACCCATCAAATAAAGCGTCCATTATTTTATTGCATGTAGAATGACCATCATTTCCTTCTCATAGATGGGATTGAGCTGATTTTTACCCTTCACTTGGTGACTTTAAAATTCCAGTGGTCTACCTTATTACATGAGCACAACACCCATACCATATCTAGATGCATCACATTCAACCACAAAAGTTTAAAAAAAAATAAGAGTGGCCAACACTAGAGTGGTGCACATAGCTAGTTTCAATTGTTTAAATGATCTAGTAGTTGTATTAGTCTATTGGAAGGAGTATTTCTTTAACAAAGAGGTGAGTGGGGTTGCAATGATACAATATTTTTTTACAAATATATGATAGTAACCAGTTATCCCCCGAAATCCCCTTAGTTGCTTAAGTGTCTTAGGAACTAGCTAGTCTACCATTGCTTAGATTTTTGGGCATCCACTTTCACTCCATGTGAAACCATATGACCCAAATACTCAACCTCACAAGCTCTAAAAGTATATTTGGAAGGTTTTTCATAGAAATAATGTTGTTCTAGAATTGAAAGTACCTGTTTCACATGATACAAATGGTCTTCCTAATTTTTACTGTAAATGAGGATAAATAAAAAAAGACTAGAACAAATTTCCTTAAAAATGGACTAAAAATAGTATTCTTAAAACTCTAAAAGGTAGAGAATGCATTTTTTAAACCAAAAGGCATAACCTCAAACTCATGATATACCTCATGAGTTATGAAAGCTATTTTGGGTATGTCTTCATCATGGATATAGATTTGATGATACCTAGAACATAGATCTAGCTTGGTAAAATAAAGAGCACCATTCAATTCATATAAAAAATAATCAATGATAGGAATAAGAAACTTATCTTTGATAGTGTACTTGTTGATCTCTATACTCAAGGCATATCCTTCAAGTGACATATTTCTTTCTTACCGTGACAACTGGTGAAGAATATTCACTTTGGCTGTGGTGAATGATTCTTACATCCAACATCTCCTGTATCATCTTTTCAATTTCACTTTTCTAGGTATATGGATAGCTATATGGCCTAATGTTGGGTGGTGTACTACTAGGAATAAGTTTGATGGCATTATCATGCAAGCGGACAGGTGGAAATCCTTTTGGCATGTCACCAAAAACAACATAATGGGTGTCAATAACTTATTGTAGATTAAGAGGTGTAAATGGTTGAGTTGGCTAGATTTTAATGGAAAACTAGTGAGCCATAAATCTTTTAACACCCTTTTAAATAATCTTGGTAATTTGATGGGAGATAACAAGTTTTGGATATTTATCCATTAATCCCCTTAGATCAAATTTTGTTCCCTCAAAATGAAAGTGCATGAATAATTCTTGGAAATTCATCCTAATAGTGCCCAAAGTGGTGAGCCACTATACTCCCAAAATAATTTTGGCTCCACCTATGGGAATAGAAAACATAATAGAATATAAAATCTTGTCCCCCATGACCAAATTAATACTATGGAATTTTCTTGAACAACTGACAGTACCACCATCTGTAATCATGACCTAAAATTTTGGAGTGGTATAAATGAAATAGTTCAAACTAGTAGCCAACTTACTATTGATGAAGTTGTGTGTGCTCCTAGAATCAATCAATATAGTGACCTTATATTTCTTAAAAAAACCCACCACCTTAATATTTTGGGTAATACTAATACCTAAAAGGGTATGATAATAAATAGTAGTCTAAGAGTCTTTAGATTCCTCCTTAGGTCTTTCTACCTCCTCACCAATTGCCTCCTCATCATCTTCATCCTCATTGGTACTTTCAATGTAAAAATTATTTTTAGCATAATGATTTAATTTATTCCATTTTATGTCACAACCTCAAAAAAAACCCTTTGGTTCACTTCTCTTTAATTTTTTGAGGTGTCAATCTAGTGGGTTGAGGAAATGATGGTGTTGAAAAAGTGTGATCATGACTAGTAGTCAAAGTTTTCAATTTGACCATCTTTTTTCTTGTAACATACATGCCCTTAGGATATATTTTGATAAAAATTATGGATTAAAAATCCAAACCTAAAATTTTATTCTATCTTTGAGTCCACTTAGAAAAGTATCAGTCAAATTTTCCTTAGTGATACCTTCCACCTATATGGATAGATTCTGAAATTGATGAATATAATCTTTGATAGTTTTTGTTTGACATAGTTTGGATAACTAGCTAAAGTAGTTCTCAAAGACATTATTTTTATAATGAGTCATAATCTCATTAGTGAAAATAGACCATGTAATAATATCACCATTATTTTCCTTTTGAGTATGTAACGAATGATACCAAATGAACTACTCAGGCTCCAGATATAGAGACACCACTACCCATTTTGAGAACTAGGAGTTTGGTGAAGATTAAATAAATTCTCAATTTGGGTAATCCAAGTGAGAGGATCCTTACCATAAAAATTACGCATGTCCAATTTTTGTAGCATCAATTTCATACCAGGATTAGATTTGTGAGTGTTGAGAGGAGGAGAACTTGAATGATGAGGGGGAGGGTGGTTTGTCATTAATTGAGATGAAATGGTAGCCAATTGAGCAATGATATAATGAAATTTATTATGTACCTCATTAATATCTATGTGTATCCTTAAAATATTAGTTTGAACTACATCAAAGTCATCTTGCCACACCAAGCCCTTTATGTTAGCATCAAGTTGAGAAAACAATAGATCTAAAGTTTTAGATCCCATGTCATCCTTAGAAGGAGCCTTATGAGTTTTTCCCCCTTTTGTCCCTAAGTAGTAGGATCCACCATGAAAAAACCTTGGGAGGGTTTTCCAAAAAATTATACCAGGAGATGGTACTAGTGTGATCACCTTGTCAAGATGGATTCAATGATAATGTTTACATACTAGGGTGAAACAATTTGGCCCAAAAATGTGTACTGGTAAAATATACCATTATGATCATCTCATCGAGATGAATCTAGTGACTACAAATGTGCAAATGGAATTTTTTTCCAAACTCTTTTCTTTTCAAATATTGTTTTTCAAAAAAATGTTTCAAACAATACTATGCAGATAGAAAAAATTAATTCTTTTTGGATTGCAAGTTATGTTTTTTCGCTCCCTCCACTCACAAATGTCACACCTCACTAGATACTAAAAATAAGCACCACAAAAAACTTTCCTAAATCTAATCTCTGATACCAATTATAATTAAATTACTTAGATGTTTACATAGAATAATTATATATTGCATAGAATAAGCTAAGATAAGTGATCACACAACAATAATTGATAGTAGAGTAGAATATTGGATAATATAGCAAATCCACTTCAAGGGGGTAACCTCCACAATAATGAAATAAGAGCATAATACTTAATACGATGATCAAAGACTAACCACTACTTCTTATATATAGTATACTTATCTATGGTTATTCTATAGACCAACCTAATTAAGAACATAGAGAAATGTAATTATGATATAAAAGAGGTATGTAAGACACAAGTTAGTCACACATATCCCTATACATGCCAAAGGTTATGGGTGTAGCATACACCTCAAAATGTGCAACCACTATTTATTATTATAAATTCACTCCCTAAATCTAGGAAAAAGACCCTCCTATAAGTATAAGGCTTGCATGCCTTTCTAAAGGGTGAAGTAGTGGATAATTATTCTTCCCTCTCTCATCATTCCTTTTCCCTCTCTGAGATTCTTCTCTTTCTCATGCTCTCGGAGAGAGATAGTTATAACTTTGTGTGCAACTATGTAATTTTAGTTTAGAGTAATTAATACAAGCAATAAAGTGATGTTTTTTGACATTTATGGGTTTCGATAGTCTTTGTTTATGAAATATATTCTTTTATTTGTAGATTAAGTTTATATTAAAACTCTATAATTTCTTAATTATGCAAAATATGTGGTTTCTAGAATTTGTATTGGAAACCCTCTTATATGCACTCCCTTGATGTCCATGAGTTTATGCATGTTGATCTCAATGAAGCTCCATACCTAGTGTGTAACTATACTTTTTGGAAATAATTTAAGCTTCCAAGCATTCCTCCTTGTCCCCAAAACCCCTACTACTTCTATATTCAGTTTTGAGTAAGAGAAGGATGTTCATTTAGGTTGTTTACTCCTAAGTAACTCAAATAGTTTGCTATAATTTACTACTTTGAAGGGGATTTCTCCCCTTCTTCACTCTTCTTCCATATTTTTTACCTCTTTCCATCCTTTTTCCCCTTCTATAAATTTTCATGATTTTTAGTTAAAAACACATAAAAACACAAAAATACCCATATTTGAAGAGGGATATACCCCTCTCAAATGTAGAGTAAAATCACCCTTTACATGGTGATTTCTCCAATTTTACAAGTTTATGATGGTTTCCATTGGATGAGTCAATGAAACTAACAAAGAAGTGCAATGACATAAAATATCTCCAACATGATGAAAATGTAAAATATGAGGGAGAATTTAGATAAACTAGTGTTATATTTTGGAGTATTTTAGAGCTGGTTAAATTTTTAGTTATCCATTTTATTTTCTTGTAATGTTACCTTAGGGATGGATTGGCTTCATACCCACCAAACCAACTTAGACTATTTTAAAAATAAAGTTCAATTTTTAGATGGTAGAGGAAAATTAGTAACTCTTCAAGGCCTTAAAAGATTAAACTTCTCAAGGATTATTTAATCCCTATAGATAAATAATAAATGAAGGTATGTGTTTATTTTATACTTGATATTAGTAAAATATAAAATCAAATATGTAAAGCCTAATTTCAGAGATTACCATATCTTACAAGAGTTTAAGCATGTTTTTCTAGAGGATTTTCCATGGTTTCCTCTAGTAAGGGAGTTTGAATTTGTCGTAGACATTGTTCTAGGTTCTTGACTTGCCTAAAATTCTCTTTATAGAATGAAAACTATGTATTGGTAATAATTTACGGTAAAACTAAAAGGGATTAATAATAAAGGTCTTTTAAGGCCAAGTGTATTGTTGTGGGGAGCACATGTTGTGTTTATGAAAAATAAGGATGTAGAATTATAGGTATGTATTTATTATAGTCTATTGAATAAGGTTACCATAAATAATAATTATCCTTTATCAAGGATTTATGATTTTTTTTATTAGATGAAAGAGGAAGATATGTTTTATATACTTCATCTTAGATTAGGTTACCATCAACTACACATAAAGGAAAATGACATCCATAAGGAAACATTTCATACTCATTAAGGCTACTAGGAGTTCACAGTGATGCCATTTGGTCTAACCAATGCACTTATAGATTTTATGAACCTCATATACAAAATTTTAAAATACTACTTGTATTATTTTATCTTGGTGTTTTTTCATGACATTTAGTATATTATAAAAATGAAGAGGAACATGAATACTAATTAAGGCTAGTTTTGAAGAGGGTGAAAAGAAAATTGTTTTTATAAAGTTATCTAAGTGATATTTTTATAAGAGAGAAATTCATTACCTGGGCCATATCATTTATAAGGATGGAATTAAGTTATATCCTATGAAAATCAAGGCTACAAACAAGTAGCCAACTCCTAATAATGTTTAAGAAGTGTGATGTTTTATGGGGTTCACTAGGTATTATTTATATTTTGTGGAAAAAAAATATAATAGCCCATCCTATTAATTATCTTCAGTGCAAGGTAAAAATTTTCAATGGACAATAAAATTTAAGAAGCATTCCAAAATATTAAGGACCCTCTTACTAAAAAACCAATCTTGATGGTACCTAATAGCAATATATATTTAGATCTATGGACCAATGCATATTTGAAATGATTCAGTGGGTGTTTAACCTAATATGGAAGAGTTGTGACCTATGAGTCATGTAAAATGAGGCTAACTGAATAAAATTATCCTTTTCATGACTTGTAATTGACAACACATGTATGCACACTTAATATGTGGAGGCATTTTTTTCTAATAAAGCCACTAAAGTTTTTGAAATATCATAATATTATTGAGTACTTGTACACTTATGATAATATGAATGTCTAACATTGCAAGTGATTATAATTTATAAGTGACTATGATTTGGAAATGAAACATATCAAAGGCAAATAAAATAGGGTGGTTGATTCCTTTATCAAGAGAGTTTATTTCATAACCATCCCTTTTTAAGAGAAGAATTAAGGGAATAACTATTAAGGAAAAAATGATTTTTGTAATGAAATAAGCTTTGGAATTTCATAAGAATCCATGGAAAAAAGGTATATCGGGTAGCTTATTGATTCATATGGCCTTATAAGGTTTCAAGGAATTATTTTTATGATAATTTAGGGTAGGTATAGTGATTTAATCATGTAATAGGTCCATTATTAACCTCAATTTTCTCATATACATTTCACAAAGATGACACATGAGTTGAAATCATTCTATTTCTTGCTTGGAATGAAGAATTTTGTGGCACAATTTGTTTCCAAATGCTCATAATTTTAAATGTTTAAGGAGAAAAAATTTCATGCTAGAGAACAAATATATCCTCAAGAGATCCAAATAGATAATTGGGTTGTCATTTCCATGGATTTAATTTAGGTTTACCTAATTCAAGGAAGAGGCATGATATTTTTCTAGTAATAGTGGATAAGCTACCAAAATTGTCTCACTTTATTCTAGGGAATCTCATGGATGATGCCCCCATTTTCATCGAGAGGTTTTTTAGATAGGTTATCCACTTCCTTAGAGTACATGGGATAATAATTTTTTTACAGGGATATACTATTGACTTCCCAATTTTTGGATACTATAACTTCAAATTTTTGTACACGATTAAACATTAGCTCTACATGCCATTTGAAAAATGATAGGAAAATAAAGTAGTTAAATAAATTTCTATAGGATATGATATGAATGTACATCATGGATGTCAGATCTTGATTCCTCTCTAGACTTAATAACCTACTGACTAGTGGATTTTATGGTTATTATTTGGCTAATTACTATTTTGGTTAAACTAGATATTATATATTGATATATGGAAAGTTATATATTGTTTATTTAAATGATCATTAACTTGTTTATTTAGTTGTAATTATATGTTATTTACATGATGATCGTGTTTATTTATGTCATTACAATAGTATGTTATGGATTTTATATTGGTTCAAACTAACTACCTTTAATGTTTCACGGTGGATGGAAGATAGATTTGCCCCTTAGACTATGATAGAGGGAGGGCATCATGGGAGAGGGTGGTGTAGATGGAGGCCATGAGGGATTATAGAATGAAAACTAAGAACCTGCACACACCACAAATAGTAGAATATGATTTTATATTCATTCATTGATTTGACATCTTATAGTTTCTTTTAGTTATAGTCATGTTTGTTTCACTTAAGTATGGTTGTGTGTTTGTAATTATGTTGTATAACTTATCTTACTTCACATGATGATGTCATATTAACATGTGATTTGGGATATTTAATTACCCTCATTTCTATCTCTTATATTAGCATGAATGATTCTATAAATGATCTCTCTTCCCTGAATAACTATAGCTGAGTTAGTGCGAATGTCTTGAGAATTATTATCTTGTTTGCATTATGTGAGTGTGGAGCACATGTTTTATAACATATGCATTACTAATGAAAATAGAACAAATTACTTGTGTGTTAGTCAATTATTAAATTTATTTAGTTAACAAAGTTTGGTTAATATTATTGGGCATGGTCATAATGTTTAGCAAATGTGTTAAAGTTTAAATGACCTTTGTGCTAAGTCAACATTATTATTTGGAATTATAATGTTTAATTGACTATTGTGAGGTCGATCTTACTTTGCATATTAAATAAAAGGATTATTATACTATTTTAAAATTTTGATATTAGGGTTTATTTTGATTGGCATTGACATTGTGTTAATCAGGCTATTATGAAAAGTAAGCATTTCATTTTGGTTTTTGCATCATAGAATGTTTACTCTTTACTAGTTCGATGACTAGTTGATTTTCATGAAAACACTTCTCATCAAGCTCATTATGAGTATAGTAAGTTATGGTGGAGATAGTGGAGGGTTAATTTAGCATGAAAATAATCATGCATAAGGATAAAAGGGGAAAAATATATGCCTGTGGGCATACTACAAATGGAGGAAAAAGAAAGGGTTCAAGGAAATTTGGAGAAAACATTGTCAGTTGTCATTACTATGGTCTTCTCTACCAAGTTGGTCTTGTTGATTAAATTTGTATTAGAATTATATGGATTAAATAAAACCAATTTTGGTAATTTATTTAGGGTTGTTTCATTTTTCATTATTGAAATTTAGAAAAAAAGGGGTTATATAGACCTAGTATTGTGGATGGCTTGGCCATCCATAGAACCAAATATATGACTAAATAACCCGAATTATATTATTATGAACTATAAATTGAGTTTTTATAAGCTATTAGCTGAGTTTCAATGTGTAAATTTTGTCTTGTGAACAAAATCTAGTAGATTAGGAAAATTCTGAGTTAACTACGTAAACAATTTCAAGTTGAGGTTTTGAAGGCTGAATACCTTACATAGACACCCAAGGTAAATTTTTAAACATTTTAATTTATTAAACCAAGTTTAAATAACTAATTGGGCATTTGATATGTTTAAATCTAGTTGATATTTTTTAACAAAAAGCAAACTAGGGTAAGGCTGAGTATAAAAATTGAGCTGGAATTTAGGACTATTGTTTTCACTTAAGTCACTTCAATTATAAGATAATTCCACTCTATTTAGAATAAATTTTGATTGATTGGGTTCATTTTATAAAATATAGGAATAAACCAAAAATTTATAAATACACATGGGCATATACATATAATATACAGACCGTATTAGGTAAAATATTTAGGACCTATAGATATGCATGTGTCAATGTCTGTGTGTGTGTGTGTGTGTGTGTGTGTGTGTGTGTGTGTGTGTGTGTGTGTGTGTGTGTGTGTGTGTGTGTGTGTGTGTGTGTGTGTGTGTGTGTGTAAACCATGTTCATGTTCAGGTTATAGTTATCCATTTACATATATAATTATGATTATATTGTGTAGAACCAAAAATAGATATTGAATGTTAGATGGTTATTCATGGTGGTTATATTTATGAGTTTTATTATGCATAATTATGATGAAGGATAGAGTTATTATAACCTATATAAGTATAAATGAGTAAATCTACTCATATTGATAGGCATGTTTATTTATATGTAGTTGATTATGGTTATGATAATATGCCATTTGAAGGAAATTAGTAGGACTGTGAGTTGTTTTGGAATTTTAACCTAGAAAAATAAATAAAGGTTAATTCTTGAAAAGTATTACTTTTAGTAATGTAATTTTGTAATTGAATATAATATGTGTGTGTGTGTGTGTGTGTGATACTCAAAATTCATTGTCAGAATATTTATATTCTTATTTCAAGGATACCATATAAATATATGCATTATTGGTTGGAAATAAATAAATAATACTCAAATGTAATAACTAAGTTAATCTATGTTGAGTATTGGAAAAAGGAAAATTTAATATAATGAAGAGTTGAAATAGAATCTACATTTATATGTGATACTCTTAATAGTGGATAGAATAAATGTTTATTTGGAGTATACCATATATACATGTATTGCTAGTTGTATAATTAAATAAGTCATACAATGAATTTTGTACAAGTATATTTTATTATTTAAATTATTAGAGCTAAATTTAGAATATAGCTGAGTGTTAGGTTATGTATATAAGCATGTAAGATAATTGTGATTTGTTGATTTCACACAAATCTAAACCATAGATATCATATATGGATATACATATTATGTAAAATGTTTAAGAACTTTCCAGATATAACAAATATATATGGGTGTAATTGTTACTTGAATTATTAGGGCTAAGTTAAACGTGAGTATTGGTTTGAAGGAAATTTTACTTATATTGTATTTGAGATTAATACAAATCATATTAAGTTATGTTATTATTTGAAATAGCTTGTGTATGCATTCTCTTTGACATATGAAATAAAGTAATAAGCTGATAATTGATGTTATATAGATGACTAACATAACATTAGAGTTTTAAGTTAATATTATTGTAATTTGATGTCATGATTTATAATATTATCTAGATGGTTTAATTTTATTGATGACTATTTGTATCTAGTTATATATATGATTTTATTGTGATATAAATAAATAAGATGTTTAGATTTATTACATTGTATTTGATGGATTAAATGACTGTATTTGAGATTTACTAGTTTAGCATGTATTATATTTACTAGTAGGAAAAATCATTATGAAATCTATTGGTTTTAATATTATTAAATATATGGACCAATATAGTATTAATGACCCTAAATAAGTGGGTGAAATGGATTCCACTTACTTAATTAGTGTCACTAATATACAAATAAAGTGTAGAACGATTGAGTGGTGTGTATGAAATTGATAAATCCTTGAGAATAAATAACTAAAAGAAAAATTTTGCCAAAGTTTTGTTTATGGTTAAAAACTATCACTTCATCTGTTTGATTTAGTTTACATGTTTAGTATGATATCATGTTAGAATGGATTTCTTCATGATATATTAAATGTAATAGTTATCTTATAACACATAGGTTCTAGTTGTCACTCTTGATTCCTGCACTGTTATTATCTACCCATCCATGAAGGGAGGGCTATTCCCTTGCTGGGAGATTGTGCAGGGGATCGATGGTCTATGGTTGTTGTGGAAAAGCACTTAGATGATGCTCTCTCTCCACTTAGTATTACTTCACTAGTGACTACATTCATGATTACTTATGTATATTATGAGTTCATTAAGACCTGCATGCTCTATGGAACATTGTACATTGTACATTATTATTAAGACTTGTATTATGATAAAACTATACTATTTTGTATATTTATCATCATAATAGTTGGTTGTAACATTGTATCAATAGTGTCTAAATTTGTAAATATACTTTTATGAAATAAATTTAGTATTCAATTTTATACCACCATTGTACTTGATCTTGATTTTGTGATCATTAGCTAAATAAATTAAATCTAAACCTTATTTATGGTTAGCTTAAAAACTAATATATTTAGTTAAAAATTACTATATGTTGGTCTCATCATGATGGAATATATTTATTGAATTTATGTAAATGTTTAAAAAATATATATTTTCTAGTAAAACCTAGTGGGATTATTACATTATGGTATCAAATCTAAAACTCAAACTCTAGGAATTAATGTGTTCACTAAAGCAAACATATTATCTTGTTTACTATGAAGAATAATAGTGCACACTAAACCTAGAGGTGAGTTTACTTGAAACATCAACCTTCTAGTTACTCCAAATCAATTTTCCATTGAGTAACCTACAAATTTAGATCAGATCCTCGTAGCTATGCATGAAACTAGGGACCGAACCATGGCCTTGGAACATGAAGTGCATGGGCATGTTGATGGGAATGTTCAAAAAAAAATTGAAGAGCATCTTTTTTATTAGTAAAATCCTCAAGAGTAGAGGCATAAGGAAGTGATACAAGATGTGAGAGCTTGAGTAGTTTTAGAGTTGGCATGAGATATGAAAAATGTGAATCTACCCAAGTTTAATGGAACTATTTTGAGAGATGGAGTTGAAGCATGGTTAACATAGATGGAAAAGTATTTTGAGATTTTAAATTACTTTGAAGTCACCAAAGTATTTTGGGGAGTATATCATATTGTTAGAGAAGCAATAACTTGGTGGGCTAATAAGAAGCTCAAGATGAACCTCGACTCTACCACCACCACTTGGGAGTAGTTCATGAAATTATTTAGGTCACAGTGGCTTCCTCAGTTGTATTTTGGTTAGAAGCTAATAAATTTTTAGAACCTTAAGTAAGGACACCTTTCTATGAATGAATATTAGGATAAATTCACTAATCTCCTAAAGTATTCCCCTTAACATCAGTTAGATGGGAAGTTTTGAATCAGGAAGTTCATTATGGGATTAAAACCCCAAATTGGTTGTGAGGTGGATGTGCATGAGACATTTACCATGGATCAGGTACTTAAAAAGGTTGTCAAGTAAGAGCAAAAGATAAAATATCTTACTCAGGTTAGAGATAAGTTTAAGAAAAAAATTGGAGGTACTAAAACAACTTTCAAAAAGAAGATTTGGAAGAGGAGAGGAGAGTCCAAGAATCATTTTAAGGTCTATAATGATAAGTTCAACAATAGCTAAGGAAATATAAAACCTAGAAAATGTTTTAAGGGAGGTTTCAAGATAAACTAGTAATTAGATAGAAGAGGACCACCTAGATGTTTATTTATTTGCGGAGGTGACTATTACACTAAAGAGTGTACTTAGTGTTTAAGATAAAATTTTCACTTTTATGACTAAGAAGAAACAAAGAAATAAAAGCTACAAAAATGGTAAAATAGATATGTTAGAAAAATTTGGTAGAAATGCATGCATGAACCACATGAAGTGAAGAACTCTTCATTGGCTAGGTTAAGATGACCTGCATAAGAAAGAACTCAAATAAATCTTGTATATTAGATAAGGAGGAAGGGTGGATTGCCTAGCTAGGGTTAGATCCAAGATAGTGTGAACTATCTATGGAGGCTGTAAATCCACACACGTAAAATAATTTAATTCTGAAAGTAGATGAATGAAAGAAAACATATAAAAAATTAAACAAGATGAATACTTTGTTAATGTAATCTAGATATTTAATAAACCAATAAAAGAGATGTTAATTTACTAAATGAATGTTTTATTCTGTTATTGTCTATTCTAGTCTGGCTTGGTATAGAAAATGGGAAAATAGGGTTTGGTCAATGGTTGGTTAAATGGTATAACATGAGGATTTTGGTCACAAAGAGCTAACTGTTAATGATTATGGGTAACCATCATTAGTTAGGGGTAACCATTGGAAATTACTTGATGGGATTAAGAATGCTCAGAATGTATATAAAAATGTTTAGATTTGGTACAATTAAGGGTATAGGTCTGTTCAAGATTTGGTAAAGATAGGATGAAAGGGTAGAGGGTCTAAAGTAACTAAAATGAGATGGTAAGGGTGTGAGGAGGAGGATCCTAATAGAGATATCCAAGTGGAATGAAGAAAGACAAATGAATAGTTTACCTAATATGAAATGATTTTGGCAGCATAATAATATGTAAAGGAGAGATAGAAGAAATTTTATAGAGGTTTGGGTTGGTGGCTACTAGAGAAACCTACGTGAAGAATCTTAAAATGCTTAGAAGACTTAAGTATCTCTAAGATAGTTTGAATGTAGAATTTGGATACTGATTTGTGGATCCTATTCTCCTCTTGCTCACTTCCTTTTATAAGCAAAAGGTGATGGAGTAAGAAGATAATATTTTTAGGTTATGAGGTGTTTGTGATGTGTTAGAAGATGGATCAGGTAGAAATTATTAAATTTGTGCTTGATTGCCTTAGGAGTAGCTAGTGATGAGTTACCAGCTTAGGGACCTAACCATCAATGGTTAAGGGTAACCATTGATGGTTGCCTTAACCATCTATGGTTGAGGTACTGAATAAAAGTGGGTTAAAAAGTGGGTGAAAGGGGTGAAAATGGTGTTAAGGTTAATTAGGGTGTAATGTATAATTGGTGAGTAAACTAAACAACATAATCCAGTGTGAGGGTTAAGAGTGTTAACAAGGTAAGTTAAGTTAGCTAAGTGGCTAACTAGACTCAAGGTAAGGTTAGGTTAAATGGGTCAGGTGAAGGGAATATCTCAAGATAGGTCATTTTTACTTTATTGATGTAGTTAAAATAAGTGAAAGAGAATTCTAAGGCATTTCAACAACTAGAACTGTGTGTACAGTTTTCTATTGTCTACATTTTACCCCTTTTTGTTATGTAGATTATATCTACAAGATGTAAAACAAAAATAAAGATAGTGTCAGTTGAAGGTTAATTTTCCCAAAGTATGGGAGGATTTCCCCCTCAAATTGGGAGATGATGAGGAAAAACTGAATTGGGTCAAGGTTTGATGAATGTTTTATGGTTAGTCACAAAGGTGAGTGACAAGAGGATGGTTTAAAGCTAAGCACTTGTAATAGAAACATGCACACAAGATATGACAAAGATGCGATGTCCAATACCATGTAAGTACTAAGGATGCCAATATTGGTAAAAATAAGCTCAACATTAATAATACATGTGACCAATAGACCACATGACTGTATTGTGATGGTTGGGTACACTTGTTATCCTTCTAAGTAAAATAGATCAATGTTCGTGGGGGTATCAAAATTTAGAAATGATCTCATATGTGGGTATATGAAATCAAAAGTGATAACATGGAGGAATCTAATGTTTTGGTCATGCACTAAGTATAAAATGTTCAAATATTTGAATATTCAACATGGCAAAGTCAGTCAGTGCAGTAAAAAAGACCACAATAAGGTCATCACAAAAAGATGCAAAAGGTTTGGGTCAAGATGGTCAACATTGAGATGGATGTGGTGTAATGGTTAAAGGATAATGTTCAATGGTTGATGGTTGAAAATAAAGGGATAGTCAATATAACTCTAGATGCACTAAGCAAATGAATATTGCCTAAATAGTTTCATGGACATAGTATCCAAAAAAATTAGGCCAAATATAGTTCTGGTTTTGATTGAAACAGATGGAGAAATGATGTCTCCAAATGGTAGATGGTAAAATATGGGTTAATAGTTAATTATTAGTTGAAATGTATGTTGAAAAATGGGTGGTTGAGCTAACTCCATATGCATTAGGTAAGTAGATGCTACTTACATAGTTCTATGGACATAGGATCTAATAGAAACTTTGGGTCATATGTAGTTTTGGATTTGATTGGATGATCATCAAAAGAGGAATGAATAAGGATAAGAGTAATTTAAAAAAATATTGGGGAAGTAAATTCCCCAAATGGGTTGAGGTTGTTCTCAAATGAGTTTCTTGAATTTGACATACCACCTGGTCTGGGATTTGTTGAAGGTAGTGTTGGTTTTGATCAAAGAAAGTGGGTTGATAGAGGGTAAAGAGTTTATGAGAAAGGAATATCTAAGATAGAGGCCTTGTTTGTTTTGTGGGTGAGTTTATGAAAAGGTAAAATGTGGGAGAATTACGAGATGTATGTTTTCAATAGTCAACAATAGAAGGGAATGAAAAGAAGCATGATACCTTTTCATTGGCAAAGTTTGAAAAACCCACGAAAGTTAATTGGGGATTAGTGAAACTTAGCCTTTTGAATACTTTGTATAAGCATACTTTGGTTGATAAAATTATGTCTTGATCACATTGTGTCTAGTAAGCTTAAAATCCCTTGATTCATAGAGAATGGAAGAAGGGCAATAAGTGGTAAGTAAATGGTAAATGGGTAAGTAGGGAAGATAACCTTATGTGGGTAGGTTTTCCCCTTTTATAAGTGACCTAAGAAAAAAAATTAGACAAGTTCATGTCTTATGGTCAATCTAGATTGATCAATGCAGGTAGTCTACTAAAGGGAAAGTTGATTGCAATTTTCTTGGGATATTTAAAAGGGTTTGTTTGTGCTTTTGCTTTTTTTTTTTTTTCGCTTTTGAGAAGTTTGTGAAGTTGATCGATGTGGGAAGCTTCAAGGATTTTTTTAAAATATATATTTGACTTATCCATCCTTCAAGGAAGTGGTCTAAGTTTCTAATTTTTGGTATCCATCCTTTAGGGGAACGATCTACTTTTAAGCAATGTTCAAGAAATGGGGTAGCTATCCTTCAAGGGAGTAGTCTACAGAATGCTAGAAATTTTGTGACCCAAATGATATATTTTAGTATCCCAAATAGTTTGAATTCTAGTTTTAGTCATGGACAAGTCTAATAAGGCTTAAAGGTGTACCTTTATGAGGGAAAACTTTTAGCATAAGAAGGTAGTGGAGGGTGGAAAGGAATGGGTTTTGAGAGACAAAAGAGAATGGGATTTCATCTCATATAAGAGGAAAAGTATCCATGAAAACCATGTTATGGGTAGATTCAGGGTACCCATATTTAGGATTAGGTAATAATTGTGATGGATAATCACATGGTTCTATTTTAATCAAGTTGTCCTCAAAAGTAGAGGAAAAAAGGAGTGTGAGGGTGGAAAATCTCATGAATCAGAGATGAGATTAAGTTAGACAAGAAGGTGAGTTTGATCCTTATTTTAATAGAAAAAGGATGTAGATGTGAAGCATTAGGAGGCTCAGGTTTTGGTTTACCTTTGAGGGAGGACAAACGATAAGGTCTTGATCTATACTTATGGGTTATGATATACGGTCCAAGCCAATTGAAGGAAAACTTGCCTCTTCTATTTTTCTCCATATTAGTTCCATGTTGTTTTTCTTTGAGGATGAGATCTTCGATTTTGAATTCTCATTCTCTCAATTTTTTGTTATAGGCATGTGTAATGTGTTCTTGGTAGACATGAAGGTAGTTAAGGGCTATGAGGTGATGTTCATAAAGTAGCTCTAGTTGGGCTAAATATTCTTGATGATAGTCACTTTCAAAAATAATATTTTGTAAAGATATGTTAAAAAAGGGAATTTTTAATTCTAGAGGAAAGACTGCCTCTACCCCAAAGACAAGAGAGAAAGGGGTAGCACTTGGAGAGGTTTGAATGCTGGTGTGATAGGCCCATAAAGTGAAGGGGATATGCAAGTTCCAATCCCAACTAGAAGCATTGATGACCTTGGTTAGCATTTTGTTCAAAGTTTTATTAGAAGCCTCAACTTGTCCATTTTCTTATGGATGGTAAGGTGAGGAAAAAATAAGTTTGATGCCAAAGGCATCACAAAGACCTTGAACTTTCTTGTTCTTGAAATGTTTTCCATTGTCAGTGATGATCTTATGATGAACACCAAAATGACAAATGATATGGTGGTTGATGAAGTCAATCATTTTTTCATCTTTTATGGAAATAAGAGGAATAGCCTCTACCCACTTAGTGAAGTATTTAGTAGCTGTGATGATAGAGTGGTGATGTTATGAAGAATGAGGGTTGATTTCTCCAATGAGGTCCAATCCCCATTATGAGAAAGGCCAAAGGTCTTTATATGTTTAAAGGCCATGTGTAGAGGTGTGATGAAATTAGCATGTTATTGACATATAACACACTTATTTACATAGTCACATCAATCTTGATTAAGGGTGGGCCAATAGTAGCTAAGGTGAAGGATACATTAATAACAACTAGGCCACCAAAGTGTCTACCATAGATTATATCATGGGATTATTTGATAGCATGAGAGGTATCATGACCATGAAGACAATGGAGAAGAAGGCCATCAAAACCATGTTTCTAGAGGATTCCTCCTAATATGGTACAATGGGAAGTGGTTTGGATGAAAACCCATTGAGCATTCCTAGAGAGGTTAGGAGGAGCTAAACTAAGGTTGAGGTAGTTTAAGGTTTGTTTGTACCAAGTGTTTGAGGTATATTCTCCCACATTACAAATGGTAGGAAAGTCAGAGTGGATATACGAGGGTGTGATGAAATGGTGAATGGTGATAAAGAATTTGGAAGTGGCAGGTTGATTTAGGATTTGGGAAGTAAGGGAAGCCATTGTATCCAAAAACTTGTTAATAGATCATGGAATATATTAAAGAGAGTAATGGTCAAATGATGCCAAGATTACATCAAATAATTGTTTATACTTTTGTAGGATGTCATTTTTTCATTGGTAGGAACCATTAACTTGGTTGATGAAAAGTTAAGAATCATCAAAGATGGTAATGGCTTTGACTCTGAAGGCTAAGGTAGTTTAGCGACCTATCACTAGGGATTCATACTCAACCATGTTATTGATACACTCATAGTTGAGTTTGAAAGAAAGAAGAATGGGTTCTACATCAAAGGGAATGAGAACAACTCTGATACCCCCACCATGTTGTCATTTGGATCCATCGAAGAATAGGGTCATTTGATAAGTGATGTCTTCCTGGGATATAGTTGTAATAGACTCATTTGGAAATGTAAGAGGAAGGTTTTGATGCTATAGTAAAGGATCATAGACCAATTGGTTGGTAATGACTTACCCTTTGATTGACTTCTACTAGAGGAACATAAGGTCAAACTCAGCAAGGAGCATAAGCCACTTAGACGTATGTTAGTTTTGGTATGGTTTAGAGTGCATATACTTAAGGGGGTTAATGTTGGTGATGACGTAGGTTTTATGATTGAGGACGTAGTGATGAAGTTTGGTAGTTATGAAGATGAGGGCAAGGCAAAGCTTTTTGGTATGGGTGTACCGAGTCTTATACTCTATAAGTATTTGATTGATAAAATAGACAACTTGTTCCTTATTTTGTTCATCTTGATGTGCAAGCATTGACCCTAGGGAATGGTTAGTTGTAGATATATAGAGGTAGAAGGGTTGATCCTCATTATGAGGGCTAAGAACTGGTGGAGAAATAAGGTATTCTTTGAGTGAATCAAAGGCCTACTAAAAGTCCTTAGTCTACTTAAAATAAGTGTCTTTCTTGAGTAGATGGTGAAAAGGTTGACATATATTGAATAATTGAGAGATGAAACAATGGATGGATTAGAGTTTTCCTTGTAGGCTACATAGTTGTTTAAGGTGGGTTGGAGGTGGCATCTTGAGGATGGCTTAGACCTTAGCAAGGTCTACTTAGATTCCTCAGAGAGAGATGATGAATCCAAGTAGTTTTCCAAATAGAACCCCAAAAATACATTTCTTGGGATTTAGTTTGATATGAAAATGGATGCATCATTTGAATATGATGGTGATAATATCTAGGTGGTCTTTGCGATGTTTATATTTCCCAAGGAGATTATCCATATAGTCCTCAAAAAACTTCTGAATGAGATTATGGATGATGAAAGTCATGACATGCTGGTTGTTGCCCTAGTGTTCTTCAAACTGAAGGGCATGACCCTATAGCAAAAGGTTCTCCATGGGGTGATAAAATAGTTTTTATGTTGATCCTTGGGGGCAATCAAGATTTGATTGTATCTTAGAAACTGTCTATAAGAGATAAAATTTCATGGCTAGAAATAAGGTTAACAAGTTGGTCAATGGTAGGAAAAGGAAAGTCATCCTTTGGATAAGAAAGGTTAAGGTCATAAAAGTCAAGGTAGAGTCAAATTCCCCCTATATGTTTAATGATAGGGATAATGTTAGAAACCCATTGAGGATGGTTTATGGGTTAGATGAATTCTATGAATAAGAGATTTTGTAGCTCCTCTTTTACAATAAGTGTGATGTGAGGATGCATCTTGAGAATCTTTTGACACATGAGTTTGGTGTCAAGAAAGGTGATAATGTTATGGAGGGTAATAGATGGGTCAATTATTAGCATGTCCTTATAGTACTAAGCAAATGCAATACTACATTTGTGAAGGAAGGAAGGAAAATCTTGTTGCTCCCTAGAATCTAAGGATTGACCAATTTTGACTATGCAAGGATTATCCTCAGTACCCAAGTTAACCTCTATGGTAGATTTATTCAACATGGTTTACTTCTCAAGAGGAAGAGATTTTTGGATAGAATAATTTTCTACACCAAGGTAAGTGAGAATGGAATCATCATCCTATTATTGAATAATATGTATGGTAGGAGAATCACATTTGATCATGTTAGGATAGATGAAAGGAAGGGTTTTAGTTTTGCCATCCTTTTTATATATCAAAGGGCACAAACTAATAGTGTTGATAAAAGAAGATAGGAGGAATGACCTCAAAGTCCTTAGACTTGGAAGTGGAATAGGTTGGTGAGGAACAGGTTTCATCCTCAATGTTGGTGATGGGTTTTAGTGAGTCAGTGGGTTCTTCAGGTGGTTCAAACCCAAGGCCGAAGGACTCTTGAGGCTTTTGGGTTTTGATTTTGGGTAGCTCATGGGGTCCCTATTCATAAAGACCAAGACCAAATATTTTCCAGGTATACCTTTGAAGATATAGTTTGGCAAATGTTGGTTTGTCAAGGTATGAGAAGTCTATGGTAAATGGTTTGGTAGCAGAGGTAATAGTGGGAGAAATAAGTGGATGATCAAGTCCCCCATAGATGAAGTTAGTTTTATGGTTAGGGGTCTTGAAAGGAATGATGGTGCCAGTGTTGGGGTCATTTTTGGGATCATGGATGAGGCTCCCATACTCATGAGGAGTGGAGAAAGCATCCAAAGCTGAAAGATGGTATTCTCCCAATGAGATACATTGGAATGTGGGTTCCAAGGGGTCCTCTATGGGAATTTGAGATCAAGGGATGAATGAGCTCATTGAAGCATCATCATGGGTAGTGGTGGAAGTATTTTTAGTGGGTGGTGGGTGGATGAGGTAGGAATAAGGACATAATTTGGAAGATAGGTCATATTTCATGAAGCAAAGGGACTTGGGTCAGCTTTTATGGTAATGACTTGACCCATGTTCTCAAATTTGAAACATCAGTATAAGGTGGAAGGGACACAACTCATGGCATAAATCTAAGGGCATCCAAGTAAAACATTGTATTAGAACTTACCCTCTACAACATAGAAGAGTTAAAGAATAGTGTGAGGTCTTAGATAGATGTGAAGGATGACTATGCCCAAAGTATTAGTCATGGTGCCGTTAAAAGAGCAAAGGACCGCTATAGTTTTAGATATGATGTTCTTAGGTAGTTACAGTTGGTCATAAGCATGCAAGGAGATAGTGTTGATACTAGCTCCTCCATCAACCATCACCATTTTAATGTGGGATTGGTTGATGTATGTGGTGATAAACAAGGGAGGATCAAGATCCTTAGGATGAACATATGGAATCTCAAAATATTGAAATATGACAAGGTTAGAATGGTGAAGAGCACCAAAAAAGGTAGCTAGAGGTTGAGGATCATGTGATTAAACCTCAATGGATTAGAGGGTCTCAATGAGTGCTTGGTGATGATGGGGTGAGGTGTTAATGAGTTCATAAAGACTCATCTTCACTAGAGTTTATTGAAGTTGCTTAAGCACTATGCGTTAGATGGATTCTGATGGGTTGGAGGAAGGGACACCAAAAATGGATATCTTAGGTTTTGGTGATGGTTTAGGTAAAGGTGAGGGTATGTGAGGATGGTTGGTAGGTTAAGAGTTGGAATGATATGCTTATGGGATGGAAACTTTAGATTTATCCTTACCCTTTTGTTGGCTCCTAGATTGGGTGACCATGTGGATAGTATGGGTAAGAGAAGGCATTAGACTAGATGATTGTTCTAGTTTCTTCTCACTTTTAGATGAGAGTGTGGGAGAGGGTATGGTTTGGAAGGGTTGAATGGATGGTTGAGTTGGTAAGGTGCTAAGAGGTGGTTCATTTGACAATAAATCATCCTCATTCATCAAGTTATGGATAAGGGTTTGAAGATATTTACAACTTTGTGTATCGTGTCTAGGTATTCTATGATTGGCACAAATTAATTGGTCATTAAACCAAGATGGTGTAGGACATGAGTGGTCAAATTTATTATAAGGGTCAAATGGTTTGATGGGTGGTAAGCTAATAGAGTAAGTTTGTAATAACCTTTGTAAGATGGTTGAATAGGATTCAGTCAAAGGTGTTGAGGGCATTGAGGTTTTGGTCTTAGGAGGTAGAGTGTGAGTCCCTTTTGGAGGAGATTGTAGAGTAAAAATTTACTCTACGTTGCATTCTATTTTTTAGCTGTGTGCTGCTAAATTTTGTCCTTGCATTCGTTGGTTAGAGATGGCAAAGTCATGATATAGATCATGGCCTCTATTTTCCTTTTGATTCATTTTTTCCTAAGTGTTAAAGTCAAGCAAAAGTTGCCAAGTGTCAACATCTAAGGAATCCTTTCTCAGTAGAAATTGCCAAGTGTTGTAGTCCGAGGCACCTTTTAAATGTTCTGTGAGTTGGCCAGAATGTGCCACCTATCTCATAGTGGCTCAATGGAACATGCCAAGTGTCATCGTCCATGGTTTCATATCGGCACCCACATTTCATCTCTTTCTATTGAAAGGTTTCAAAAGCTAAGTATCAAGATTAGGCGGAAGTTACCACATACTCCAGCAAAAGAAAGCAAAAGTCACCACATGTAGCGGTTTGAATTATCTTCATCTTTACTTCGCTAATATAGCAAAGACTATGGTGGGTCCCAAGTTTTGTTTCTTAAGTAAGTGGAAGCTACCAGGTGTCACTGTCCATGCAAATGTGAAATGAGACCCAAATTATTTATAAGGCAACTACAAGCAGCGGAGATCACCACGTAACCTAGGAAAGAGAAGCAAAGATTGTCATGTGTCTTTTAATGAAGAAGCAGAGATTGACACCTATCCCAATGTCCCTTTTAAAATAAATGCCATGAATCTTATTATATTTTAAGCTATTGGAGTTTTGAGAATGTGGATAGTGACAAGTGTCAAAGGTAGAACATGGTTAAGCAAAGACATAAAAGAGTATAAGTTATGCGGAAAATGCCACGTGTCTTCGATAGTTGTTGTAAAACATGACAAGTGTCATCCTCCAATGTCTCCTGAAGTAATAAGAAGATTTTTAGGGAATTGACTAAGTGTCCTCTTTTGTTTAATAGAACATATCATCCTATGTATCTATTTCAGCAAGTGAACTATAGGGAAACATAACGTTTTAGAATCTAAGAACTATCTTCTGATAGACACTTCCAGCTTAGTTAGAGTTCTTTTAGCAGACTTAAAGTGCAGACCCAAATGTGTTTAAAAGGCCTAAGGCCAGGATCAAGAGGAGGAAGAGAAAAAGATGGAAACTTAGTGGGAGTTATTTCCAGTAGATGGAGCAGTTCATCGAGTGGATATTTGGGGCCTGCAAACATTAAAAGGGCTGTTTGTTTGTCCCTTATGAGATAATAGTAGAATGGACAGTTGTGTGGCTAAGTAGGTGATGGAATGAGCGATTCAAGCTTGAGAGGAGGCACTAGAGATGAATCAACATGCCACAGTCAGGGTAGCTACCCTGCTCTAGCATGGCCCTTCCTGACAAGATCAGAATGCATCCAAGGCGTTGAATGCGCCAAATTTCATATTATTTTATCTAAAAATTTGAGGCTATAAAAGGAAGTAGAGGGATCACCAAATGGGGAGAGATATGGAGGGAGAGAAATTTCTGAGAAAATTATTGTCAACAGTTTTAGACTTTCTAGAGATGTGACTAGGATTATCATTTGCCTTTATTCTATTTTCTTAAGTTGTAAAGTTTATGTAACTGTGCATGTTTCTGTGCCTTTTATGTGGCTGGAGAATTAATGAGAAGATAGAGTTTTATGCCTTTGTTGATGTTTCTTGGATCATTACAAAATTAGTGTAAGCTGCGAGCCTCTTTTTCTATTGTTTGTATCTTTTACATTGATCATGCCTCATCTGCTCTTTAATGTAATTGAACCTTACATATAGTTTCACTGTACTTAGGATTAAGGATCAAAATTACATTCAGGCACATCACCATTGTTATATTTTCTTTCTTTGCATTTGCATTTCTGTTTAAAATTCCTATCCTTTTTCCCCAAAACACTTGATATAAAGAAGAGAACAACTTCTTAAAAATCTGGAGGTTGTTTCAAGTTGCATGTCCCACATCTTGAAACTTCCGATTGTTGGTATCTGAAATAAAGCACAATTTTAAACATCAACAGAGATCTCACCATGGATTTGGAAGATGATTGAATAATTTTGGTGAATGTTTTAGGTTAGGGTTGTGTAGTTTGGGTTATCTTTGTGGAGGATTTAGGAGTTGAGGGTGCTTGTTTGGTTATAGGTGGGAGAGTGGTGAGGGAAAGTTTATCCAAAAATTAGGATGATGAGGTTGATGATTTGGTAGAAGATGTAGGTAAGGAAAAGGGTGAAGTCTAGTGAGATAAGGAATATGGAATAGGGAGAGTTGAGGGATGATGTCCCAAGATAGAAGGTAATGTGGAATGAGGTGGTATGGGTCTAGGTCAAGGTGGAGACCTGATTAGTTTGATCCTTTTGATGGGTTTGGTGGGTATTTGATTTGTTAGTTTAGGAGGGGTCAAGTCCAACTTCAAAGGTGGATAAAAAATATTAGGAGTAGGAAGTATCCCTAGGTTTTTGATGGGTTTGGTTTGGGATATGATGGGTTTAGTTTGAGTGGTAGCTGATGATTTGGGAATTTTGAGTGGAGGAATGTCAGAAGGTTCTCCTAGAGTCATGGAAGGAGAAGGGTTAATTGGAGGTATGATAGATTTATACATTTAATGAAGTGTGGTTAAAAGTTTGATTTAGTTTTGATAAGGTAGACCCAAATAATGACAAAAAATTTCTCTATCTAGATTGGGTTAAGAGGTGAATGCCAGATTTTGAACCAATCTAGAAAAAAGTTTGTAGATGGGCTTAGATTCTTGATCCTTAGTTTCAAAGATTAAGCCTTCAAGTGGAGGTGAAGGAATGTTCTTTGGAGAGGGTTGTAAATTTTGGGAGGATTATTCTTCCATGGAAGGTGTAGGTGAAGAGGTTTCCTATTTTGGAGTGGTTTCAAAAGAGAGGTTAGGTTATTCAATGATAGATGTGATAGGTTTAAGTGAAGGGATGGATATGGTTTATTACTTTAGTTGAACCTCCAAAAGAATGGTAGGTGAGTTCTCTTCCATGGGTGGAGAAATAAGTGGAGAGATGTTGAAGTAATGATTTCCTAATTTGGTTTTTTTAAAGGAGGTGTGGGTAAGTCCATGGATTTTTTGAGTGAGGAGTAGCGTGACATGGCTTCCTCAGTTTGGATGCCCAAAGGAAGGGTTGGTGAGTTGGACACTTCAATGAGTGGGATGGATGAAATGGAGGTTAAAGTAATAGTATCCTCAACAAAGGGTTCAATAATGATTGTATCGACTGTATTGACCTCATGTGTGTGAGATGATTCAATTTAGTTATTGTTATAGTTGGTAGAGGGTGTATCGTTGGGAAATGGTTTAAAAAAATATCAAGGGATTGGTTGGGGGTGTGTTGGGAATGTCAAATATGATTTCCCCCTTGTCAATCATGTTTTAGACAATCATTTTGAAGGTATTACACCTACTAACATCATATCCAATAACATGATGGTATGTACATGAATCATTTTCATTGTACCAACTAGGTGTGGGGCGAGTAGTGTCAAATTGTTTAGGAGGTTTTATGGGTGGAAGTTGTATGATGTTTGATTTGAGTATTTTCTCCAAAATTGAAGTGTAATATTTTATAATAGGAGTTTATTATTTTGGACATCCACAGGTTTGATTTGGGTTGGGTTATTTCAAATAGTAAGAGGAATTGGTTGAGGGGTTGGATTGGTTGATAGTTGGAGGTGGAGTGGTTTTGAGAACAACCAAGTTGGAAAATGACTTAGATTTAAAAGGGTTGGATTGATTGGTGGGATTTGATGATGAGGAAGGATCGTTAAATTTAAAGGTGAAATTCTTGTTCTAAAGTTTTAATTTTCCTTCCTCAATGGATCAAACTTCCAATTTTTGTACCATGGTAAAGGTCTCATTGAAAGTTCAAAAAGTTTGAACTTTGATAGTGGGTGAAATGTGTATGGAACAACCTCGTGAAAAGAGCTCAATAAATTCATTTTGTGGTAATGAGAAATAAATTTGGTTGATAAGACCTCTTTATCTAGTAATGAAATTAGCAACTGATTCATCATCAAATTGCTTAATGGAATAAAGTTTTTTTATGGAAACATTTTTAGATATGTTCACCAAAAAGTGATCTAAAAATACTTGGGTGAGTCAGGTAAAATCAAAAATGGAGTACTTGGTGAGAGCACTATACCAATCAAGAGCGAGTCCTATCAAAGACATGGGGAAAGTTCAAAAGAGGAGGGAATCATCATGTGTGATTAAATATAATGAATGGTGAAATGCCTTGAAATGTTCTTGTGGGTCCTCCTTGCCTTGAAATTTGGAAAAATTAGGCAATTTCCATTGAGGAGGCTAGGATCAAATTAGGACAAATGGGTGGATATGTTCATTGTATATTTGGTCGCAATATAGAAGGTTATGGGTTCCTAATATGGATGATTTGAGATTGGTGAATTTGCTAATTAACATCTTGACCAATTTGGTTTGAGGTTGTGTAGATGGAATATTATAGGATAGGTTGGGTTGAGGTATGGTAGATGCAACATATTGATAAGGAAGTTGTCAAGATATTGTATATTTGGTGGTGGTCATAAGAGGTTGAGATGGTGCCCCATAAGGATTCATGGGTACATAACATTGAGTTTAATGGGCTACATGACCTTGTAGATTAGGCACATATTGATAAGAGGTTATGAGAACTTATTGAGAGGTTATTGTAGTTGGAGTTATGGATGTATGAGTGGGTTGGGGTTGAGTTTGAATAGTGACTCGTGTGTTAATGGGTGAAAGAGTATGAGGTATAGAAATTAACAAGTTTTAGAGATGGGTATAAGTTGGTTGGGTGGTGGTGGAAGGAATGGTGGAAAGAGGGGTATAATTTACCCCTAAGGTGGGTATGGGATAAGTAACAAGAGGTTGGGTTACCTCAACATTAGATGTGTGGGTTGGTGTAGGGGGTATTTGATTATTTATTAGAATATTGGATTGTATTTGGGTGGTGGTAGAATATGGGTTATGGGTAGAAGAAGAAGCTTGGGTAACCAATGGTTGGGTAGAAGTAACACCCACTATAAACTCATAAGGCATGCCTAAAGGAGGAACCAAATAAATTAGGGCACGATGAGCTAATGTGTTAAGATAGTGTTGAAGTTCAATGGGGTTATTGTCAAGGAAAATGGTAAAATTGGAATCACCCTCAACAACAATTTGAGGCTTGGTAGGTGGGGGAGAATTATGAGAACCCTCAACCTCTAAATTGTACCCCATGGATGATGAAGAAGAAGAGGTAGGGGATGTTTGATCGGTTTGATTCCTTAACTGTTGCCTAGTAAAAACCATGTGAGGAATTAGAAAATAATAATGAACCTCTCACCTCAAATAATGATCAATCAAATAAAATTTCAAGGCAAACAAGGCACAAACTAAAAGCACAATTAATCCTATGATTCATTTTAAACCACTTTTGGCTTATGCCTTAGAGAGTGTGAAATAAGTTTGGATTGTGAATCAAGTACTAAAATAGAAAGCTAAGGATGGTTTACAGTTTGTTATGGTGCTAAAAAATAATTTGTATTAGACTGGGTATGTGGTCTAGTACTAGGGGCTTGCTCCCTACACTTCATGAACCTAAAGCTGAGTTAGACTGCTTAGCCAATAGATATCATTTGTCTAGATTTTATACTCTGCTAGAGAATGGAGGGGGTCCTCCCCTTAGTGATGAAATCTAAGTAGGATTGATGGAATGGGTAAGGTGATCCAATGGGTGATGAAATTCCAATGGGCCTTGTCTCAAGTATGTTATGATGTTTGTTTTTGTGTGAGTGGTTTGGTTGTGTAACATAAGTGTGCTATGATTAATTCATGATGCTTTGATTAAATAGGTGACCAAATCAAGAAAGCAAACCATGAATGTAGAAATCTATTTTATACCCAGAAGGAAATATTCAAATTTTATTTGATGAGTATTTAATAAAGAAGAAATGGAACTAAGCCCCATAATAAGAAGAAAGGGAACTAGGGTCCCACCAGGCATGCCAAAATGTTTAATCTAGAATTTTCACTTTTATGACTAAGAAGAAATAAAGAGATAAAATATATGAAAAGGGTAAAATAGATATGATAGAAAAACCTGGTAGAAATGCACGTGTGAACTAGATTAAATGGAGAAATATTCTTTGGATAGGGGAAGATGACCTGCATAAGAAAGCACTCAAATAAATCTTGTTTGTTAGACAAGGAGGAAGGGTGGATTGCCTAGTTGGGGCTAGATTCAAGACAATGTGAGATATATATGAAGGCTATCAATCCACACCTGTAAAATAAGATAATGTTAAAAGTAGATGAATGAAAGCAAGCATACACAAAAGTAAACATGATAAATACTTTGCTAATGTAAGCTAAAGATCTAATAATCCAACAAAAGAGATGCTAATTTACTAAATGAATATTTTGTTTTGTTCTAGTCTGGCCTAGTATAGAAAATGGGAAAATAGGGTGTGGTCAATGTTTGGTTAAATGGTAGGAAATGAGGGTTTGGGTCATAAATATCTAATCATTGGTGGTTATGGGTAACCACATTCGATTATGGGTAACTATAAATGATTACTTGATGGGACTAGGAATGCTCAAAACATACATAAAAATGCTCAAATCTAGTACAGTTGAGGGTATAGGCCTAATCAATATTTGGTAATGATACGATGAAAGGGTAAAAGGTCCAAAGTAACAAAAATGAGATGGGAAGGATGTAAGGAGGGGGATCTTGATAGAGATATCCAAGTATAATGAATAAATATAAATGAATAGCTTACCTAATCTAAAATGATTTTGGCAGCATAATGATATGTAAAGGAAAGCTAGAAGAAATTCACCAGAGGTTCAGATTGGTGGCTACTAGAGAAAATTGCATGAAGAATCTTTGAATGCCTGGAAGACTTGAGTACCTATATGAAGATATCCTGAATGTAGAATTTGGATATTGATTTGTGGATCCTATTCTCCTCTTGCTCACTTACTTTTTAAAGCAAAAGGTGATGGAGTAAGAAGATAAGATTTGTAAGTTATGAGGTTTTTTTTATGTGTTAGAATAGGGATCAGGTAGAAACTATTAGATGTATGCTTGATTACCCCAGGAATTTTGTGGAAACTAGAATTTTGTGTGGAATTTTATATCATCTACACTTGGGTAAATTAGATGGAAAGAACAAGGGTTCTACTTCATAATAGGGAAATTTTCAGAAGAGTATTCATGTAGATATTGACAATCATCAAGCTAAGTTCCAAGCTTCTCTTATTGAACTGACATGTATTTTGTTTGATCATCCAATTTAAATTTTAATTGACATGGGGGCTACTGAATGTTTTATTGATCCTATAATGCTTAATAAGTTGTCTAAAAAATCTAGGATAATGGCAAATGCATAGTCAACATAGTATAAGAATGAACCAAAGGTTAAGGTTGATAAGTGTCTAATGGAAGCTGAGATCTAGTTAACCTAAATTCACTATAATAGTGGATCCATATGTTGCATTGTTAGGGTCATATGATGTGATCCTAGGAGTTAACTGGATTGCAGAGCCTAAAGCTATGGTTGATTTCTATCTGAAGAAGGTAGAGTTTCAAGATGATTTTGAAAATCAAACACAACTTCAAGGTGAGAAAAGAGAGTTAAAATTTAGGAAAATTTCTATAATTCAACTCTAGAAGGCTCATAAAAAAGGATGCCAAGCATTTATTGTTAAGATAAATAAGATGGAGGAATACAAAAAACTATCCATTGAGGATTATCCTTTTCTTAAGAAATTTTAGGATGTGTTTACAGATGAATTACCTAGATTACCACCTAAACATGAGTTTAATTTCTCAATTGACATAATACCTAGATCTGAACCATAATCCAAGGCACCTTATAGGATGACAAATACCAAATTGGTTGAGTTGAAGGCTCAACTTTAGGAGTTGTTACCGAAAGGATTGATTCAATTCACTATGTCACCATGGGGTACACCAGTGGTATTCATCAAGAAGGATGGCACTCTTCACCTATGTATTAATTATAAGATGTTGAATAAGGTGACAATCAAGAATAGTTATCCATTACCTCACATTAATGATCGCTTTGATTAGAAGTGAGGGGAAACAATGTTTTCTAAGATTGATATTCAAGTAGGGTATCATCAACTGAGAATATAAGATGAGGATATTCCCAAAACAATGCTCAAAACTCAATATAGGCATTGTAAATTCATAGTGTTGCCTTTTGGGTTAACAAATAGTCTGGTAGAATTGATGAATCTCATGAATAGTGGTTTTATGTATTATTTGGACCACTTTGTGTTGGTTTTTATGGATAACATCCTCATATGTTCTAAAAATGAGGAAGAACATCTTCAACATCTATAATTGGTTTTGTAGTATTTATGGAAGCACAAATTATATAATAAGTTGTCCAAGTGTGCATTTTTCCAAAAGAAAGTGTAATATTTGGGACACATTATCTCCACATATGGAATTTTAGTTGATTTGGTGAAGATAAGAGCCATAATGGAATGGCCAACACCTAAAAATGTGCATGAGGTGAGAAGTTTTATGTGATTAGCAGGTTATTACAAGAAATTTGTTCTAAATTTATCTAAGATAGGTAACCCAATTACCTCTCTTTAGTGTAAGAATAAAAGTTTTGTTTGGTTAGACAAGAGTGAAAAAGCCTTTCAAGATTTGAAAAAAAGGCTGACTTCAACACCTATTCTAAGAGTTCCCGATCTTAATGGTCAGCTCTTAGTAATCACATATGCATCTGGGGATAGACTTCAAGGATTTATTATGCAAGATGGTTTTGTTTTAACATACGAGTTCAAAAAAAATAAGTCTTATGAGGTGAATTATGTCCCTCATGATTTGGAACTTGCTACAATAACATTGCCTTGCAAGTTTGGAGGCATTATTTATTGGTAAAACCATTTGAGCTCAAGATTAATAACTTGGGACTCAAGTATATCTTTACCAAACTAAATTTAAATACATGTTAGATACATTGGTTAGAATTATTATTTGATTATTATTTTGATATTAACTATATCAAGGGCAAGGAAAATAGAGTTGTAGATGCCCTAAGTTGAATAAGATACATAGCAGCCTTGGATACTATTAGGAGTACTTTCCATGATTAGGTAATTAAATTATCCTCTGAAGATGAATTCTGTGAGTAGCTTAATAAAGCATTATTAGAGGATGCTTAAAATCCTAAGTTTAAAGAATTCAAGTTAGAGAGTGATGGTCTTTTGAGGTACAATGGTAGGATGTATGTGCCTGATAGAGAGAATTTGAGGAGCACAGTGCTAAAGTAATTACATAATTCATGTTATTTGGGACATCCTGGTGTAACTAAGCTCATGGCTGAACTCAGACCTATCTATTTATTGAAAATTATTAAAAAGGAGGTAACATACTTTGTATCTCATTGTTTGTAATGTTAGCATGTGAAGGTTGAGCATGTGAATCCACCAGGATTGTTATATCCTCATGATATATTGAAATGGAAGTGGTAGGTTATTAGCATGGACTTTGTCCAAGAGTTGTCATTATCATGGAACTAACATGATATGATCTTGGTGTTAGTTGACATACTAATCAAAGCAACTCACTTCATACCAGGCAACTTGATAGATGATGCACCTATTCTTGCATAGAGATTCATAAAATATGTTTACTAATTACATAGATTTATGAAAAGATCATTTCTAATCAAGATCTGAGAATGACTTCTAGATTTTGGTTAACTTTGAATTCAACTTTGGGTACCCAGTTGAATTTTAGTACAACATATCACCCAAAAATAGATGGAAAAATAGAGAGGGTTAACAAAGTTTTAAAAGATCTCCTTTGAATGTATTGCATGGATCAACAATACAAGTGGGAGGAATACATTCCATTGGTTAAGTTTGCCTATAAAAACTCATACCAATCAACATTGAAAATGGATCCGTTTGAGGCATTATATAGGAGGAAGTGTAGAACACTAATCATTTAGGATAGGTTGAAGTATAGAGTGGTCTTTAGACCTAAAATGATTTTGGACATGTAAGACCAAGTTATAAGAATCAAGGAAAGCTTGGTTAAAGATAATGATAAATGAAAAAATTAAGCTAGTCTAAAAAGAACTACAAGGGATTTTTCTATTCATGATAAAGTATTTTTGTGGGTTAAGCCTTAAAAAAGATCGATTAAGTTTATGAAATTAACAAACTTTTCACTAAAATATGTGGGACCCTTTGAGGTTTTGGGATTGCTCAATCCTTTAGTGTATATGATTGCTTGTCCACTATCTCTATCTCTCTTGCATTATGTTTTCCATGTGTCCTATCTTAAAAATCATGTTGATGATCCTTCTCATGTTTTGGATTGGAAAGATTTACAAGTTTTAGATTCTATTGTGGTCATACTAGAACCAATCAAAATAATTAACACTTGCAAACTTTGCTTTTGTAGTAGAGAAGTGTCATAGTGTAAGGTCCAATGGGACCAATATTCTAAAGATAGTTTCACCTAGGAAGATTATGATTATTTTTATAAGTTGTTTCCAAATTTATTTATTTAATATGTTTGTTAGATATTATTTAATTTTTTGTTGAATAATGTGTAATTTCATAATTATATTAGAATAAGTGTCATTAAGCTAATGACTAGCTTTAGGGGGGAATGATGTCACATCATGGTTCCTCTCTAGACTTAATAACCTATTGATTAGTGTATTTTATGGTTATTATTTGGATAATTACTATTTTGGTTAAGCTAGATATTATATATTGATGTATGGACATTTATATATTACTTATTTACATGATTGTTAACTTGTTGAGTTAGTTATAGATGTATGTTATGTACCTGATGATCATGTTTATTTAGTACATTATAGAAGTATGTCATGGATTTTATATTGATTAAGAATAACTACCTTTAACATTTTAAGGTGGATGCAATATAGGTCCATCCCTCAGAATATGATGGATGGAGGGCATCATCAGAGAGAGTAATGCAGATGGAGGCCTTGGGGGATGATATAATGAAAACTAAGAATCCACACACACCATGAATTGTAGAATATGATTTTAAATTCATTTCTTGATTTTATAGATTATAGTTGCTTTTAGTTATAATCATGTTTGTTGTACTTAAGTATGGTTATGTGTTTCAATTATGTTGTCTAGCTTAGCTTACTTCGTGTGATGATGTTATCTTAACATGTGCTTTGGGATCTTTAATTATTCTTGTTGTTGTCTCTGGTATTTGTGTGAATGATTTTATAAATGATCTTTATTCTCTGATTGACTATAGCTAAGTGAGTGTTAATGTCTTTAGAATTATTAGTGTCTTATTTGCATTGTGTGAGTGTGGAACATGTGTTTTATAACATATGCATTGTTAATGAAAAGGGACAAAATTACTTGTGTGTTAGTTAATTATTAAATTGATTTAGTTAACAAAGTGTGGTTAATATTATTGGGCATGGTCATAATTTTTAGCAAATGTGTTAATGTTTAAATGACCTTTGTGCAGAGTCAATATTATTATTTGGAATTATAATTCTTAATTGACTATTGTGAATTCAATGTTACTTTGCATAATAAATAAAAGTATTATTATATTGTTTGTAAATTTTGAGATTATGGTTTGTTTTGATTGGATTTGACATTATGTTCATCAGGCTATTATGCAAAATAAGCATTTCATTTTGGTTTTTGCATGGTGGAATGTTTAGTCTTTACTAGTTCAACTTCCAATTGGTTTTCATGCAAACACTTCTTGCTAATCTCATTATGAGAATAATAAGTTATGGTAGAGATAGTGGAGGGTTTATTTATCATTAAAATAATCATGCATATAGATAAAATGGGAAAAAGAAATGCATGGGGATACATGATAGATGGAGGAGAAAGAAAGGGTTCAAGCAAATTTGGAAAAAATATTGCCAGTTGACATTACTATGATCTTCTCTACTGGGTTGGTTTTGTTGATTAAATTCATATTAGAATTATATGTATTAAATCAAACCAATTCTAGTAATTTCCTTAGGGTTGTTTCATTTTTCATTATTGAAATTTAGAAAAAATAAGGAGTTATATATACCTAGTAGTGTGGATGGATCGGCCATCCACAAAACTAGGTATATGACTCAATAACCCTACTTATACGGATATAAACTATAAATTATGTTTCCATAATTTACTAGATAAGTTTCAATGTGGAAATTTTAGTCTTGTGAAAAAAAACCAGTAGATAGGGAAATTTTGAAATAATTGTGTAAATAATTTTAAGTAGAGGTTTTGAAGGTAGAATACCCTACCATAGATGCCTAGGGTAAATTCATAAACATTTTGATTTATTAAACTAAGTTTAAATATATAACTGGGTATTTGATATGTTTACATCTAGTTGAGATTTTGTAACAAAAACCCAACCAAGGCACGACTGAGTATAAAAATTAAGCTAAAATTTAGGATTAATGTTTTCAATTAAGTTGATTCAATTTTAAGATAATTCCACTCTATTTAGAATAGATTTTGATTGATTGGGTTCATTTTATGAAATGTAGGAATAAACCAAAAAAATATAAATACACATGGTCATATAAATATAATCTATGGGTATTAGGTGTATATATATATATATATATATATATATATATATATATATATATATATATATATGTATGTATGTATGTATATTAGGTTATAGTTATCTATTTACATATATAATTGTGATTATATTATGTAGGGTGTGTCAGCATGGAGTGAGTCAAGGAGTCAAGTCATTGGTATAAATGTTGTACCATTCTTATCTCAGTTGGTTAATTTCCATCTCTCACACTATTCCTATCCTAGTTGTCATAAGATCTCTAGGGTTTCAATATAAGGATAAAGGCAGAGTACCATTCTAGTATTCTAGCCCATGTTTGAATGTTAAATGGTTATTCACGATGATTATATTTGTGAGTTTTATTATGTATAATTATGATGAAAGATAGATTTTTTGTAACCTGTATAAGTATAAATGAGTAAATCTATTGATATTGATAGGCATGCTTATTTATACATAGCTAAGTATGGTTATGACAATGTGTTATCTGGGGGAAATTAGTAGGAATGCAATTTTTTTTAGAATTTTAACCCAACCAAATAAATAATTTTTAATTCTTGAAAAGGATTAATTTTAGTAATGCAATTTTTTAATCAAATGTATGTGTGTGTGTGTGTGTGTGTGTGAGAGAGAGAGAGAGAGAGAGAGAGAGAGAGAGAGAGAGAGAGAGAGAGAGAGAGAGAGAGAGAGAGAGAGAGAGAGAGAGAGAGAGAGAGAGAGAGAGAGAGAGAGAGAGAGAGAGAGAGAGTGTGTAGACACACACACACACACACACATGTGTGTGTGTGTGTGTGTGTGTGTGTGTGTGTGTGTGTGTGTGTGTGTGTGTGTGTGTGTGTGTGTGTGTGTGTGTGTGTGTGTGTGTGTGTGTGTGTGTGTGAGTGTGTGTGTGATACTCAAAAATCATTGTCATAATATTTATGTTCTTATTTTGAGTATACCATATAAATATATGCATTATCAGATGGAAATATATAAATAATACTTGGCTATAATAACTAAGTTAATCTATGCTGAGTATTGGAAAAAGAAAATTTTAATATAACCAAGAGTTGAAATTGCATCTGTAGTTATACACAATACTCTTAATTATGGATAAAATAAAAGTCTATTTAGAGTATATCATATACACCTGTGTATTACTAGTTGGATAATTAAATAAGGTAGACAATAAATTTCGTATAAGTATATTTGATTATTTAAATTATTATAGCTAAATTTAGAATATAGATGAGTGTTGGATTATGTATATAAACATATGAGATACTTGTGATTTGTTGATTTAACACAAATCTAAACCATGTATATTATATATGGATATACATATTTTGTTCAATGTTTAAAAACTTGTCTGATATAACAAATATATATGGGTTTACTTGTTACCTTAATTATCAAGGCTATGTTAAATGTGAGTATTGGTTTGAAGGAACTTCTACTTATATGGTATTTGAGATTAATACAAATCATATTAAGTTTTTTTAGTATTTGAAACAACTTGTTGATGTATTCTTTTTGACATATGAAATAAAGTAATAAGCTGATAATTGATGTTATATAAATGGATAACATAATTTTAGAGTTTTAAGTTAATATTATGTTAATTTGATGTCATGATTTATAATCTTAGCTCGATGGTTTGATTTTATTGGTGACTATTTGAATTTGGTTATATATATGGTTTTCTTTTGATATGAATAAATCATATGTTTGGATTTATTACATTGCATTTGATAGAATAAATGATTGTATTTGATATTTCTTAGTGTAACACACATTATATCTGCTAGTAGGAAAAAACATTATGAAATCTATTGGTTTTAATATTATTAAATATATGGACCAATATGGTATTAATGACCCTAAATAAGTGAGTGAGACAAATTTCACTTAAGTAATGTCACTAATATGTATATTTAAAGTGTAATCCAATTGAGTGGTGTGTATGAAAGTGATAGATCCTTGAGATCAAATAACTAGAAAAAAACTTTGGCCAAAGTAGTGTTTATGGTTAAAAATTATCATTTAATATATTTGATGTAGTTTACATGTTTAGTACAATATCTTGTTATAATAAGTTTCTTTATGATATATTATATGTAATAGTTATCTTACAACACACGGGTTCTAGTTATCACTCTTGGTTCCTGCACTGTCATTATCTACCCATCCATGAAGGGTGGAAATTTTCCTTGTTGGGAGAATGTGTGGGGGATCGATGATCCATGGTTCGTATATAAAATCACTTAGATGATGCTCTCCCTCCCTTCAATATTAATTCACTAGTGACTACACTCATGATTACTTATGGATATTATGAGTTTGTTGAGACTTGCATGATCCATAGAGAATTATATCATTGTACATTATTATTAAGACTTGTATTATGTTGAAATAGTACTATTTTTTATATTTATCATCATAATAATTGGTTGTACCATTGTATCAAAATTTTATAAATTTATAAATATACTTTTATGGAATAAATTTAGTATTCACTTTTATAGTAGCATTGTACTTAATTTTGATCTTATGATCATTAGCTAAATATATTAGCTCTATACCTTATTTATGGTTAGCTTAAAAACTAATGTATTTAGTTAAAGATCATTGTTTGTTGGTTTCATCATGATGGAATCTATTTATTGAATGTGTAAATGTTTTTTTTATAGATTACCCTATTCTTACAAAACCCAGTGAGGTTATTACATGGACTAATAATATAAATGGGAGGACATTTTTCATTTGGTCAAGTTTGAATATAATAATTATTATCATACTTCATTAACAATTGTATCCTTCAAGGATATATATCAAATAGAGTGAAAAACTCCCCTTCGATGTGAAGGCCTAGAAAACAAAGTGAATACATAGCCTTATTTTCTTGAAATAGTATAACACACAAGTGGTTATCATTAGGAAAAATATCAAGGCTATGTCAAACTTGTTGAAGAACCATGTGGATCTAAAATTTCTCATAGATAATTTTAAGTTAGAGATAAGTTTTTATAAGGTATTCCCCCTAAAAATTTCAATTAAGTTTTGAAAAAATCCAAGCTATCTTCATGATTTGTTGGACCCTTTGATATTCTACAAAAGAATGGTGTTATTGCATATAAGCTTGCAATTCTACTTTATCTCTTGAAAATTAACAATATATTTCATATATCAATATTAAGATAATATGAATTTGATATTTCTCATCTTAAATTGGAAAAACTTGGAGGTGAAGGATGGGGTGAATATCTAGTTGGAACTAACTCAGATCCTATCTCATTAAAATATCAACCCATGAAGTAACTTGTTACAACATATTCTTGTCTAATGGGACTGACAAAGTGAAATAAGAGATAGATTAGAGGATGAACACCTCTTTTATAGAAAATATCCTCAATTTTTATGATTTATGGCATTGGGACATTTCCAATCTAAGGGGGAAGGATGTCATATCTCCTATTTTGAGACTCAAATTTTGTTTAATATAACACCTATGACATTAAAATATACTATGTAAACTTAGTGGACAACTACTATGTTGTTTATATTTTTAGACCTTCAATACGAGTGAATTATTATAAATATATATATATTTTTTAGATCAATTATTGTAGTATGATGTTTATCATATTGGCTATTTTATTATACTCAACAATTGTTTATTAGACTAACACTTGTGACATTTTATATCAAGGGATGAAGCATTGTATCTTTGTTTGATATAGTTGTTGATATAAATAACAAAATTTTATCAATGTATGATTATTCCTATTTAACATAATGGTTGCTGATGAGTTTTTTTTTTTTTTTTTTTTGATAGGTGCTTGGATTAGACACCAAAATTTAGGCTTAGCTATGGGCAAAAACAATGTGAAAATGCAAAAGTAAAAAGAGAATGAGAAATAAATATAATAATTAATTAGACTAGATGACACTTATTAGTACCTACCTAGTACTATATATTTTAGTTGAGGCAATTAATTTGAGTCTTCCTTTATTGACTACCAATAGCATATGACTTTCTCTATAAATGGGAATCAATTTTTCAATGTTTAGTTTAAAACAATAATATTCATAGTTACCATTAAATGATGTATAATTTGTATGACATGGGATGAATAAAAAGATTTGGAAAAGTTTATTTTCATTCCTTACCCTTTCAAAATATTTTTTAGCTATATGGGAGTTACGGTGGTCGCTTGGAGGACGTGTCTGAAGGGGGTGACTTTGGATGGACACCATGCAAATGCATTGCATTTCACAAGAGGTTTTCTATAGCACAAGTGTTGTTGAAATAAGATACATTGCAGCTTAACTACATTACTATATTTTTCACATTTAACTGCTATTCCTCCTCCTCCTTTTTCCATTACTAGTTTTCAAGATCGACAAAATAACATTAAGACTTTAGAATAAGTCAAAATTTGAGAATGCGGTAACTGAACGGAAGAGGTGAATCAAATTAAAATAACACTTCTTAAAATATGTATTGTCTCCTATGCAAAAGTTCTAAGGTATTTATTTCAGTATTTTATTTATTTTATTTTAAATCATGGCCTTTATTTTATTTGTTTATCAAATTTATAGATTTTTATGCATCACAACTCTTGCAATTTTTTGTAAGGGTTTTGAATATCCAAAATCTCCTATGCAGGGTAGCTATGGCTATAAAAGAGTAATGAAGTGAAATGCATGGAGTGAGAAGGTAGAGGAACGTAGGAGAAATGAGAGAGAAAATACAAGGTTTTGCATTTAATAATTTCCATGAGACTGCATTTTATTTGATGCATTTTATCAAATAGTGCCTATGCATTCATTATCCTTCCACATTTAATTTTTTTTTATGAATGTTCAAAATAATCTTAGGCTTTTATTCCTTGTTTTGGGCATATCCTCAGGGGCTCTGGAAACAATTATGCATTGGGATTGAAAAAAATATGCCCATTCTCTTATTTAAATTATACACAAGATTTTTTTAGCATGATTATCTACCCTCTTTCATTATTGTGTATGAAAGAATGGCCAAATGATCCATCCTCAATTTCTATGATCATGATCAATTGTTATAGCATTATATATAGATAACTTAATAGAATTAATATGCAAACCATTTTTCAAAATATTTCTATGAGTTTACATGAAAATTATTTGTCAAAATTTCTCTATTTTTATATGCAAACTGTTTGTCATAAACTTTTTATGAATTTTTCTGCCAAAGCATCTACACAAAAATTCCATTTTCCCCCTAGGTTCATTAGCCTTGTTTACAAAGCCACCTCCATATTCAATGTAGGGGTAGGTACTAAAGCCATCCATGGAACTTGTTGCATAAATTAATTGTCATTTAATTATTTTGTTTGCACTAAGAAATATTGGCATTTGATGGTTTGCTCGCACATAGGCATCACTCATAGAACCAAGTCTAAAGGCCTTTACAATACTTAAGTGACACCATAAACATTCAATTTTACATAAATTAATTTTCATACATGTATATTTTATTTGCACCATCTTAGTCTTATGCATTGAACCAGGACCGTACTACCTTCAAAATGGTCTAAGTTTAAAATGGGAAGAATGTACTTGTAATGTTATTTTTGAATAAATAAACTTAAGGCCACATAGGTTGAATAATTTAAATAAATAAAAAGGTGAGAATTGAATGACCACCTAAAACATTACAGAGTAATAATTGGGTTTTATTTAAATTTAAATGAAAAACATAATGATAAATAGAAAAAGGGTGCAATTGAAACCCTCACCATAACCCTTTTCTTTCATGAACTTCTAAAAAATCAAGCCAATGAGGTTGGAGTTTTACTTTTGCTCTACCATCACTCTATAAAGTGTCTAGAATGGTAGAATAAAATGAGGAGAGGATTTAATATTGGAATTATGTTAGATGCAATGTGTGTATTTCATCTAAGACTTCATCAAACCCTATATTGATGGATCCATGTATAAGATACATAAGCTTTTGAGAATTTTAAGGAAGGATCACAATAACCATGCAATCATGGGTGTTCTGATATTTATACATACATACATACATATATATATATATATATATATATATATATATATATATATATATATATATATATAGTTTGCTCTAAAATCTCTTCTTGTCTAGCAAGCCTTTCTTTATCTCTTCCCTTAACAATCTTCTTTTTCATTGTATATGCATCCCAAACCATATGTGTGTGTGTGTGTGTGTGTGTGTGGTTTGGGATGCATATACAATGACAGAAGATTGTTAAGGGAAGAGATAAAGAAAGGCTTGCTAGACAAGAAGAGATTTTAGAGCAAATTTGATCTTGGTAGCAAAACCTAGAAGTAACTATTGCATTTTTTAATTTATAAAGCAATGGAATTTTGTGTAAATAGTTGTGATAGATTTAACTTCTAATTTTTATTTAAATCATTTTTTAATGGTTTTGAGTTGTATTTTAATTAATATTTTTCAATATTAAACATAACCCAATCAAGTTGTAGGTAGAAATATATTAGCCACAAGGCCTTGTATGCTCTCGATGAATTAATAAGACTAAAACATTGTCCCTTATTTTTGTGCTTGATATTAATAGCTTTTTTATTCCTTATACGAAGCTGAGATATGTAAAAAAAGAGCTTATATCTTAGTTATGTCTCTTAAAATGGGATTTTTGAACCATTGTCATAATTATAATATCATTTTTATATCATAAACACTTGTATGAGTTTTGTAAATTGATATTATAATAATATATGCAATATATAAAAGGGGTTATGGTTTTAGGGTAAGCCCTTGGTTACTTAGACAATATAATATTAACTATAATGGTATAAAGTAGTAGTGAGAGCCATTCAAATTTTAGGGTAAACCCTTGGTTACTCAGACAATATAATATTAATTGTAAGGGTATAAACTAGTATTGAGAGCCATTGAAATATGATAAATAGAGATTCTTATTCCTCTTTGGAACCTAAATACAACCTTGAAGGATCCTAAAGATACACAAGTACATGCAGCTCATTTTTAAAATAATATATCTAACTTTTAAAAAACCATATTTGGATGAAAAAATACATTTCTAATTTATGGTATAAGCCTTAAATGGTAATATTGACAAATCATGTTTTTATTTGGTAGGGTAAACCCTAAAGTGAAATATTTATTAAGGGTTCTAAAACACATGCTACTGATAAAGAGTTATTTTGTGAACTATAGTGGAAAAGGTAGATAATAGAAATCAAACCCAATTATATAATAGAGGTGAAAACCTCTAAAGAATGGGTTAAAAGGTTTAATAGGTTTTGTTATAAATAACAAGTTTAATTTTTTTTATCGTGATTGAAAACAATCTACTCTTTCTAAGTAAAAAATGGGGTCTAGATTGGCATGAAAAATAAGTTGACTAGCATGAAATGAACTCTAGTTACTTACATATAAATCATAAAGAAATATAATCGAAATTGGAAAGGATAAAATAAAGCTAAGATTATATACAATCTTTAATTAATTTCAATTTTGTAAGTCTTAAAATGGAAAAGAATGGTTGAAATATGAATATTATTTTGGTATCAAAGTAACAAATAACTATAAACCTAAAGGTTGAATAAGAACAAAGATTTAATGGTTGATTACAATCTTAAAGGCTTGAAGCTAATAATAATTTCATGCATATATAGTCTAGTGTAATATCAAATACGTTGATTCTCTCTCTCTTAATCTCTATATTACCTAACTAGTAATAATGTGTTTTTTCCCACACCCAAGCTAATGGTTTGGGTGGGTAGGTATAAAATATAACACATGCACATTTAGTCATATATTCTCTAGTATGGGTTCTAGTTATTTGATAAGGATATTTAAATCATCTAGTTATGGGTTATCTAGTATGGTTTATAGATGATAGAATAAAAACCACTTAGGTTGAATCTTATACCCACTAAGGTGGGTTCACAAGAATTTTATTTGAAGAAATATAAAAATACTAATACACGAGATCTAGAAGAGTAATTTATAGTAAAGTAAAATGGAATTGACATAGAGTTACCATGGGAAAACATCAAAGAGGTAAAAACCCCACCAAAAGATGATATTCAATTAATTGAGAAAATCTGCACCCCAATACAAAGCCTTCCTTTCTCACTTGTTCACATAAGCCTTTAGAAGTTTCATAGGTTGAATATGATAAAATAATTTCATATTCGAGTATGATTTTACAATAGGGGTAAAACCCTATTTATACTGAAATACCAAGGGAAATGACTATTGTAAAAATAATGGATCCATCCATCGAGATAAAGTAATTTAATTTAAATTTAGTAACTATTAAATAATTATAACTTTATTATTTATTTACATGAGGTTTCTACCTCATATTAATAAATAATATATTATTATTATTTAATAACTTTATCAAGGCTAAGGGTCAATAAGTCTAATTAGGATTAAATTCTCTAACACTCCCCCTTAATGTTAAGTGGGGATAAATATCATAGTCATCTTAGAAAGGAATTATATTATGTACACAATTGAAAGATTTGAAAACCTTCATGTTAAACATCACATTTTGAAACAAAATGAATTATAATTTATAAACAGCTCAAAAGTAAGTTTAGGTGAGCATGATCATGAGACTATATCTCACATTTTCTCTTGAATAATCATCTAAACATATTAGGAGTTGTTTATAACATAAGGACCTCGATTTCAAAGTATGATTTTAATGTATTGGGGTACAAAAATAAAAATCTCACATGAAATTTACAATGTTTTATAATGAGAATAAGTATAGAGAAAGATAAGAAACACATGATCATTGGGAAGTGGCATTGTAATGCACACTCCTCCTTAATGGCAACTCCGAGAGGCCTAGCATTACATAAAACTAACAAAACTTACTAGCACCAAGTGGTTTTGTGAAGATATTTGTCACTTATTTATCCATAAGATAGAGCTATAGATCAATATCACTATTGAAGACTTTATCTCAGATAAAATGCACATGAACTTAAATATGTTTAGCTCTTTGGTGTCGTATTGGATTTTTTACAAGAGCTCTACAACTTTTACTATCACAATGAAGGATGATGTTGTAAAAAACATCCAAATTAAGTTCTCTCAACAACCTTCATATCCACATGGCTTCTTTAATAACTTCCATATCACTTTTGTATTCTACTTTAGTAGAAGAGATAGAAATAGTAGGTTGTTTCTTATTAATCTAAGTGATATCACATGTACCAAACTTAAACACATATCCATAAGTAGATTTATGATATAGTATCACTAACATGGTCATCATCACAATAACCATATAATTTAGCATTATCAATGGAAGAATAAAATAAACCAAAATTAATTATTCCTTTGATATAATTAAGAATTCATTAAGTTAATTTCCAATGATCCAAATATAGATCTTGCATAAATCAAGAAGCAACACTAATAATAAATAAAATATTTGGCCTAATAACGGTTAGATAAATCAAACCACCAATAAGTTGTCTATATAAATTAAGGTTAGTTTTTTCACATACAAGTTTTGAATCAAGTTTAAATACAACTTCAATAGGAGTAGAAGAAGATTTACAATCAAGTATGTTAAACTTAAAAACAAGGTTATGAGCATACTGAGATTGTGATAAAATAATAGAATGTTTATCTTTAAATATAGCCATTCCTAAAAAATGATTCAGAATGTCTAAATAAGTCATTTCAAACATTTCACTTAGTTTATCCTTATTTTTATGAATTAAACTAGATAGATTGCTAGTAATCAACAACACATAATACAATTGCAGAAGTTTTCCAGAGTAGATATTTCACATATTTATAGAGAGGGAAACAGTGTTGTTGATGCCTGTGCTAATCTCGGCCAACAATTTTCAAATTGGCAATGTTGGTGCCAAGTATGTCATATTCCTTTAAACATTAGGGATATTATTCAAAAGGAAATGACTTGTCAAGGATAAGTTGAACTTATGAGAATGATAGCTCTTTTATGTAGTCCATATGGAGGGTGTTGACGTGGATCTTGGAGCTTGATACCTATTATACTCTTTTGATAATCATTCATGATTTATTGTATCAAGGTGTTAAGGCATGCAAATTTCATTATGGAGATCACTTAGAAAATAATTTTTAAGCATGGGAGGTGTAAATGTCATCTCTGCATGATATTTTGAATTATATGCTATCACATTAAAATTATGCATATTTGGAAACAAGGGTTTGTAACCACTTCAACTACGGAGGTTAAAATTGGGAACTCTACAGGTCCGGTCTGCAAATCCAAAATGGGGGGAGACAAAATTTGAACATAACCAGTCTCCTACTGTGAGTTCAAATATAATCTGTTGGTTTGGCACTACAGCAAAGAGGGGGGATTAGCCCATACTTGGAGAGGCTAAATGGGTTTGACAAAAAATTGTCTGAGCAATTTGTGAGGTCTTGGTTAAATAGGTGAGTCACTGTTGGAGGAATCAACTTTGAGATTTATAAAAAGGTGATAGTTATGGCTATAGGCATGTCCACGTAGGGGATAAAGCTACAAAGGAAAATAAAAATCATGGACCTCTCAAGCCATAAACTATTCTTGGGAGAAGGCATAGAACTTATTCCTTATCAAGGATGATTCGAGCGAGCTAAATTATCTCAGCTGTGGGATAGAGTGTGCTTCATCCTCATGAAGTATTTCACACTCGAAGGATGATTCAATATGTTCTATAATTACCATCTTCCCGTTTTAAATCACTTTAGGCGTAATGCTCTCATCAGTTTTCCCTTTTATCTTCTCTCCTCCCTAAAACATTCTATCCTTAGGGTGAGAGTAAAAATGGCAAAAAAACTTGATATGAATCCTATCCCCTTCCATTAAGGCCTCATTTTCTATTTGTATAATTTCCACTGTGCCCTTGAGCCATCCAAGACTCTCAAAATTGATAGCAAAGATATTTCTTCTAATCCTTTGGTTGGTGATGCTGTCGATGAGCCCTGTCTTTCCCCTGTTTCTACTAAAACTAAAGAAGTCTCCTTCTCTACTCTAGAGGATACCCCCATTGACACCCCTAGCTCCTTTGTGAGCATGAAGGGCAAGAAGAGGAAGTTTTATGATGGGGAAGAGAATATTGGGGGGACCACTATAGGGACCCATAAAAATCTTGGTAGGACCACTGGGAGTCAAGGTGGTAAATCTTATATGTCTACTAAGGTTAGTAAGGAGGGCTTCTCATCTAGAGTTTGACGGTCGAGGCAGATTGCTGGAAAATTTTCTCCTAAGGCTAGGCTCATTGACTATTCGGAGAGCACCTCAGAGGAAGCCACCCAGGAGGAAGAGTCCAAGGAATTAGAAGTTCAAGAAATCTCTGAGGATATTGTAGGTAAGTAGGAGATAAGGGAATTTGAGGCTATTGCGGAAGATGGTGCTGACATTACAAAAAATGTTGACAAAGAGGGAAAAATGTATGTGGAGGAAGCTGATGAGGAAACCAAGAATGAGATGGGTTTGAAAGCTGAAATTGATACCCTAAAGGATCACATTTAGAAGCTAGAGCAAAACTTCACCACTGAGCTCTAGAATTCAATTCTTTTGAACATGTCTATACTGAAGGAATTGGGTAATACTATGCCTACTGTCAATGCAGAGAATACTGAGAAACTGAATGACCTTCTCACATCAATGTTTATGTAAGGAGAGATCTCTCTAACTCTTGTCTTTTTGTTTCTTATTTTATTTAGTTTATTGTGTCTGTGGGTACTCTGATCGTGTCGTCTCTTTTCAAAAGGCATATTTTATTTGATTGCCTTCTTATTTTCTCTACTCTATAAGGGTTTGGCCCCTGGTCTACTGCCTTACTTTATCAAAAATAACACATAATATAATTAGAATCAAATAACCATTTTCAACTTTAAAAAAGAGATCATTATTAGAGTAAAAATTAAATAAATCTAATTTTTTGAAAAAAGAAGTAATTTTAGAATATCAAGCTCAAAGAGATTTTTTTAATCCATACAAAGATTTATTTAACTTGCATACATAATGTTCTCTATTAGCGTCAGTGAAACCTTTAGGTTGAGTCATGTAAATTTTATTTTCTAAATCACCATTTATAAATACATTTTTGACATCTATTTGGTGGATAATCCCACCATTTTAGACTATAAGAGAAATACAAAAGATAAAAGTACTCATTTTTGCTAAAGGAGTAAAGGTTTTAATGTAGTTGATCTTGGGTTTTTGAGTAAAACTACGAGCAACTAACCTAGATTTAAATTTTTCAATTTTACCATTTGAAATATATTTGATCTTATAAATCCACATACAACTAACAATATGCCTTTTAAGTAGAGGAGGGACAAGATCCCAAGTTTGATTTTTAGTTAAGACATTATATTCAATTTGCATAGAAACATTCTATCTATCATTTTGAGTGGCTTCCTCAAATGATTGAGGTTCACATTTATACATAGTTATTAATGCATGATAATAATGTTGACTTCTAGTTAATTTATTAAGGTTATAAATATTAGAAGTTTAGATTAGGGATTCTTCTCATTTAGATATTTTAGATAAAACATGAAACTCAAGGGGGTTCTTCAAGCTCTAAGTTATCTAAAATTGGATCAACTTCCTCAAGGGCATCCATTTCATCACAAGGAAAAACATGAGAGTCAGGTTCATCTACATAAGAACACTAAGGAGGATCCACAGAGGGATCACAAAAGGATTTTTCTATAATAAAAAAATTTCTATTCTTAATGATTTGATGTTTATAAGGATAACACACTCTTAAACCTTTTATTTTACCTTTATAAACTAAAAAAATGCAATAATAAGAAGTGGGATCAAGCTTCTTATTTTTAACTTTAGGAATAAAGATAGAATTAGGACTACCAAAGATCTTGAGATGAACCACACTAAGTTTCTTTTTAGTCCAAATTTATAAAGGGGATAAATATGCAAAGATTTGGTAGGGTCTATATTTAGAATATGCATAATAGTATTCATGATACCACATGTTGAGCTATATCTCATATGAACTAATTAGGACTCAAACCTAGGACCTTCTATTTTCTATTAGAGTGCTTTGATACCATGAAAAAATATACAAACACCAATACATAATATCTAGAATAGTAATTGATAGTAAAGCATAATAAAATTGATGCAAAATTACCATGGAAAAATCTCAAAGAGGTAAAAAAAAAAACCCAACTAAAATATGATATTCAATTAATCGAGAAACTCGACGCCCCAATACAAAGTCTTCCCTTCTCACTTCTTCACATAAGCCTTCACAAGTTTTGTAGGTTGAATATGATAAAATAATTTTATATTCGAATATGATTTCACAATAGGGATAAAACCTTATTTATAGTGAAATACCAAGGGAGGTGACCATTGTAAACATAATGGGTCCATTCATCCCAATAAAGCAATGTAATTTAAATTTGGTAACTATTAAATAATTATAACTTTATTATTTATTTACATGATATTTTCACCTTTTAATAAATATTATATTATTTTTATTTAATAACTTTACTAAGGCTAAGGGTCAATAAGCCTACTTAGGATTAAATGCTCTAACAACATTGATATTCAAAATAGGTACATATCAAAGGGTGATGATATATTGTTCATCCTTTTACAACAACAAACATGAATATATATTTTTTCACCTTATAACCAGTAAAAACCAACTATATAGCCAACTATCTATAGGAATTCAACCTATAAGGTAATTTATTATTAACAAAAAATACAAAATCTAAGTTTATTTAAGGGGGTGTCTTTATAATAAAAAATCATGTCCCTTTTACAATTTATTTATTACCTAAAGAATCTAAACTATAGTCATGATAAATTTTTAAAAGCGAATATTTGTTAATTCATGAATATTCTATTTTTTGAATTTTGTTTTTGGTGATTTTTTAAGGTCCATAGATAAGTAGGGATCATCCAAAATTTAGGAATATAAATTATTTTTTGGATTGGCTTGCCAAATATTTATAATAATATATTAGATTACACTTCTATTCACCACACACACACACACGCGCGCGCGCGCGCGCGCGCACACACACACACACACACACACACATACAACTAGTAGGTAATATCAAAATATACTTTCGACAACCACCCCCTAATATCAAATAAGGAAACAAATAGAACCCACACTATAAGTGAAACTGAATGACAAAACTGAACAAGATTATAAAATCCACAACACTAAATAGAATCACTCAAATAGAGGAACTATACAATGATACTAAACAACAATGTCAAACATAGGAACTAAATGGCAGTGTTGAATGATAATACCTTTTGATAGTGTTGAACAATAATACCAAATGATAGTGCTAAATGAAAGTGTTAAATGTTGGCATCCACTTTATGACTAAATGAAAGAACCAAAAAGAAGAATGGTGATGCCAACAAATGATAGAACCAAACTATAAAATATTCTTTGCTATCAAATAGTAGGACTGAAGTGTTGCATCCTTAATCATCATGACATCTGGTGGAAATGGTAAAATGATAGGCCAATTATCAATAAAATTGAGTATATTATTTTATTTTAAAGAGTTGATAAAAAATCTCACACAATCATAATGCACTTAAAATATAGGTTTTTATTGTTTTTTAGTTTGTCATGAATTTGACTTTAACTATTAATAATATTAAAATAATTTTACATGCAAAAATCCCCACTAATATCTCACAAGAAATAATTAACCATAATAACATGTCACCTTTTGAAGATTATTTTGATGATTACATGCCACCACTCAAAGATACTCCTCTAGTTTTTAATGAAAATAATCATGACACTCAAGTGATAAAAGAGATTTTTGGTTATCACCAAACATAAAGTTTAGCTAAAAACTCCACTCAAAAATCTTCACAAATAAAAAGAAGTAGATGGACAATTGAAAGGTCCTTTAAGGTGGATTGAGAAATAAAATTTTCCTTCATTAAACTTGTTGATCCTAAAAATATTGATGATACTCTAACAGAATACAAATGTACAATATGTACTTAGAAATTAGGAAAGGAACACAGAATGCAACTAAAGCTGGACACGATTAAGAAACATTGTGGAAAAGTATATGTGATAGTGAAGCACCTAGATGGACAGATAACAAGAACACATAGTGTAAAAATGTAAAATAATGCATGCATGTAAGATATGCACATGAGTATGAAAATGATAAAAATGTGTCAAAAAAATCTTGTTGAGAAAGGAGGAACAATCAAAGCAAATTTTGAAAAAATTGTGTAGTCCCATCTAAAGGCCAAATATATATAGTTATCTCCTGTATACCACATTATAAGAAAAGATAGACCTATTTTAAATTTTTTAAGTTATAATATTTTATTTCAACATAATGGATTTTTGGATATTCCACAATCATACTAGTTTGATAGTAGTGCTTATAAAATTAAAGAATGTCTAGCAATGGTTGAAAAGGAAGATTTGAAATAAAAATTTCAAAATTCATTGTCCATTGATGAGGTCACAATAATTGACAACATATCTTAGGTTTGCATGCATTATTATAATTTTGAGCACTATTCATGGCAAACTCATCTATTATCATTTCATAAAATGGTAAAAATTGCAATGCAAAAAATCTTCACAAATTGGTTGTATGTTGGTGCAAGTATTAAAACTTGCACTAGTTACAAAGTTGGTGTGTGTTGGGGATGACGATGCATCAGTTATGCAAGGGCATAGAAATGGTTTATGTATTCAATTGTAAAAATATTTACCTCATATATGCTTCCAATTCATTTCATGGCTCATAAGATGAGTATTGCGTATAAAATAGTTAGCAAATATGTTAATGTGGCAAAAGTGGAGGATCTCATTCATGACTTACATACTTATATGTCAAGTATTCCAAAAATATTTATAGGGTTATAATAAAATTTTCAATAGGAGTGATTGATGGTAAGAAACTACTGAAATATGTTGATATAAGATGGATTTCTATTTATGAACCTCCATGCCAAATTTTTGAAGAATATCCATCATTAGTAGGTTTTATGTATAAATATTATAGATAAATTGACAAGAAAAAATATTTGTTGTACCATTTAACATATTTTAAAACACTATTGATATTATGTGTAATTATCTCAATGCTAAAGGAAATGAATTTTTTAATGAAACATACTCATGAGAGATGCATTTATATTGTTGACTTCCTATGGCTAAGAAAACAAGTATGTCAATCTCTATATATATTATATACACTTCAAAAGAAAAGTTTTAAGGCCCTACTTTTAGCAGTTGGTAATGTTTAACAGATTTAAGTAATCATGATAGATATTTGAAATTGAATATCAATGATCATATCTATGTCATTGTTAATGGTAAAGAGATACCAATGCACACTTTTTTATAGAAGACTTGATCTTGTGGGAGTTGAATTTGAAGAAGTCCCTGTAACACATATTATGTTGATATTGTTCTATTTGAAACCAAAATGAAACTAAGTATAATTTCACAAAACTTATCTATGGATATTAGAGAACATTTTCAAAGGGATGATGTTTTGGAGGCCATGACATCTGTGAATCCCATTTTCTGGAATAGTGATAATAGTCAAAAGTTGATTAGCAATTTATTTCACAAATACATGGGTTGTCTTGTAAAGATTTTTGGTATATCTATAGAGGTCAATAGATTTGAAATAAAAGTTATTTTGGGAAATGATTTATTAACATCTCAGTCAACTCATTTTGGAATTACAATGTTTGAACAATATCAACTTCTAAATGAACCAAGAGAAAATGGGGCAATTACATAGCTATGGAAAAAACTTTATTTTAGTAGTATAATGTAGGAAAGTCTAAGTGAATATTTTTGATTATATGAGATTTGTCAAACAATGATTCTGAGCTCAGTAGAAGATGAAAGAGTATTCAGCGCATTAATGTTCATTAAGTTAAAACTTGGAAACATATTGGATAAAAATTTAGAAACATGTTTGAGATTGTATGTTTCATATTATGTTGTGGACTTGTTTCCTTATAAATGAGATATTTAAACATGGAGTTATCTAATTAAAATAAGAGACATCGACAATACAATGACAAATAGAGAGGATAAAATAATGACACTAAATATGGCATTGACATTACAAATACAAATGTCACTGGTGATGAGCAGGTTTGTATATGATTATTTCAAATACCAAATTATCAATTGTATATTTATTGTAATTATCATATTCTGAATTCTAATTTCATATAATTTTTAATATTGTAAAATGTTTCAAATACTAAATTCATTATAATTATGGATAGTATTGTCATTTGAAATATTCATTCCATTCATCATGCAACTTTCCCTTTTATTTAATTAGTTTTTAATTGTATTGACAAATACATTTTTTTTATAAATTTTAAAATAACTATAATTTGATATTGTAGCACCATATTAAGATTTTTAACTTTTAGCTTAAAATTATGAATTTCAAGTCAAATACGATGGTGATAGAACATGTCAAGCCTATTGAACAACATGACCAAATTAAAAATAAAAAAAATAATTTAAAATAAAGATAATAATTGAACAAGAATAAATCTCATCAAATTCAAATCCATGCTCAGTCTAAATCTAAAGGAAAAAACAATTGTAGTCTATAATTGATTTCACTATTTTGTTTAAACTACATCAACTAAATAAACTCATATTTAATAATAATGACTTTACAACATCATAAAATTCAAAATCAAACTCATACTAAAGCCTAACTCCAGATCCATCACAAAAAAAATTGTAGTCCACATCAGTATTTTGTTTGAACTATATCAACTAAATAGACTCATATTTAATAATAGTGACTTTATAACATCATAAAATTCAAATTCAAATTCATGCTCAAGCCTAACACAAAATCCATTGCAAAAAAAATATGCAATCCACATCACTATTTTGTGTCAATTACATCAACTAAATAAACTCATATTTAATAATAATGACTTTAAAACATCATAAAATTCAATTTCAAATACATGCTCTAACCTAACTTCAAATCAATCACAAAAAATAATTGCAGTCCAAATCAGTATTTTGTTTGAACTATATCAACTGAATAAACTCAAATTTAATAATAGTGATTTTACAACATCATAAAATTCAAATTCATGCTCAAGCCTAACATCAAATCCATCAAAAAAAATTCTAATCCACATGGCACATCCACTAATTAAAACTTAACAAATTGATCATTGCAAATCCAAACTTCAAATTATCATTTAAAATATTTTTTTAAAAACATAACATTATTTTCAAATATTAAAGAGTTTAAAACATCATAAATTAACAATTTTTTGGGGTTTCACTTCTCAACCACTTTATCAACCACAACCTCCACATTCATACCATAATCCTTACTAATACCTACCTCCACTTTCCTTGTGTCATCCTTCAATATCCCTACCCTTTCAAGATCCTCAGTCATAGAATTAATATGAGAAAGATTTTCCTTTTCTTCTTTTATAGCATCTCTTATAGAAAGTAGACTTGGATTGACATCTATCTTCTACTTAAATAAGGCATAGAGATCCTATCCTTGCTCTTTAATAATTTTTTAGAGTGTGTTATTATATTTATTTTGAAAAATAAGCTTCTTGAATTAAATGGTAGAATATAATTTTTTTCATTTGAGTGGAAAAATATAAACTTTTTTGTGCATTTTTCAAATGCACATTGAGGACGTCAACTTATTTTTTCAAATTCTCATATTTTGCCTAAAATTTAAAATGAAATCTAATTAGATTCAAACAAAAAATAAGTATGAAAAAAATTTGATTAAAATGAAGATGCATTACCAAATATGTTTCCTTCTCGACGTTTGCAATCACAACAAGGTTGATGTCTTTTTCTCATTTATTAAAATATGCTTAGGCTTATGCATTCAAATTATCTAATCTATTAAGCATAATACTCAATACATTATCATTTTAACTATTAAAAATAGTAACTAACCTAGATTTAGCTTGACCAAACAAATCATCAATCTTTGTGGGTTCATGTTGCACTAATGAAAACAAATTTTCTCATTGAGAGTGGTTGTGATAATGGGAATTTATTTATTTAATTAAAACTTTTGGCCAAAATTCTAAAACCAATACATTTTTTAACTCATCTATAACTCCCTCCTTAAGACTTGAAATAATATTTTTTGATAATAAATTGTTTAATGAAAAATATATAATGACATCTTCAAACAAGACAACATTAATTGGTGGGGTGGGGGTGAAAAGGTATAAGGTTCCTCCTGAGAAGTCACATGAACATCTTCTCCTTGGATAATAACATGTGGATTGAAATTAGCTCCACCAACTTTGCCACTTTCAATCCCTAGATATTCCTCATCAACATCAATTCCCTACAAACAAGTTGATCCGTGCACACTTGATATATTTTTGATAGAAAAAGTGGGGAATTTAGAACACAATAAATATAGTGTTCCTCTACTAGGTGTTGGTACTTATGGTAATGGAAGAGTCTTTCCCCTTTTGTGAACTACATTCAGGGGTGGAGGTAGTGGCATACTTTTTCTCAGAGATTGAATGTGCTTGAAAAATGTAAATTATTTTATAAAAATGGTAAATTTTAAAAATAAAACTATATGGTAATTTTAAATTATAGGTTTAGTACTTGTATTTGGAGATAGTATCTCCTCCAATCTACGTGCCATATTGTGAGTGATGGGTGTGGTTTGAGATGATATATTACATAAACTCTCAGTCATCAAAAAATATAATCAAAAACAAAAAAAATAAAACATGTAATGTAAAATACCTTACACAAAGGGTCTAGAAGGCACATTAAATTTTGGGGTTTGTTATCGTGGTTGTTGTTCCTTGATAACCTTAGATAATATCGAGTCATGAACAACAATAAAACAAACAAATAAAATAATTCACTTGAAAGTTAAAATATCATTTGAAACTTTTAAATAGTAAATTTGCATGAAGAGACGATGAGGAAGAACCTCTTGGATGTTTCAAAATCTAAAATGAATGCAAAGACGATTCTGTAGACTTAGAATCTACAGATCCTTCAACTACACATTGTCTTTTTGAGGTAGATTATTTTTTTGTCATAAAGGAATGAAATATTACCTATAACAAATAAATTTAAAACATATATTAATCCTTAATTTGGTAACAATAAAAAAAATAAACAAATATTAAACCTTAGTTCAACAAATAAACAAATAAACTAACCTCTTGTTCATCCACATAAAAAATGTGTGTGCTTATATATGGATGCAACAAGTTGGAATCATTATTTTTTGGAGGTCATATAAATACTCAATAGTATAATGCAAGAATAAAATTTAAACAAGAAATTGTATAACTAAGATTGGTACAATCATAATTTAATTCAATCCTTATCCTAGAGGAACTAAAAGTGTACTAGTCATATCTCAAATTAGAAAGAGTATGAAGAATGTTAACTAGTGCCTAGTAGGGAATATATGATGGTATTACCTGTAATACTATTATTGTGAGAAAAAATTGAACCATTGATTTAAAAAAAGTGTCATAAATGTCTTCCATGTGGAGGCCCCTCTTCTGACTATCTGAAACAAAAATGAAAAATGAGGAATAAAAAGTTGAATTTTCAATATTAAAAAGAAATTTACATATCAAAAGTTGAATTTTAAATATTAAAATAAAAATTACAATTACATGCTGGTACGACCAATCTATAAGCACTCAAAATATTTCTTATCATCTGTCATCATTGCTTTTGGAGTCATAGATTTTGCATTGTGAAATAGAAGACTTATCAAATTGTGAATCTCTTATGGAGAGGTACCAAAGTAAATCATTCTAGAGTCTATGTTCATAGTGAATATCTTCTCACTAGGGTCATAGGAAGACATTAGTAATTTGAGTAACCCATTGTCTATTTCATACTGATAAATGTATAATAGGCGACCAAAGTTACATTTCAAAATCCAATCGTTGTATGTGTTTGGATATTGTATGATCTTCAAAATGTCTGGGCATGGCAATTTCTTGAAAAAATATTTTGTTTACATGGTTAAATAATTATTTTGGGTGAGAAAAAGGTGGAAAATAAATCTATTATAAAAAATATTTAAAATAAGGGTAAAGGGTGAGTATTTATAGGACATGGGAGGTGACTATGCAACCAGACAAGATACTAGTTGCACTAATTACCCGACAACATGACCTAACTCTATTGTTTAACACCTTTGCCCAACCTACCATTTGGCATGAACATATAATTACTATCTTTATGTGTACATCATTCAACACATACCATGTGGCACCTATCATTTGGCATCTATCTTTTGGTGCTACCATTTGGCATGTTTCTTTTGTTTGGTGCAGTCATTCAATGCATCCATTCAATACAATCATTTGGTACGGTCATTCAATGCATCTGTTTGATAAGACCATTTGGTGTAACCTTTCAATGGTTCTATTCAACATCTATATTTTAGTGTACCTGAATGGTTTTACAAAAAAAATAAAAACTGCTTGATTTCATTCCTCTATAAACCTAATAGATTCATCATCACCTATAGAGGATTCATCACAAATGTGAATCAAATTTTCCTAGATTCACCAAATATTTATAATAGGTTATCTATAGGGCCTCTTAAAATTTTGGAAACAAGTCCTAAAAAAACCCTTTGATCCAAGGCCAATTCTTATGACATATGCCAAGCATTTTTCTAAATTTTTCAAATTTAATTCTGTCAAGGGGTTTTGTGAAGATATCAGTTTTCTAATTAGTAGTTGGGAAATATATTAATCAAGTGATTTATTTGACACCAACATTCATAGATAATAATATTTGACATTCATATGTTTTTTTGGCATGAATTTCTATATTTTTAGACATCTTGATTGCACTTTCATTGTTAATGCATAATTATGTAGGAGTAATTTGAGAAATCTAAAGGTATTCAATAATGCAACATAAATAAAAAATTTATCCAGAATCATCCCTTGCTTTGATATATTATGATTATGATGATGAATTTACCACTATATCCTATTATTAAAATACCATGTAATGGAAGCTAAACCCATATGCATAGTGTACCTTATTGTGGACACTCTATCATCCACACATCCATCAAAATGTGCATCACAATACCCAACAAGTTTGAATCTCTTATTTCAGTGGTACTCAAGGCCATATGTTTTCATTACCCAAAGGTAACAAAGTAGTTATGTTATTACATGCCAATGAATTTCTCTAGGCTCGTGCATAAACCTAGATATAATTCCAATTACAAATGATATATTAGGCCTAGTAGTCATCAAGTATATTAAACCTCCCACTAACTATCTATATTTTATGCCATCAAAAAATGCACTAGCATCATCCTTAGATAATTTTAACTTACTTTTTCATTGGAGTGAGGGCATTTTTTCATTCATTCATACTAAACCTATTTAATAACTTAGAAATATACTTAGTTTGTGCAATGAAAATACTTTGATATTTTTGAGTAACTTCTTATCCAAGGTAATAGTGAAGAAGACCAAGATCTATCATTCCAAACTCATCTTTTAGTTCCTTTTTCATAGACCTATTATAAGATTCATCATTTCTTGTGATAAAAAATCATCAACATAGAGAATAAGAATTACTAATTTATTTCCATACACTCGAATGTAGAGAGTATCATCAGATTCACTATGCATAAAACCAATTTTCTATGAGTAGGAATCCATTTTTTCATACCAAGACTTGGGTGCTTGATTAAGCCCATAAAGTGTCCTGATCAATTTACACACTTTTTTTTATGCACCCACTTTTTCAAAACCTTAGGGTTGTTACATATAAAATTCTTCCTATAATTCACCATTAAAAAAAAAAAAATGGCATTCATTTAATAGACTTTCTAGCCATTTTATGTTGTTAAGGAAAGAACCATATGAATAGTGTGCCATTTGGAAGTTGGTGCAAATTGTCCTCATAATCAATGCCTTATTCTTATGCATAACCTTTCAAAACAAGTCTTACCTTATGTTTATCAATAGATCCATAAGATTTATATTTTATCTGATAAACCCATCTATATCCAATAGGTTGAACATATGGGGAAGGATCAACAAAAACCCAACTATTATTATTAAGAATAACATCATACTCATTCTGCATTGCAACTTGCCAAAACAATTTGGTAGAACCTTCCTCAAAATTGGATGGCTCGATGGAAGAATTAACAACCATTGCATAATTTACCTATTTACAACAAATCCTAAGACAAAATTTATTAAAATAGGTCCCAAGATTTCTCATAAATAGGTAAATTATGCAATGGTTATTGATTTTTCCACCAAGCCATCCATTTTTGAGGAATTTTCTACAAAAATATTTTGGTAAACTACAATGCAAAATGACTATGATGTTATTCTTAATAATAATACTTAGGTTTTGGTTAATATTTCTTCACATGTTTAACCCATTGGTTATAGATGGGTTTATTAGATAAAATATAAATATGATAGATCCATTGATAAACATAAGGAAATACTTGTTACAAAAGGTTATGCACAACAAGAAGGCATTGATTATGAGAACATATTTGCACCAACTTCCAAATGGCACACCATCCATATGGTTCTTGCCTTAGCAACACAAAATGGTTTGAAATTCCATTAGATGGACATCAAATGTGATATTTTGAATGGTGACTTATAGGAAGAAGTTTATATGCAACAACCCCACGGTTTTAAAAAAGTGGGTATAGAAAATAATTCTTATAAATTGATCAAGGAACTTTATGGTCTAAAATAGGCACCTAGGGCTTGGTATGAAAAAAGGATTCAACTTGAGAAAAATTGGTTTAGTACATAGTGAATATGATGATACTATCTACATTCGAGTGTAGAGAAAGAAGTTGGTAATTATTATTCTCTATGTTGATGATCTTATTATCATAGGAAATGATTAATCTTACAATAGGTCCATGAAGAATGAACTAAAAGATAAGTTTGAAATGATATATCTTGGACTTCTTCAATATTACCTTGGCATAGAAGTTACTCAAAAATATTAAAGTATTTTCATTGCACAAAATGAGTATATTTTTGAGTTATTAAATAGGTTTAGTATGAATGATTGTAAACCTGATCTCACTCGAATGGAAATTAAATTGAAATTTCCTAAGGATGATGGTAGTGCATTTTTAAATGGCACAAAATATAGATAGTTAGTGAGAGGTTTGATATACTTAATGACTACAAAGATTGATATATCATTTGCAGTTAGAATTTTGTCTAACTTTATGCAAGAGCCTAGATAAATTCATTAGCATGTAGCAAAAAGATTAGTTTGTTAACTTCAAGGAATGAAAATATATGGCCTTGAGTACTTCCACAATAAGAAATTAAAACTTGTTGGGTATTGTGATACATATTTTGGCGGATGTGTGGATGATAGATTATACACAATAGGGTACAATATGCATATAGGTTCAACTACCATTGTATGGTGTTGTAAGAAGCATGATATAGTGAAAAATTCATCATTATAATCAGAGTACATTGCATCATGGGATGCTTCTAGAGAAATTTTTTATTTATGATGCATTCTTGAAGACCTTTAGATTTCCTAGATTAATCCTACATAGTTATACATTGCTAATCAAAGTGCAATCAAGATGTCTGAAGATCCATTATTTCATCCCAAAACAAAACATATGGATGTCAAATATCATTATTTAAATTTTTTTTTCAATAGGAACTAAAGCAAAAAAGTATAGAAAAAAACCTTTAAGTGTTTAACTTTTGGTTTAAACCCATGCCAAGCCTCATATGGAGTTATACCCAAAAGTTCAGTTGTATGGAATCTATTTATCAAATACATTGTAGTACAAATGGCTTATATCCAAAATTTATCTTCAAGCTATTTATAATGTAACATATTTCGAGATGTAGCCTCTAAAGTTAAGTTCATACATTCAAAAATGCCATTCTATTGTGGAGTTTAAGCATTACTATATTGTCATTTAATTCCATGTTCCTAACAATAATCTAAAAATTCACTGGAAGTATACTCACCACCATTATCTAAATGAAGGGTAGCTAATTTCTAACATGTGGCTTTTCAAACTAAATTTAACCATTCAAAAAACTTAGTGAAAACATATAATTTGTTTTTCATAAAATACACCCAAGTCAACCAATAAAAATCATCAATAATTAACACAAAATACATTCACCCTTTAATGGATGACTATTTCATATCACAAACATCTAACTACAAACATCGTGTAGCTATTTATGAGTAATCTTTAGAAAAAAATTCCTTATTTTATTTGCCTAAAACACAAGATTCACAAGGAATACTATCTTTGCAAAAATTTGGCAAAACATTTACCATGTTATGTCTCTGTAAATCCAACAAAGAGTAAACATTCAAATTTACATAATGCATATTCCAAAAATGCTATGTAGACATTGTACCTATACCTATTTCAACAACAATTTCAAGTTCCACTATATGGGGAAGTACTTTCCAATGCAAATAAACCAAGTTTCCATCCTGAAAACTTGTATACATTGTTTGATATCCATCTATGATAGAGTTGATGTAAATGAGCCCATTTTCAAGCATAATTTGATCACCCTTATTACAAATAGTTACCAAGGATAATTTGTATTTGTAATGTGGGAAAATACCAAACATTTTTAAAGTATTTTATAGAACCATTTAGAAGAAGAATCCAAATGGATCTAAGTCTCTATGGAATATGCATAGATTTATCTACCAAAGAGACTAAAGAGAGATATGTTTCTTTAAAAGTCTAAAATAAATCTTGTCTAAAATTCATGTGCTTGGTTTCACCAATATCTAAAACCCAAACATAAATGAACTCATCTCTAGCCTCATGTTCCATATAAACATGCTACCTAAAGAAGTGAATGTGGATTCATGAGCAAGATTTCCTCATTCATCATATTCATGGTTTGCATATTGAGTAGAGTTAGACTTATATGATTTTTTTGGCCTTTGAAGTTTGTCAAAGGAATCCTACACTATGAATTTGCTGATAAAATTTGAATTTTAGTCAAATTGGGTCAACCTCTACAATTTTGAAATCTTGAAGAAGGTTTCCATATGTCCTATAGGGTGTCATGTTGGTCTATCATCTTACTTATCCTTCCTCTAGTCCTTGTTAAAGCCCACCCTCCTTGTACTAGTCAAGTCAACCAAAGTCAACCCTAGTTAAACTTGGTCAAAGGTTAAAATTATGTTATAAATACTATAATTTAGGTGTCCTAATGTGTTTTTAATTAATATATTTGTCCTTCACTATGTCTCACATGCAAAAAGGGTCATTTGGCCACATTTTTAGCCCATTTAATAACTTGTACAAAATTTCGAGGGAGAATATTTATCACAAAGGTAATTTTAAATATGGAGGAAGTTATAAGATGAAAGGAGGCATCAAATGAAAGTCCAAGAACTAGTTATGTACAGTAAAAGGTAGTTTCTCCTTATTTTTAGGCCCTTTTGGGTACTTGTACGGACTTGTTCAGCTCACTTTCAGGTAAAAACATGAAATTTATGCCTCTTCACCTCCCTAAACTCTTTTCCACACTTGGTGTGCTGAGATAAGTTCAAAATTTTCAATTGTAACTTCTATCTCTTCTTCTTTATCTTTATAAGCCAAGGAAGATCAACTTTGCATGTTTGGTATGGGTTGTACACTAGGATTTGGGAGGAATGCTTTTGGGGGTTGATAGTCATATGAGTTTAATTTAGTTTCATAGCAAGAAGTTTCATTTTGGTAGAATCTCCTTTATGAACCATCACTTAGACCTTAGTCATATTTTTATGCATTCTCATATAAGAGGGGTCATTATTTGCACTTGTTTCAGAAGAATTTACTTTGATTTAATAGGTTTGATGGTTTCATTTGTTTTTTAGATCCTTTTAATAGGTTCTAAATGGTTACCTTGGTTATGGTGATCTCATGAACTCACAAGCCTCTTCTATGCTTCCTTGTGTCTATAAAATATATGCTCTTTTCACCTACAAGTGCCTTGAAGGTGATTTCCACATTGAAGAGAGTTTTTTGATGTTGATTTGAAAAGGTTCCTAATGTAGGTTATCCAATTGAGGGTTGAAAGTAGGGTTTGAAGGTTTTTGAATCCTTTATTTCTAATTTTCATCCTTCCTACCTATATACAGTCATATGCACACCTACAGGTGGCTTGAGAATATGGTGTAAGGGTCTCATAAAGGTTTGAAATATTGAAGAAGCATTTTATACCTTGAATTAGTATTGTATCATGGTTTAAGACCTATTAGTAGCTTACTTGGTGTTGGAAAAGCATCACAACAAGAAATTCTGAGTTTGAGACCTCCTTTCCCTAAAATGGTGAAACAAAGATCCTAAGTATTTTGTTGCTTTCATGCAATAAGGCTATGATGGATTTTGAATGATCCTCATATGCTTTCCTTGTATCCATTAGCATAGATAGTGACTGTGAAATTTTTTTAGGGACAATGACTAATATAAGGTGATGTTTGAAAGGTCTAAAGATGATAGTAAAACCATTATTTTCAATCTATAATATCTACAGGAAACCACTTCAAAGGAATTTTGTCACCCAGTTTTCTCAGCTTCAAACCATGCTTTATAATTGAATAATTTTGATATTGGATGAAGGAATTTGAGAGCTCAAGAGTTCATAAGGAGGGAATTTATATGATTTAACACCTTCCCAATATTATCCTCTATTTGTACATAGGACAAATCATCACCTACACCAGGCAAATAGGGAGCTAGTTTATAAAGCTATTTGGAATGAACACAACATGAAATAGTGAAGAAAGTGAATTCAAGGACACTTATGCATTACATGTACATGTGGGTCAAGGAATTTTATAAACACACTAAGCAAGACCTCATGATGCAATTCATACCTACAAAAAGGACTGTCTCAATCCAATAGGGTTAAAGGTATGAATCAACTTTGATGTCTTTTATTGCCCTAGGATCCTTGAGATTTTGATATAAGATTGAGAAATGAATATTGTAAGCATGGGAGGTTTGAATATAATTACATAATGCATTAAATTTTTTAAAAATATCCATCAACACGTACAACTAACCCAAAGTGTCTCAGTCTTGTTTAAGGCAATCAACACAGTCTTGGCTAAGCAAAGAGTTGTTTGAAAGTTAAAGTGTATGAGGAGAAATTAGGTAAGTGATACGGATAAAAAGATGTTTTTAACTTAAAATTATCCTAAAATTTCATTATTAAATCCTAAACCACGCTCAAATCACCTACAGGAAAAGGCTTAAAATGATTGTCTCAATTAGGATAGCGGACTGACAAGTTTCATGTGAGGGGTGTCTTAGAGTTTTCAAGGTAAGTAAAGGTTGTAAGGAGTGGTTATGAGTATTAAAAAACTTCCACCATGATGTTAAAACCTTGATTTTACCTTGACCTATGCAAAAAAAACATCCATGAGTGAAATAAAGATGCAAACTTGGTCCACATTTCAAATACCCTGCACAGTCCTATACCTAAGAAGTCTACTGAAGGTTTTGATGAAGTTAGTGGTCTTAAACATGGATTCAGGAGTCAAAATTTGGTATAAAACATAATTTGGATTTTATAAACCCCCTAAAACATTTGGTTTTTCTAAATAAGGAGAATAATACACCTCTATTTTATCTTAGAGGCAGGGCACTTTTGCCTTACATGAAGGGATAGTTTTGAGGAAATAGGTAGGAATAGTGGACCAAAACCATCATAAACCTTCCCATATGGTTTTTGGATATGAAATAAACCAAATAAAATATATGAAACTAGGATAGAAGGTTGGAAGATAATCAATGTGGTCCATACAAGGAGGTTTGTAGGCAGACCTAGTGAGACAACATGTAGGTCTAGCTCCAAATGGAAGGTCACTTCAAATTCCAACCTTTAAAAATAATTAAAATGATTTGATTCATGTTTTTATACGTAAAATTGATGTGTCCAAGATATATAGATGCAAGGAAAACATTAGAGGGTCATTTTGAGGTTTTAGTTACAAGTAAAATGGTGGAAACAAGTTTTAAGCCTAAGGCAATGGTGGGTCAATTGAAATAGTAACATGATATGATATTTATAATGATTTGTAAAATGTGTATGTTGCATATATAGAGGTTTTTATAACCCTAGTTTGTAATTAAGGCCACCAAAAATCCATTTTCTTGGTTCAAATACACTCAGACCTCATAGAATGTGTAGAAAGGACATGAATGACCAACTTCAAATGATTTGAAATTTCACCAACATTTTCATGGGGCCTTGAGGTGATCGGATAATCCCTTGGTGGAATTTTGAGATAACTCTAATGTTTTTTCTTTATGAACAAATGTTAAGACCAAAAGTGACCAAAAACCCTTACAAACCCTCCATAAGGACCCGATTGGGAAAAGAATGAAAATGAGGCATCCAAGTGCACTATAAATTCCATGAAACAAACTTAGAGATGTAGAGGACACCATATAGATCTGAAACATGCCAATTTTGAGTACTAAACCTATACAAATGGTATAAAATAGGGCTTATTTTAACATTTTTGTGGGTTTTGTAGGAGTGAGAGGGTTTCAAAAGATCAAATCACCTTTAATAGAAATTTTAGGAATTTTTATAAGTCCTCATGGTCATTTTGTGAAATATATAATCTCCTAATTATATTTACCACCTCTCTTATGTCAACCAGTCTAGTGGGCAATAGAGTGATCACTTGGTGAAAGAGAGTGAATGTCCATTTGGGAAGCCTTTTAATGCCTATTTGATGAACTTGATGACTTGGAACCCTTTAAACCTATCATAACTCCTTATGAATTGATCATATTTCATAATTTAGAAGTTTTTGGGTGCCAGGTGTGAGAGGTGCATGGAAATGAGCCATTTAAAACTATCAAGGATGACTATGCATGACTAGAAGAAGATGGATGATTAGGATTTCATCTAATTCATGTGAGATATTTTTATAAACCATCCTAATTAAATCCATAATTATAACTAACCCTATATATAGATGAGGTAATTTTGGAAGACAAATCATGAAGGGCAGTTTTTTATGCATGCACAAGGGAATCCACACCACATATGGAGGAGTTAGGTGGGTTTTTGGGACATTTTTCCTTGATTATATTTAGGAACTATTTCATACATGATTTTATGACTATAATAACTCCTTATCCTCATTTTATAAGTGTCTCAATGACTCTTAGACTTCCCTTTATCTCTCACACACATAATTACTATAAATTATGGCATTTTTGGCATTGTAGAGCATCTCTCTACCTTGGTATGGTAAAGCCCTACCAATTTTTTACCTTGAGATAATAAATATAGTTTTTTTTTTTACCTCATTAAATATTTTAGTAAGTTTACACAATGGTTTTTGGTCTTGTACAAGTGTAGTTTTGTTTACCTTCACATGTTAATCTTCCTAGTACCTGGTGTGTTTTGTAATCTCTCTTTTGTAGGTCAACAAGAAGTGTCTAAGGTTGATATTGCAGGTGTAGTGAGTAGTGTATTAAATAGTGTGCATTATAATTCCTATTTTTAAAGTCATCCTAGCCTAAGCTATCTCCAAAACCCCATGCTTCAAACATTGATGTGAGAGAGAAGTTTGTCATTAGATGAAGTATATATGCAGACTTCTTCTTAGTTCTAAGTGCATGTTAAAAGGTGTGATTAGATCATATATTTGGTGTATCACCTCCCATAGAGTATATTTTATTTCATCTATTATTATCCATTTTCATCCCCCCAAGTGTTATTAGTAGGATTGAGCTATAGTGATGCATCAAGGGGAACTAGCCTCTAATCTAGAGATTCACCTTAATTTAGGGACACCCATAGCCTTGATGTGCTTCCATTATTCCACTTGAATGATGAGTGACTTGTCATCTCCTATTTGGGTGAAATTTCAAGTGATAATAGTTTTTGGCACATCTGATAAGACTCTTATTCCAAGAGATTGAGGAGTTTTGGTGTTCTCCTCAAGATACCAACCTTTGGAGGCAATTTCACTAAGCACCAATGGCAACTCCAAGTATATATCTACTGATCACAAAGTCTAGGTGTTATTAATTAAGTTATTTTATTTTTATACACACTTCTCACAAGTTTCATGGGTTATTTTGATGTTGATTTTGTCCTAACACAAGTTGAGGAGATATGCCCTACTTTGGCTATTCCCCCTCAATATGAACAAGTACTTGTCCAAACTTGTCATGATCCCTATCAATCTTATGTTGTCTATAGTCAGCCATATCAATCTTGTGCTTCACCTAGTCTACCTAGTTCCTCTCCAATTCATCCCATTGTATTTTTAAAAATATTCTCATTGGTTACCAAGATTACATGTTAGACCTTGATACTAGATATGGTTGTGGTCAAGTTATCCCTAGTGTTTATATCAAGAGTGTAATGGATGCTTTGGAACAAGTCAAGAAAGAATGGATACCTATAGAGAGAGGTAATTACAAAGGTATTTATAATGAGATGCTTGATGTTTGTGGCCTAATTTTCCATCTAGAGGAGAGTTTTTGAGCTCATGAACTAGTTTAGTCTTGATAGCCCCAATATATCCCACATCAACCTTTGAGTGTGTCAACCTTGCCTACTTAAGATGTTAATCCAAACATGTTCAAAAATACCCTAAGTCCTTCATGTATTTCCCAAATTTTTCCTTATTGGAAGTTCATCCAAGAGAGCATCCAAAGGAAGGAGGACATCATGGTTGAGTAGGTTGATGTATTTAGAGAAGATTGTGAGAAAAGAAGTTTGAGTTTTGAAGCTCATCTTGAAAAGGAGATTAAATTAGCCAATCAGATTTTAAGGCAACCTATCATTGCAACAAAAAATAAACTCTCTAAGCCTTGTTTTCCAATTTTAAATCAATATTACAAGCCCAAGGAAACTTCAAGTTTCTTAAACATATCATTCACCCCTTCATTATCATCTCAGCTCCATGAAAACATCTCTGAGCCTACCTTCACAAGATTAAAAGAAGTGGTGGTAGCTTGAGAAGAAAAGAACAAATCATGTTTAGGTAGAGAAGCTAGAAAGGGAGATAAACTTGAAACCCCTCAACTCCCTCTCACCCCTCCTCAATAATCCATTGAATCCATCTTTCCACCTCCTCTATAGAGCTAATCCATTTTGCCCTTCTAATGTTGAGGATTGCATTTCTCTTTGGGAATCTTCTTTCGCTAAACTCCTTGTTTTTGTGATGCCTAATATTGGCACTACTAAAAAGGAGGATGAGTTTGATATCTTATATTGGATTAAAGATGAAGAGGATATGATTGCTAGTGAAGAGGCATCTAATTGTGAAGATGAGGAAAAGGATCCTCCTTGTTTTGAATAAAATGTCTTAAAAGAGGTTCTTTTGGAACCCAAAGGAGAAAATGAAAGAGCTTCTCTTGTTGCTCCTCTTCATGATGTTGACTAGTCAAAGGGTGATGACTTGTGGTAGAAATTTGAGGACATATGCAATGAAGTTGAATCCCTCAAGGAACCTATAAGTCCTTTGAAGCTGACTACAAGTCATGGTAAGCAAGATGTTGTGTCTCAAAAGGAATACATGTGGCAGACCTATATGAAAATGTTTCAAGAGTATGAAGAATATGAGAGGCTTAAAATCCTAATGAAATAAGCAGTAGACATATATTAAGGAGCATCATCATCAAGAGAGTCTAGCTCATGATGGAGCAATCTATGATGATCTTGGGCCTTTTAAAGATGGTTCAAAAGTTGATCCTAGAACCACCTATGAAGCTACCCCCACCAACATCAAGGAATAATTTGAGCAAGAAACACTTCTAAAATGTCATGATACAACACTTCTTGAAGGTTTTGAAGAGGTTGCAAAAAATGATAACTAAAATGGTATCCTTCAAGAAGATATAGGTTTGCAACAAGTTGTCTCATTCATACATATGCAAATCTATCATGAAAAGATAAAAAGACAACAATATGAAGCATGTTTCTAGATTAAAGAGGACTTCACCTACTTTGGAGACTTGTGGGAGATGACTCCATTAGATGACATGCCAAGATAAAGAGAAAAAAGAAAACATGAGTCATCTAGCACCACAACTAAAAGGAAGCATGCTTGGCATACTCATTCATCTAGTGAGGAAGACGATTCAAGGTAATTCCCTTTTGATCTAGGAAGGGAGGTATATTTAGTTGAATGTACATAATTTGTTTGATTTTAGTTGTGTTTTGTGTTCCCTAAGTGTTTAGTAGCACAAGTGTGTCTTTGTTTTGGTGTTTACTTATCTTTTTGTGTTTTTTCTTTCCTTTGTCTATTTTAAGGTAAATCAATTGTTTGTTAGCCAAGTTAAGGTCTAGTCCATACTATTTTAAGTGCATTTGATTCCCTTTTCCCAATGGATAGGATAAGGCTACTAATATTTAACATAATCAAATATGTTACCCCTAGGAATTGCCAAATTTTTGACCAAATTTGACTTTTAGACAAATTGGGTCAACTCTTAAATTTTTGAACTTTTGAAGAAGGTTTCCATGTGTACTATAGGGTGTCATGTTGGTCTATCATCTTACTTATCCTTCCTCTATTCCTTGTTGAAGCCCACCCTCCTTGTACTTGTCAAGTCAACCAAAGTCAACCCTAGTCAAACTTGGTCAAAGGTTTAAATCATTTTATAAATACTCTAATATGGTCATTTAGGCATCCTAAGTTATTTATATGTCATATATTTAACCTTCATTATGTCTCACATGTAAAAAGGGTCATTTGGCCACATTTTTAGCCCATTTAATGACTTATACGAATATGAAGGGAGCATATTAGTCACAAAGGTGATTTTAAATGTGGAGACAGTTAGAAGATGATAGGAGTGGTTAGATGATAGTCTAGGAATTAGTTATGTATAGTAAAAGGCAAGTTCTCCTTGTTTTGAGGCCCTTTTAGGCACTTGTATCAACTTTTTCAACTCACTTTCAGGTAAAAACATGAACTAAATGCCTCTCCACATCCCTAAACTCTTTTCCTCACCTGGTGTGCTGAGAGAAGTTAAATTACAAATTTTATTTCTTCCTCTTTATCTTTACAAACCAAGGAAGGTCAACTTTGCTTGCTTGGTATGGGTCATATAGTTAGATTTTGGAGGAATGCTTTTAGGGGTTGGTAGTGCTCTGACTATACTTCAGTTTTGTAGCAAGAAGTTTCATTTTGGTAGCTTCTCCTTTATGAACCATCACTTAGACCTCAAGTAGATTTTTATGAATTCTCATACGAGAGGGGTCACTATTTGCAATTGTTTTAGAATAATTTGCTTTGATTTGATATGTTTTATGGTTTCATGTGTTTTTTAGATCCTTTCAATAGGTTTCCCATAGTTTTCTTGGTTATGGAGATCTCATGAACTCACAAGCCTCTTATAGGCTTGCTTGCGTCTACAAATTATACGTTATTTTCACCTACAGGTGCCTTGAAGATGATTTACACATTGAAGAGAGTGTTTTTATGTTGATTTTAAGAGGTTACTAATGTAGGTTATCCAATTTAAGGTTGATAGTTGCATTTGAATAAGTTTGAAGCCTTTCTTGCTCATTTTCATCCTTCCTACCTATATACAATCATATGCACACCTATAGGTGGCCTGAGCATATGGTGCATGGGTTTCATAGAGGTTTTAAAATATTCAAGAATCATTTTTTAACTTGAATTTGTATTATAACATGGTTTAAGACTTCTTAGTAGCTCACTTGGTTTTGGAAAAGCATCACAACAAGCAATTTTGAGTTTGGATCTCCTTTCCCTAAAATGGTGAAACATAGCTCCAGAGTATTTTGTTGCTTTTGTGCAACAAGGATATGATGGATTTTGAAGGATCCTCATATGATTTCCTTGTATCCCTTGGCATAGATAGTGAGTTTTAAAAGTTTGGAGGGACAATAACCAATGGAAGGCTAACTTTGAAAGGTCTAAAGGTGCTACTAAGACTTGCAATCAGTAATATCTATAGGAAACTACCTCAAAAGGACTTTTGTCACCCAATTTTCTCAACTTAAAACCATGATTCATACTTAAATAAGTTTTATATTGGATGAATAAATTTAAGGTCTCAATGGGTTATAATTATGGAATGTGTATTATTTGACACCCTCTCAAGATCATCATCTGTCTATACATAAGACAAAGCATCACCTACATTAGACAGATAGGGTGCTAGTTTATAAATCTCTTTGGAAGGAACACAACAGGAAATGGTGAAGAAGGTGAATTAAATGAAACCTATGAATTCCATGGCCATGTGGGTCAAGTAAGTCTATAAAAACCATAACCAATAACTCATGATGTAATTCATACCTATAGAAAAGACTGTCTCAGTCTAAAAAGGTTAAAGGTATGAATCAACTTTGATGTATTTTATTGCCCTAGGATCCATGAGAGTTTGATATAAGACTAAGTAATGAATATTTTAAATAGGGAAGGTTTAAATATGATGACATAATTCATTCACCAAGTTTCAAATATCCATCAACACCTATAACTAACCTAAAGTGTCTCAATCTTGTTTAAGGCAATCAATGCAGTCTTGGCTAAGCAAAGAGTTATTTGAAAGTTAAAGTGTATGAGGATAAATTGGGTAAGTTATAGGGATAAAAAGATGTTTGTAACTCAAAATGAGTGTAAAATTCCATTCTTAAATCCTAAACCAATCTCAAATCACCTACGGGCAAAGGCTTAAAATGATTGTCTTAGTCAGGATAATGGATTGACAAGTTTCATGTGAGGGGTGTCTTGGAGTTTTTAAGGTAATTAAAGGTTTGAAGGAGTGTTGATGAGTATTAAAACACTTCAAAAACTATTTTTAAACCTTGAATATACCTTGGCCTATGCAAAAAAAAATCCATGAGTGACATAAAGATGCAAACGCAGTCCACATTTCAAATACCCTGCACAGTTATATACCTAAGAAGCTTGCCTAAGGTTTTGATGAAGTTAGTGGTCTTAAACATGGAGTAAGGAGTAAAAATTTGGTATAGAACATAATTTTGAGTTTATAAAACCATTAAAACATTTGTTTTTAATAAACAAGTAGGATAATATACCTTTTTTCTATCTCAAAGGTAGGGTTCTTTTGCCTTACACAAAGGGATAATTTTGAGGAAATAGGCAGGAATAGTGGACCAAAACCATAAAAACCTTCCCATATGTTTTTTGGATATGAAATACACATAATATAATAGGGTAAACTAGGTTATAAGGTTAAAATATAATTAAGGTGGTCCAGACAAGGAGGTTTGCAGGCAAACCTAGTGAGACAACATTTAGGTCTAGCTCTAAATGGAAGGTCACTTCAAATTCCAACCTTTGAAAATAATTCCAATTCTTTGATTCATGTTTTTAGAGGTAAGATGGGTGTATCCAAGCTATATATATGAAAGGAAAAAATTAGAGGGTCATTTTGAGGTTTTAGTTGTAGGCAAAATGGTGGAAATAAGTTTTAAGCTTAAGGGAATGGTGGGTCAATTGAAATAGTAAGATAATATGATATTTATAATGATTTATAAAATGTGTATGGGGAATATAAAAAGGTTTATATACCAATACTTTCTAAGGAAGGCCACCAAAAATCCATTTTCTTGGTTCATATGCACTCAGACCTCATAGAATGTGTAGAAAGGACATGAGTGACTAACTTCAAATGCTTGGAACTTTCACCAACCAACCTATAAATGGGACCTTGAGGTTATTGGATAAGTTAAGGAGGGTCCCTAAGAATCTGTCAATAGAATTTTGAGAGAACTCCAATGTCTATTCTTTATGAACAAACATTAAGACCAAAAATGACTAGAAACCCTTTCAAACCCTCCATATGGATCCAATTGGAAAAAGAAGGAAAACGAGGCATCCAAATGTAGTTTAAATTACATTAAACCAAATTGGAGATGTAGAGGACTCCATATATATGTGAACCATGCCAATTTTTTTACTACACCTATATGGATGGTACAAAATAGGGCTTATTTTGATATTTTTGTGTGTTTTGAAGAAGTGAGAGGGATTCAAAGATAAAATCACCTTTGGGAGAAATTTTAGGAGTTTTAATAAGTCCTCAAGGTCATTTTATGAGGTATATAATATCTTAAGTCTATCTAATATCTTTCTCATTTCAGCCAGTCTAGTGGGTAGATAGTGATCACTTGGTGAAAGAGAGTGAAACTCTATTTGGGAAGCCTTTTAAGGCCTATTTGATGAACTTGGTAACTTGTACACCCTTGACACATGTCATATCTCCTTTTACATGGATCATATTGTATAATTGATATGTTTTTCGGTGCCATGTTTGAGATGTAAATGGAAATGAGCCATTTAAAACTGTCAAGGATGATTATGCATGACCAAAAGAAGATGGATGACTAGGAGATGATACAATGCATGTGAGGGATTTTTTTGTAACCCATAATAATTAAATCCATAATTATACCTAACCCTATAAAGAGATGAGGAAGTTTTGGAAGACAAATCATGAAGGGCAGTTTCTTATGCATGCACAAGGGAATCTATGCCATATGTGGAGGAGTTAGCTGGGTTTTTGGGACATTTATCCTTGATTCTCTTTAGGACCTATTTCATACATGATTTTCATGACTCCTTCTCCTCCTTTTACAAGTGTCTCAATGAATCTTGGACTTCCCTTTCTCTCACACATAATTGTTATAAATTCTAGCCTTTTGGCATTATAGAGCATCTATCCACCTTGGTATGGAGAAGGCCTACCAAATTTTTGCCTTGAGCTGATAAAGATATATTTTTTTACCTCATTCAATATTTCAATAAGTATACATAGTGGTTTTTGGTCTTGTGTAAGTGTAGTTTTGTTTACCTTCACATGTTACTCTTCTTAGTACCTGGTGTGCTTTATAATCTCTCTTTTGCAGGTTAGCAAGAAGTGTCTAAGGTTGATATTGTAGGTGTAGTGAGTATTATATTCAATAGTGTGTCCTAGAAATACTATTTTATAATTCCTCCTAGCCTAAGATATTTCCAAGAACCCATTCTTGAAATATTGATGTGAGAGAGAAGTTTGTCATTGGATGAAGTGTATATGCAGACTTCTTGGTTTAAAGTGCATGTTAAATAGTGTGAGTAGCGCATATATTTGGTGTATCACCTTCCATATAATAGATTTTATTTCATATATTATTATCCATTTTCATCCCCCAAGTGTTAATAGTAGGATTGAGCTATAGTGGTGCATCAAGTGGACCTAGACCCTAATCTAAACATCCACATCAATTTAGGGACACCCATAGCCCTGAGGTGGTTCCATTGTGCCACTTGAATGAGGAGTGACTTATTATCTCCTTATTAGGTGCAATTTCAAGTGAAAATAGAAGAAATGTGACAAAATTTTCTACATCTATGGCATTGAATGCTTGATCGGCCTCTATCTGAACCTCTATAGGAGTTATGACCACATCTTATGTCACTATTCTCATTTGAATGATAATGGATATTTATTGATTATAATATCTATTTTGATGATATCATTTGCCTCTATTTTTAAATCTCATTCCTCTAAAACCTCTACCCCCTATAACTATACCCTCTATATTTGGGTTGACCAGAAGATGAAGAACTAGGCTTGGTCTCTAGAACATGGGCTTGATCTATTTTTTTAGATTTTCTCGGTATAAAGAGGTCATGTTGACTAATTAATTGAGCTAGTTTTTCAAAAGATATGCTTTTAATCCTATCAGATACATGAAGAATTTTGATAAAGTTTTTATAAGACCCAAGAAACTTTTTTAATGCATTGGTAACAATGATATCATCATCAAATTTACCAAACCAATACTTAGTGTACTTAGTGGAAATGTTCTTTAACTTTGACATGTATTCCCCCAGATCCCCATCTTCCTTTAATGATAAAGTAAACAATTTCATATTTATGTCTATCTTTTTAAGCTTGGGATTTTTATCATACAAATCAAATAAATTTTTCCATGCAGTATAACTATGGGGAGAATTTTCAATATGAATGTATGTATATCTAGTGCAACAAGATTTGATGAAATATAAATATTTTGAATCATGCATATTAAAAACATCAAGTTTAACTTGTTATGTAGGCAACACATGATATTCATTCTTCACAACATTCCATAATTCATTGAATACTAATGACGCTTTTGTTAAGCATTTCCAATAAACATAATTTGAAAGCATTAAAATATCACTATGTAAAAGTAAATTTTGAATTTTCTACATTTTTAAATGAAATCAAATGTGAAAAATTAAAATTCAACACACTCACAATAACACTCAACACAAAATAATGCTTCTACAAGATTTTGCACTTAACCTCCGTGTAGAGAAAATAAAAGATGTTTTATGGGTTTTTCACTTAACCTCACAAAAAAAATTAGATTTACACCCTTATTTCACCAAATTACAACCTTATTTCACCAATTAAATCCTTATTTCACCTAAAATATATAACTTTATTTCACCAAAAAACACATATTTATTCCTTTTTTCCCACTATTTATCACTCTTTTACAATATTTCAGCCCCTTATTATGTGAAAAGCATGCATTTAATTTATTAAAAATATCCCAAAAAATAGAATATTCCTCCAAAAATTCATATACCAAATACAAAATTTGACCAAAAAGAATATTTGAACCCTGGACCTCCAACTTCTAAGGGTTTACATAAAACAAGTCTTTCTAATTGCTCTATGAGCCTTTACAAGACATTAAGAGAGAAATTTATATTTAAACCTGATATTGCTTTCTATGAAATTTAAAAAAAAAAAAAAAAAAAAATCCATAAAAAAACTTATTTCATCTGTGAAAAAAATTGAAATGGAAAAGATAAAGTTTTTTTGTTGGTGGACCCCCCAAACCTTAAATTGTTATGAAACTATATCACAAAAGTATTGGTAAATGAAACTTTATTATTTATAATGTATGCCAATGCCAAGATTAGATTAGGATGCCATGTCTTCCTATAAAACTTTTGAGATTATTGCACTTTCATATAGGGTCATACAAGACCATACAATGTCGTATAAGTCAAGGTTTTAAGCATATTCAAGTTGTCAACATACAATTTGATGTATATAGATGATGTATGGAATGGTTGGGATGCTATGGAGGTCATACAAGTGAAAACTTTAGGCTATATAACTCATAAAAAAAGGTTTAAAAATATTCTTAGGTTAATTGAAATATGAGTTATAACATTCAAGGACTCAAAATAAATAGCAACACTCAACAAATTTATTATTTAATATTTAATAAGTTTTTGGAGGCTGTATCACACTATCATAGAGATTTTTAAGTTGTATAAATTTGTACAAGTGGTTGATTTGTCCTTTTAGTCAAAATTTGAGGATTTTGGTTTAACAAGAAGCTTCTACAAGATTCAACAGGCTTCTAAATGAAGGACCAAGCTTCTAAATGGAGCATGATTAATATTTTGGTGTTTTTCTAGGCATATAGCCATACAAATAAAATTCTTGGATTTATTTAATCACATGTTCAATCATAAGCTTTGATATATGCAATTTAAATCTATTTTAAAAACTAAAGTTGACACCAATGTAATGATTAAAGGGCGTAGCTTATTTTACTTTCAAAAAACTTGTTCATTACTACAAACTTGATTTCACGTGAGCCTTCTTTGTTACCACATGAATTTATCTTTCACCTATTATTTTACCCAATTTCACCATGCTCTTATTTTAACATGTTCTTATATTGTTGATAGAATAAAAACCAATTAAGTTGAATCTTGTGCCCATGGAGGCAGGGCCACAAGCTTTTTATTGATATTTAAAATAGGTACATATCAAAAGGTGTCAATATGTCGTTCACCCTTTTACAATAATAAACATAAATATATAAGTTTTTACCTTATGATTGGTAAAAAGCAATTAACTCTACAACCAACTATCTATGGGAAATCAACCCATAAGATAGTTTATTATTAAAACAAAACACAAAATTTAACTAAGTTTATTTAAGGGGGTGTCTTTATAATAAAGATGCATGCCCCTTTTACAATTTATGTATTACCTAAAAAACCTAAACTATAGTTAAGACTTTGGAAAAAGTCCTAATAATAGGTACTAAAACTAAATATTTATATAATCTCGGCCTTATACATTTTACAAATATCAACCAAGATTCTACCCTTAAGTTGACTCCTTGTTATGGAAAGGATCACATTCACCATCTGACTATGCCTAAATAATTATCTCTTAGTCTGATCCATATCATTATGATGACCCATGTCTCCTATATTTCACATAAAGCTTAAAACCTGATAAACATAACTCAATTTAGTTTCATATCCGTACCTATTTTCTAGCCATCTGGACATTGCCAACCACAGAGGGCCATAACCACCAATGGTAGTGTCCATATCCTTATCTATTGTCCAGTTGCCAAAATTCATCCATATTGAAATATTTGAAACTCATGGGTTGGCCTATTTGTCTTATTAAACCCTACTATGAGATATTTTAAAAGGTTTTTTATAAATACAAGTTTAAGCCATCTCATTCTTCATCTATCAAATACTGAGTAAATACCTACTAAAGCAAAATCAATAAACTCCACAAGCACTTTATTCTATCCTATTCATTCGTATTTCCATATCAATAATAGGAGTAGTAATATTACAATTCTAAAGCATTCAAAGAACAACCCATGAGAGATATTTTTAAAATTAAAATATAGATCACTGCATGCATCTTAATATAGTATATTGGACCCTTGTGCAAAAAACTTACCCATTCATAGGTAATTTTTGCATAAGTTTGAGGCCCTCATTAGATTATTATCTATGTAGGTAAAACCCATTGATAGATGAGTATCTTGACAATGTGAACCCACTAACCCATATTTTAGAAAACTCATTTAAAGGGTGAAAAAGGGTGAAGAACTAGAATTTGATCAATCAACAAAGAGCAAGAACATGTATCCAATATCTTAGTATATTAGCATAGAGGTGATAGAAAACCTTAAATAGTGGAGTTGGTCACATTTGTATTTAGTCAGTATTGCATACTTGACACTTGCATCATAATCATACACTAACATTAATGGTAGTGTCTAGATTTGATGGTAGTGGACTCGACTGTAAAAGTACAATTCATAGTATTTAATGATTGATTTAGACTAGTAATCTTGAATATTCTCTCCACATAGTAAACCAGCTAATTATATTTATTTCTTATGTTTTAATATCATTCAATAGTTTTACCTTACAATTTTCAACAATCTCATCTATATACATTCATAATATTGCTTATCTAATTTTTATATTAATTGGACTGCTATATATTAATTTATCTCCCTTATGTTATAACTATGTTTATATTATTAACCCTTTACCTAACATATTCTAAATTTAGGGTTAAACAATTTATAAACCAAACCTTTGTCTCTTTATGTAAACCCTAGCTTGCCCTAAAGTATTCAGCCTCCTAAGGTTTTTTTGTACTATTATTTTCTAAATCTAATATATTATCTATATGGAACCTAGGCATAGCCCTATATTAGGTGATGTTTCTATTGAACCCTTAAAACCTCCTCTTGTTCCACATAAGGTAGATCAGCCTAAATAAGTATCAAATCCTATGCCCAATTAAAGTACCAATAATTAAAATAGCAAAAATACTAAAGAGGTTACCATTTAATATGATTTTGATCATGAAAACATTGAATCTATGTAAATAATTAACATGAATAAATAGATCAAGAGTAAGTACAAGATATTTTGATATCTCAAGAGCGTATCTATAGAAACCCTAAATATGTTGATGAGATCCTTAAATCCATATTGGAAATTAAAATAACAAAAAACATAGATGACCAACAATGTGCATTTATTGATCATGCTATTAGAGCTATGGGACATCCATGTATTCACATTTCTCCCCCCCTTGACACATCATCACTTCAAACATCTAACGGGGTGACAAGTTATGTGTTTACACCATTTTTCCACAAAACAAATCCTACTATTGCTACATCCTCTATAGGAATCATTGGCACTTCAACACAATTACCAATCTCAATGCCTTTATCAACTCAAACCATGGGTACACCTCCTTTGGTGACTTCTCAAACTTCAAACCTTAGCGATCCAAATATGCAAGACCTTGTGTAATCTATATAACCTTTGAAATCTAAGGTTAATAATATTGAGAAAAATATTATGAAATCACCTTATGTTATTTATCCACAAGATGTGTAACGTATTACTATTGCACCTAAAATATCTATGCATCCAACTAGTTTTGTTGCACCCAAATTCAGATTTTATGATGGAAAAGGCGATCCTCAACAACATATTCGATATTTATATGAGGTATGTATTGATAATTCATCCAATGATAAACCTTTTATGAATATTTTCTACACCCCCTAAATTTTTCAAAAAATTCAATACTTGTTGCCTTAGAGATGACCCTGTCATGAAACCTAAAACTATGTTGGGGACCCTATTGATTGATAGTATTTTCAGATGCATAGTTTCAATTATAAAATGGTAATGATTGATTGATGAATTTTTATTTATGTTTCTAAGTGGTTTTAAAAATCATGGTGGATTAATGAATAAAATTTGAATACATAATTTTGTATGATTAATTATTGTGATTTTTAGTTCAGTTTGAGGTAGTATCAGTGGAAAATGCACTTTCCATATTAAATAATATTCTAATGATTTTGGATTTTATAAATGATATGATTTGATCAAATGAATCCAAATAGATTATGGTGATATAGATAATTATTTTTTTTGAAAATTATTTCATTTTGAAAATCAATGATTTGGTTTAAATATTATTTTCAAGGTACAAAATTTTTATGGCTCATTCTTGTCTACTATTATAATATAATGGACATCTCAAGGATTCATATGCTTCAGTTTGATTTAGTGATTTTGCCATTCTAATTTGATAGCATGCAGTTTTATTCTTTGGTTCTATAACTTGATTGCCAAAATACATGGTTCAAAGTTCATGTTGATCTAATAGATAATCTAAGCCTTAATCATTTCAAGATTTGAATAAGTACATAAATTTGGTGAGCATAGCCTTCAAGGTATGTATACAAGTCTTTATTTTGTAATGGAAATATAGTTTATATAAACCTTAATATTTATTCTTGGAGGTAATTTGATAATATAAAGGTTCATTTGAAGCAATTTGAGAATATGTTCATTTATTTTAAGATGCTCAAATAATTCAAAAAGTCTAATATAGACCATGATGTTAAGTCATTGGTAGTTGCATCACATAACATTCACCATGAAGTATATATAATTCACTAAGTCTTAAAGCCCATGGGTTGATTATGAAGCAAGCTAAAGCATCTGTTGAGCTGGAAGTTGGCTAACATAGTGGCAAGGTGAGTTGGCATGAACATTAAATGTAGGAGCATGGTCTCAAAGCTTCACAATGTGTCAAGGATTTTTTGTGAAATGAAGATTTAATGTAAGGTGATATTACCTTGAATGATGGAAATTAGGTAATTTTTAGTATGAAGAATGGTTATCTCTAACTTTGGATTTTTTTATAAATAACTTAGCAAAGTTTTTAAGTACGTAATTAGTAAATGAAGACTAATCCAATTTGGGCACATCATAGAGTTTGTTATGGAGGTAAGTTGGAAAATAAAAGTCTTGATTTTCTTGGTTATTGTCATAGTTAAAAGCTTTATTATGGAAGTAGAACCCTAGTTAGATGACATTTAAGTTGAAAATCAAAGTTTTTGTTGAATGATATTAGCTAAAGAATATTTGGTGTATTTCTAGGTATATCAATACAAACCTTGGTTAGATTACTTTTGGAAATATTGTGGTGTTTATGAGAAAGTTTACATTTTTTAGTGAAGGAATAGTTATGTTGAATCAATATGTGTGTGATTGAAATCTCTTAGTATTTCTTGTATGGTTTTTTGTAAAAAAAGATGTGGACTATAATGAGGAAAGGTTATAACTTCATGTGCATGAAATTATTAGGATAGATATGTTGGTTGTTTTCAGGAGATTTTGAGAATGTATTGAAATATTGTGTGAGACTTTTAAATATACAAATCTAGTTGAAGGTTTTTAGTAGTTCTAAATGATTCTCTATGATGAAATAATCTTTAGAAATTTTTGGTGCATGTGCTTTTCGAAGTTTCAAAGTAGCCATCTGTTCTGACCATGCATGTTTGGTAATAGATTTTGGTCTTTGAGTTTTTATTATAAGGAATATAAATAGTTTATATCTTATGTATATTTGAGAAAACATGCAAGTTAGTTTTGGAATACATAATTTGAAAATTTTCAAATGCATGAGAAAATGACTCTCGAGTATATTGTTTCTGGGATATTTTTGGATAAAATGGTTGTCATGTATATTTGAAGGTTTGAAAGTTGATAATTTCTGGTTTCTTACTTTCATTCATACGAAGTATCTTGTTTAGTGGCATAAGTTTTGGTACATCCTTTTGCATGCAAATATTCTAAAGTTTTATTTCCTTTGAGCATCTAAATGGTTGTCTTCTATGTGGTTGAAGTTGTTATTAGTTACACATAAATTTGTATAGATGATCAAAAGCTTTTTAAGTTTTAAATATTTTGTTTTTGGTCACCATACAAACAAAAGACGTCTATTTTAATTTTGAAGTGTTTGTTGGATAAATCAGTATGCAAATATCTTTTAGTTTAAATTGGTATTAGACCTAGGGTTTATGTCTTAGTTGAATCTATGGTAATGTTTGATTATTTTACTCGAAGATGAAATAAATGAGTTTTGGAAGTAGTGATGGCATGGATAATATATGATCAATTTTAGTTTAATATATAATGAATATTTAAAAGACTTTGCATGTCGTTGTTATGATTAAATTTTTTGTGCAAGTTGACATTATAATTTCAACTTAGTTATTTTGATGGTTTATAGATAGAAGGGTTTTGTTGGTATCCTTTTGTGTTGGTCAAAATTTGATTAAGGACATCTTCCCTCTAAGCTTGAGATTTAACTCATTTATTGAATATTTTTGAGAAAATAAATATTCCATAAACATTTGTGACTGAAGATTTCAAATGTTAGGGTTTGCATTATTTTTAAAATTTATTGGTGTGGTCAATATACTTGAGAAATTATAATGCATGTATATATTAGAGTTTTAGATTTGCAAGAATGTATCAAATTTTTCTCAGAAGTATAAGATTGAATTCCAAAATAAATAATTTTGGGTTAATGGTTATGATCATATAAAAGGGTTATGAATAGATTTGTCGACCATTTGCAAACCATATTCTAGAATTTATCATGGATATATAAGATATTCTTGAGTGGTAAACTTACCTAATGTTTACAATTCCAATGGCAATTTAAGGTTTTAGATAAGATGAAGTTTTGATAAAATTTCCCCTCAAATTTGAAATTTTAAGTTTTATTTGAAAATGGAATTTGAATTTAAAGCTCTTTGATACTTATCATTTTGGAATTTATATAATGATATTATACTGGGACATCAAATTTATTTTAGATACTATTTTATTACTTTGAAAATATTTTTTGAAATTTTTATATTTCATGTGAATGGCTTAGTTTTGGAAAACTTTAAGAGATTAATAGTTCAGTTAGAATCATATTAAAGCACAATAATTTATCCATAGAAAAATTATATATTATGTCATATTTTGGTTTATATTTGGCATTATTCTATATTGAAAATGTGACATTGAGGTATTAGTTGTAAATTTTAGTTGATTCAGATACAATGTGATGATGTTTAGTTTATGATAAGTTTCAATTTGTTGAGATAAGAGCTTTCAGTCTTGCTTCTTTGAATAGTTTGTTGATACTCAATTTTAAATTTATTTTATTTTAGATTTGATTCATTATGTTTGGGTGGGACCAAGTAGGTTTAGCAAGAAGAAATGATAATAGATAATGGGGGCAAAGTTCTAATACTAAAATTAATCAGCCTAATCTGAATAGAGGTTTTCATAAGGGTGGTTTCCATGCAAAAAACTTTGTCCCTAGATTCCATAAAAGAACTAGAATGTCTATTCACTTTGATGCTTCAAACCCTAAAGAATGTCTATTCACTTTGATGCTTCAGACCCTAAACTTTGGGACATTCTAAGTAGCTTACTTGCAAATCTAGACAATATGGGTTATAGAGGTAATAGATGTTTCTTTGAACAAATATTTGGAGTTTATTCACCTTCCCAAAGTAGTTCATCTCACTGTTTAGATCATAATCCACAACACTTGCCTCTATATCCCCCTAATATTGAAACAATTTAACCAATTATTGATCCCTAACCTGAAAACCAATCCATATAGATTAAAATAGAGACTATTCATACTAAAGACTTTAATAATATGGTCATTCCTTTTTATGCACCTTCTCCTTCTCATGTAGAGCCTATAGGGAAATTTAAAAGGTTGAGTTTAGATACTACCCATAGTGAGCCTCTCTTAGGGTCTAAAAGGTTAAATTTGGGAGTTTAGGGTTATGTTGTTAGAAGGAAGACAATAGACTTTCCACCTTCCAATGCAGAAAAGAGGACTTTAGAAAAAAGAGATGGAAGCCAATTTGAGCTAGAGACACCAATGGAGGTTAGGATGTTGAAAAGAATCAAGTTGGAGATTGATGACAGCACCATAGATTTAGGGATGAGATTAGTGTCATTTCCTGTTACTAAGATGGAATCCAATGTTTATCTTCATGAACAAGACAAACATGTGATTGAGGTATTATATGATTCAAAATATTATTAGATGTGTAGGGGATCATAAACTTGTTTATTTGCTGAAAGTTTTCATACCAGAACTTTCATGATTAGTTGATACTTGATTTTCCAATTTGATACTTTATTCTATAGACTTAAATATATTTTGATAAATTCTGGTAAAATACAGGAGATTGGAAAGTTTGGTATAAATATATATGCTTAAGTAAATTGATATGCATTATAGACTAATATGAATAGGATTTATTAATCTTTGAGTTATTTAATTTATAGTTAAAATATGTATTCTATTATATTATTAATTAATAAAAGTGCCCACCTATTAGGATTAGTACCTTGATCTATATTTTTAATAGATTGATCAATTAAGACCTTTAAAGGCTTAATTAAACTTGTCCCTAACTCATAATTGTTATATTTAATTAACTTTTGAAAATTCAATTAGTTAATATAAACTAATAACTAAGGTTAGTTATAACTTATATAAAACTAAGTTTGAAGGTACAAAAAGATATCAATGACTCATTTGAATATATAAGAACAACAGGTATTGAAGACTTAAGCATTTTTCTGAAGTCAATCATTCATCTCTCTTCTTTCTATGCAATTTCTTTGAGATATTGTAGATATACCCAATGGTACTTTATCTAATGTTTGAGTAATTTATTATGCAACATAGGTATATCCATCTTTATTTATCATTTAATACTAATTTTTTAAAGATATTTAAGATTAATATCTTTTGATGATTACTATTTGTAGTCCTATGCACAAATTCCAAGTATTCAACCTAAATAATGATGATCATTTTGCTATTTTACAACACTACATTGATCTACTTTTATAAAGTTGTCATTCAAGTTTTTGTAAAGGAAGAAAGTTGGTTTTCTCAATAAAAGTTATCTTTTTCTGATAAGATGACTCTCCTTTTGAGACTCGTAAATTTTTTGTAATTCATTTGACTCTAACTTTAATATAGTTTAATCTTTCTTAGATTTGATTTGATTTTTGTTTTCTAGTTATCTCTTTAGATTTAGTTTTAAATAATTAGTTTCATTTCTGTTTCAGATTCTAATTAGTTCTTAGTTTAGATTTTATTTTTCTTTATTTAGATAGTTATAAATATTTTTTAGCTTATTATTTTCATTTAGATTTGTTTTTAGATTAATTCGTTTGAGTATTTAGACTTAATCTCATTTAGTTTATAATCAGTTTGTGTTTTCTTTTAATTGCGTTTTCTATTTTCTCTAAGTTAGTCATTTTGGTAGTCATTTCATAACTTAGTACCTGTTAGTTTCTTTATTCATTTTTAGACTTATTAATAGATTTTTAGGCCTGTCATAGATTTTATTTGATTTAGATTTAGTTTAATAGTTGTTTATAGTTATTATATTTATTTATGTTTGTTTAGTTTGGTTTGATTATTTTCTCACTCTTTTATTTATGTGATTGAGTCTTTCTCTTATCTTTGACCTATCTCTTCTATTTATGATTTTATCTAGAGTCAACTTGGAGAACATTACACTCAAGAAGCAATGTGTGTGTGTGTGTGTGTGTGTGTGTGAGTGTGTGTGTGTCTATATATATATATATATATATATATATATTATTGAATCAAATTTCTATTCTTCAAGAGACTATCTAACTCATAGGTTTTCTCTATTAGATAGAATAGATTACAGATTCTTATCTTAAGTAATTCATGATTGGATAAATAGATTTTTGATTATTATAATAGAATATATATATATATATATATATATATATATATATATATATATATATATATATATATATATATATTATTGAATCAAATTTCTATTCTTCAAGAGACTATCTAACTCATAAGTTTTCTCTATTAGATAGAATAGATTACAGATTCTTATCTTAACTAATTCATGATTGGATAAATAGAAATCTGATTATTATAATAGAATAAATTTCATTTGATAGCTTATTGATTATTTTACAAAACTTATAAAATAAAATAAAATCATATCTTTAAGATCATTAGAAAGCCTTTAGAAACCCCATGATTAGACTAGTATGCTTCCACTTTGACCTTAGTGATAGGCAAAAGGATTGATTTGTTGACGGTACAATTTTCATCAACAAAAAATTAGGTGACTCCACTAGGAATATTCATTCAAAAATTTAATTTTTTTAAGTTTTATTTTCTTTCTGCTAATGGTTCTTGAAGTTATTTAACCTCCTATTATCCAATCGATACTTAATGTTGAAGATGATCGAGTTGATATTGCCTTTAATCTAACACATTATTCATGGTATAATCATCTTGAAGATCTTCACCAAGTTACTGAAGTCATAAACAAAGAATTAGAAACTGATGAATTTGAAATTTATTGGTATTCAAGTTTGACACATGAGACTCAGCATGATATTCTTAATTCAAATATAAGAATTAAAGAAGATAAGGAAAGAATTTTAACTGTTAATTCTAAGCTTAGAACTCATTTTCTTTCAGATTCTTCTTCATTTGACAATTTTATTTTTTTGTTGAAACTACTATTATAGATCTACATTTAGATCAAGTAGATCAGTTTCAAAATAACCCATATATTTAGGTAGAAACTACTAAAAATTATAATGAAAGATCAAATAGTGGAGGAACAACTAGAGGTAAATCAAAAATTATAAAATCTACGTCAAGGGTTGTAAAACAATAGAGACCAAGGTGATCTCACTTAAAGAGAGGATGAAGTAGAGGTTTAAGAAGACCATTAAATAGCTGTAGCATCATAGATTTTTATAATCCTATTAATGTTGAGAAATATCTTGGTAAACTACTTTCTCTTGAGGGATTGAATATACCAAAAGTTTCTGGTGCTACTGGAGAATCTTTGGAGGATCACTTAGAAGCTTTCAGATTAGTTGTGTTACTCTTGGAATTATTAATAAAAAATTTTAATTAAGATTATTTTTCCAAACCTTAGAATGGAAATTTTATCAAACATTTGTTAGTTTGCGTGCTAAATTTATTGATAATTGGAGAGATGGAGAGGATTGGTTAGAATTGTCTTTTGGTAAAGCTAAACAAGATTTTGATTTAGTTAATGATATTGTGAATATTTATTTAGATCTAGCTGAAACCATGTATCATTTCATTTCTAGATTCATTAAGCTTTGTCAAAAGATCCCAGGTGATCTTAGATCTACAAAAAAAATGTCTAGACTTTATCTTTGCAATGCTTTACCTTTAAAATATAAGATGACTTTAAAAGATAAAGATCTTATAGAATATGATGCAACTATAAGGTTTTATATTGAATATGAATATAACCATAAACACATTGGTTTCAAAGATAGGTCTTTCATAGGATTAAATTTAGATAATTCAAAACTTGTAAAGGCCATACAAAATTTAGGCTATGAGTTGGTCACTGTTAAAAGATAGCGTAATGACAAACCTTCTTCTTCAAGTAAAAATAGTAAGGAAAATAGAAATGATGATATTTCTTATTATGTAATGTTTGAAAATTATGTCATGATCTAGACACATGTCTTGATGTTCTTAAGTTTAAAAAGTATCTTTAAGGTAAAGATGAAATTACTGAAGATCTAGCATATAATATAAACACTCTAGATGACCCTTAAGAAAATGATAATGTTTATGTTACAAATACTAGGAATACATATTATGGTTCTGCTCAAAATAATAAAACAAAAAATGATAAATCTTCTTTTGATGACAAAGGTAAATCAATTCATAATAATGCTAGTAATTCTAATGATAATGCTACACAAAATGTTCCTTTCTCAATTGGATATAATAACAGTTAATATCAACATTATAAATCTAAAAAATTTAGAGAAACAAATGATAAAAATTATGTTATAATTGATTATTTATAAATAATTAAAGCTATATTTTCTTTACTATAGGATGCTAGTCTTCTAGGGCAGCTAGATAAGATAAATGAAGTAGTTAAAAATCCTAGATCTGATGTAAGTTTACAATAAGAAAGTAATTTTGAACATATTTACGCTCAACATTTTGACCCTCCTACTGATTACATACCTCCTTTCTATGATAGAGTTAATATTGGTAATAAAATAATTCATAATTATATTTTATAAATAGGTGCTTCAAAAAATATTATGCCTAAGTCTATTACAGAATATCAACATTATAAATCTAAAAAATTTAGAGAAACAAATGATAAAAATTATGTTATAATTGATTATTTATAAATAATTAAAGCTATATTTTCTTTACTATAGGATGCTAGTCTTCTAGGGCAGCTAGATAAGATAAATGAAGTAGTTAAAAATCGTAGATCTGATGTAAGTTTACAATAAGAAAGTAATTTTGAACATATTTACGCTCAACATTTTGACCCTCCTACTGATTACATACCTCCTTTCTATGATAGAGTTAATATTGGTAATAAAATAATTCATAATTATATTTTATAAATAGGTGCTTCAAAAAATATTATGCCTAAGTCTATTACAGATCAATTGGGTATATCTTATGAAGCAAATAGTAAGAAACTTACTAGTTTTGATTCAATACAAAGAAAGAGTCATGGTAAGTTTCATGAAATAGTTATTAAAATTGTGTAAGATGAATAGATTATATGCATGACTAATGTTCAAATATTGGATATTCCTAGTAATTATGAAATATTTTTAGGAAGGGATTGGTCTAAGGCAACTAGGGCTTTTGTTGGGAAAGATATAACTTGGGTTCCTGTTAATAATGAGATAGCATTCATTAGGAGGAAAGATTTTTTTGGTACACAAATTGAGTCACCTTATTCATCTAATATTTATTATATTGAAACTAGTATTGGAACTTATGAATTGTTGAATTTAGATGAACCATAAAATCAACATGAGAAAATATTTAAGAAGAATATCTTATGGTCACTTTACTTTGATGGAGCTTACTCCCAACAAAGTAATGGTGCTGAAATTTATCTAATTTATTTTATATGTAAAATTTTTCATTATTATTTTAAATTGTCTTTCAAAAATACTAATAATATAACAGAATTTGAAGCATTATGTTTAGGATTGGAAAAATCTATCGAGTTGAATATCAAACACTTAAAAGTTTTTTTTCTAGTTTTTGAGTTGGTAATTAGACAAGTTCATAAGATTTATAAGAGAAATAAAAATCATTTTCATCATTATACATAAAAAGTTTGGTCATTACTTAAACATTTCAAAACTTTTAATATCAAATATACTCTTAAGAAATTTAATGTAAGAGTTGATAAGCTTGCAATTTATGTTTCTAATCCAACTTTAAGTGAGATTGAGCCTACTATAGATTTTCCTCTTGTTAAACTATTTCATCCTAATATTCTTGATTTAAATGATATTTGGTTGTGTTTTAGTTGAAATGAACATATAGATTCATTAAAGGCAATTACTTTGATCATGATGACTATGTACTAAATTATGGAAATTATTTGTAATTAAGTACTAACAAATTACCTGTTGGTTTGGTAAGCCTAGAATCTATGTTTTCACCTAATGATCAGCCTAAAATCTCTAGAATAGATGCACCATCAAATAAAAATATATATGATACCATTCTTATCAATTTAGGTATGGAAGAAGATCCTAAGTATGTTTATTTGGAAATTTAAGTGACTAAAAATGAAAAGGTTAATTTCTTTGGTATGATAAATTTTTTTAAAAAATTTATTTCATATTTTGGTGACAAATCTAATCATTTACAATTAATGTTTAAAAAAGATAAATATATATTTGGGATGAAAATGTTGAATTAGCTTTTAATTCTGTCAAAAAATGCTATTGCAAGAACTCCTATTCTTACTAAGCTTGATTTAAATAAAGCATTTATTCTCTATGCTAATGCTACCAAAAAATCTATAAGAGCTATAATAACTCAAGAATTTAAAAATAATGAAAAAAACTAATCAGTTACATGAGTCAAGTTTTAAAATATACATAAACTAAGTGCCCCTTTATTGAAAAGTTTATTTTCTCCCTAATTTCCTCTTTGATTAAATTTTGATATTTATTAATGAAAAATAAAGTTTTTATGTGATCTAATGTACCTATTTTGTCATATATTTTAAATAGCCAACCATTCAAGGAAGGCTTGCTAAGTGGATTTTACGCATTTAAGAACTTGATCTTGATTTTGAAACTTTTAAAACTATTAAAGGTAATGAACTAGCAAAACATTAAGCTAAAAATATTGCTTTAGATATTAATGTTTTAGTTTTATCAATTGATAAAAACTTAAATGCAAAACCATGTTTATAGACCATGAAAGTTACTAAAAAAAATTTAAGTTTAGTCTTGAAATGGATGAATGAGAGATCAATCTTATCTTAATAACTTAGATAAGAAATAAATATATTTTTTAAGACTAAAAGCATTAAATTTTTGTTTGTCAGAAAAAAATTATCAAAATCGAGATGGAATTTTGTTAAGATGTCTTACACATAATCAAACTCAAAAAGTTCTTAGGAGTTGTCATGAAATAAATTGTGGTGGACACTATGATGCAGAAAAAATAGCTTATAATATTTTAAGAGTTGGTTATTATTGACCTACTTTATTTCAAGATGCTTATAAATTAGTTTGTTCATGTATGCCTTGTCAACTTTTTATTGGAAAAGATAAACTTCTTGAAATGCTTTTAAATCTAATTTTTCTTGAAAAACCTTTCAAAAAATAGGGCATTAATTTTATTTTAAATATTCATCCACCTTCATCTACAGATCATAGATTTATTTTGACAACCACGGATTATTTCACCAAGTGGCCTAAATCCAAAGCACTTAAATGTTCAATAATAGTTGAGGTAATCTCTTTTCTAGAAAATTAGATTTTCTCTAGATTTAAAGTTTTATATGATATTATTTTAGATAATGGACCTCAATTAATTTCAAATGAATTCATATAATTATTATCAAAATATTCTATTATTTCTAGTCATTCGTCTAAGTACTATCCATAAAGAAATAGATAAGCTGAGTCCATTAATAAAAATCTGATTTCTATTATGAAGAAACTAGTTTGTGTTAACAAAAGGAATTGACATCTTAAATTTTTTGAAGCTTTATTAGCTGATAGGACTATTATTAAAGTAACAACTAGCTATTCACCTTTTATGTTAGCATATGAATTTGAAGCTACTTTTCCAATAGAACTTCATATTTCTTTAGCTAGGACTACTTTATAATATGTAGCTGAAAATACAAATTTAATTGAATAAAGGCTCAATAATTTAATAACTCTTGATGAATCCAAAGCAAAAATATTATATAAATTAGATAGATTCAAATAAAAATTAAAGAATTTTTTTGATAAAAAGTTTTCTAATAAAAATTTCAAGGTTGGTGGCTTAGTCTTATATTGGGATAAAGCTCATAAGGACCCTGGAAAACATCACAATTTTGATACATTATGGCTTGGACCTTACAGGATTGCCACAATTCTTGGAAATAATGTATTTCATCTTAAATATCTTGAGGGAAATTGGTTGCGTTACTCATTGAACAACCATCACTTGAAATTATTCCATGATTAGTTATCTTTCTATTGTTCTTTTGCTTTATTTCTTGTTTTTTTTTGTTTGCTTTACCTTTTATTTATTTTGTTGTTTTTATTTATTGTTCTGTTTTATTTTCCAATTTTGTTATGTTATCCTTTGCTTTCAAAATGATCAATGAAAGGTTATAGATGGAAAATGTCATATTATGAAGAAAGAATGCAAGGAAAATGAGATATTTTTATAAGTATAATTCATTTTCAGAAATTACTCTTACAAATTTAGTTTTTAGTAAAAATGAGTAATATGGTTGAGTCATATTTTGGTTGATATAGTATTACTTCATTTTCAATTTTTTTTATTAAGGAATTTTTAATTTATTGTGCATTCAACATGAACTTGCCTATTATTCATTTCCCTTTCTTTATGCCACACTAGCTGAATAATCCATCCCTTGCCAAAATTCATTGTTTAAGGGGTTCATACTTAGCTACTTGAGAAATGATTTTCTTGGATCACTCTCAAGGAAAATTTGTCTTATATGATAGTTAATTTATTGCTACTCAAATTTATTATACAAAATTAACTAGGAATGTTGTTATTATTATGACTGTTTTCTACAGCCCCTAAATTTTTCAAATAAGTCAATATTTGGTGCCATAGAGATGACCCTGTCATGAAACCTAAAAGTGTGTTGGGGACCCTATTGATTGATAGTATTTTCATATGCATATTTTCAATTATGAAATGGTAATGATTGATTGAAGAATTTTTATTTGTGTTTCTAAGCGGTTTTGAAAAGCATGGTGGATTAATGAATAAATATACATATATAATTTTGTATGATCAGTTATTATGATTTTCAATTTAGTTTGAGGCAATATCAGTGGACAATTCACTTTCAATATCAAACAATATTCTAATGATTTGAGATTTCATAAGTGATATCATTTGATCAAATGAATTCAAATAGATTATGGTGATATAGATGATTATTTTATTTGAAAAGCATTTCATTTTGATAATCAATGCTTTGGTTTAAATATTATTTCCAAGGTAAAGAAAGTTTGTGGCTCATTCTTGTCTATTATTGTAATATAATGGACATCTCAAGGATTCATATGCTTTAGTGATTTTTCCATTCTACTTTGATAGCCTGTAGTTTTATTCTTTTGATTTCCATAATACATGGTTTGAAGTTCATGTTGATCTAATCAACATCCTTAGTCATTTCAAGATTTGAATAGGTATGTAAATTCGGTGAACATAGCCTTCAATACATGTATACATGTTTGTTTTTCATTAGACATATAGTTTATATAAACCTTAAGATTTATTCTTGGAGGCAATTTGATAATATAAAGTTTCATTTGAAGTAATTTATAAATATGTTCATTTATTTTAAGATGCTCAAATAATTCAAAAGGTCTAATTTAGACCACAATGCTAAGTCATTGGTAGTTACATCGTATAAAGTTCATCGTGAAATGTGCATAATTCACTAAGTTTTAAGGCCCATGGGTTGATTATAAAGCAAAATAAAGCATCTATTGAGCTAGAAGTTGGTTGACACCGTGGTAAGGTGAGTTAGCATGAACATTGAATGTAGGAGCACGGTCTCAAAGCTTCACAATGTGTGAAGTATTTTTGGCAGAATGAAGAGTTAATGTGAGGTGATATTACCTCAAATGATATAAATTAGTTAAGTTTTAGAATGAAGAATGGTTATCTCTAATTTTGGCTTTTTTGATGTATAACTTAGTGAAGTTACTAAGTATGTGATTAGGAAATGAAGATAAATTCAATTTGGGCACATCATAGAGTTTGTTATAGAGGTAAATTGGCAAATTAAAGTCTTGATTTTCTTGGTTATTGTTCATAGTTGTAAGCTTTGTTGTGGAGGCAGAGCCCTATTCGGATGACATTTGAGTTGTAAAATAAGGTTTTTATTGAAGGATATTAGCTAAAGAATATTTGGTGTATTTCTAGGTATGTTGATTAAAACCTTGGTTAGATTATTTTGGAAATATCATGGTGTTTATGAGAAAGTTTATAGTTTTCAATGAAGGAATAGTTTTGTCGAATCAGTATGTATGTGATTGAAAGATCTTGGTATTTATTGTATGGTTTTCTATAAAAAAGATGTAGACTATAATTAGGAAAAGTTATAACTTCATCAGCATGAAATTATTAGGAGATATATGGTAGTTTTTTTTTGAGAGATTTTGAGAATGTATTGAATTATTTTGCAAGACTATTAAAGATACAAATCTACTTGAATGTTTTGAGCAATTCTCAAATGATTATCTATGATGAAATAAGCTTTAGAAATTTTTGGTGTGTGTGCTTTCTGAAGTTTCAAAGTAGTCATCTCTTCTAACCATTCATGTTTGGTAATATGTTTTGGTCTTTGAGGTTTTATTATAAGGATTATAAATAGTATATATGTGATGGATATTTGAAAAAACTTACAAGTTAGTTGTGGAATACAGAAATGTTGAAATTTTATGAATGTATGAGAAAATGACTCTCGGGTAAATTGTTTCTAGGATATTTTTGGATCAAATGGTTTCCATGTATATTTGAAGGTTTGAAAGTTAAGAATTTATATTTCTTTATTTCATGCATACAAAGGTTTTTGTTTAGTGGCATAAGTTTTGGTAAATCCTTCCACATGCAGATATTCTAAAGTTTTATTTCCTTTGAGCATCTAAATAGTTGCCTTCTATGTCATTGAAGTTGTTATTAGTTATGCATAAATTTGTATAGATGATCAAAAGTTTTTAAAGGTTGAAATTTTTTAGTTTTGGTTACCATACATACAAAAGATATCTATTTTGATTTTAAAGTGTTTGTTGGATAAATCAGTATGAAAATATCTTTTCGTTTAAATTGGTATCAGAGCTAGGGTTTATGTCTTAGTTGAATCTATGGTAATATTTAAGTATTTTTCTGTAAGATGAAATAAATGAGTTTTGGAAGTAATGATGGCATGGATAAGATATGAGTAGTTTTAGTTTAGTATATTATGAATATTTAAAAGACTTTGTATGTCATTGCTATGATTAAATTTTTCATGCAAGTTGACATTCTAATTTCAAGTTAGTTGTTTTGATGGTTTATGGATAGAAGGGTTTTTTTGGTATCCTTTTGTGTTAGTAAAAAATTTATTAAGGGCATCTCCCCTCTAAGTTTGAGCTTTAACTCATTTGTTGAAGATTTTTGAGAAAATAAATATTCCAAAAACATCTATGACCAAAGATTTCAAATGTGAGGGTTTGCATTATTTTTAAAATTTATTGGTATGGTCAATATACCTAAGAAATTATAATGTATGTATATATCAGATTTTTTGATTTGTAGGAATGTATCAAAATTTTCTCAGAAGTATAAGATTTAATTCCAAAATAAATAATTCTGGGTTAATGGTTATGATCATATAAAAGGGTTATGAATAGATTTCTTGGCCATTTACAAACCATATGCTAGAATTTGTCATGGATATATAAAATATTCTTGAGTGCTAAACTTACCTATTATTTACAATTGCAAAGGTGATTTAAGGTTTTAGATAAGATGAAATGTTTGATAAAATTTCACCTCAATTTTGAAGTTTTATGTTTTCTTTGAAAATGGACTTTGAAGTTAAGTTTCTTTGATAGTTTTCATTTTAGAATATATATAATAATATTATACTGGGACAATAAATTAATTTTATATAATATTTTCTTACTTTGAAAATATTTTCTAAAATTCTATATTTCATGTGAATTGCTTAGTTCTAGAAAAATTTAAGAGATGATCAGTTCAGTTAGAATCATATTAAAGCACATCCATTTATCCATAGATCAATGATATATTGTGTCACATTTTTTTATATATTTTTTATTATTATGTAATGTGACATTAAGTTATTGGTTGAAAATTTTAGTTGATTTAGATACAGTGTGATGAAGTTTAGTTTATGATAAGTTTTAGTTTGTTGAGATAAGAGCTCTCAATCTTGCTTCTTTAAACAGTTCATTGATACTCAATTTTAAATTTAATTTATTCCAGATTTTATTCATTATGTCTAGGTGGGACCAACCGGTTTCAAAAAGAATCAATGATAATATAGGATGGAGGCAAAGTTCTAAAAGTGATACTAATCAGTCTAATCTCAATAGAGGTTTTCATAGGGATGGTTTCTATGCTAGAAATGTTGGCCCTAGATTCCATAAGGGAAATAGAATGTCTATTCACTTTAATGCTTCAAACCCTAAATTTTGGGGCATTCTAAGTATGTCACCTACTAATCCAGCCAATAGGGGTTATAGAGGTAACATAGGTTTATTTGGAAAAAGATTTAGAGCCTTTATACCTTCCTAAAGTAGTTCATCTAATCGTTTAGATCATAATCCATAACACTTGCCTATGCAGCCCCCTAATATTGAAAGAATTAAACCAATTGTTGATACCCAACCTAAAAACCAATCCACATAGCCCAAAATAAATATTGATCATGATAAAGACTTTAAAAATATGGCCATTCCTTTTTATGCACCTTCTCCTTCTCATGTAAAGCCTACAAGGAACTGTAAAAAGTTGAGTTTAGTTGTTGCCCATAGTGAGCCTCTCTTAGGGTTTGAAAGGTTGAATTTATGAGTTCAAGGTGATGCTAGTAGAAGGAAGACAATAGACATTCCACATTCCAATGTATAAAATAGGACTTTAGAAAAAAGAGATGAAATCCAATCTGAGCCAAAGACACCAATGGAGGTTAGGATGTTGAAAAGAATCAAGTTGGATATTGATGATAGCACCACATATTCAAGGATGAGATTAGTTTCATTTCTCGCTACTGAGATGAAATACAATGTTTATCTTCATGAACAAGACAAACATGTGATTGAGGTGTTATTTTATTTAGAAGATTATTGGATGTTTAGGGGATCATAAACTTGTTTATTTGCTGAACTTTTTCATACCAAAACTTTCATGATCAGTTGATACTTGATTTTCCAATTTGATACTTTATTTTTTAGACTTGGATATAATAAATTTTGGTAAAATACAACAGATTGGAAACTTTGGTATAAATATATATGCTTAAGTAAATTGATATGCATTATGGATTAATATGAATAGGATTTAGTAATCTTTGAGTTATTAATTTTATAGTTAAAATATGTATTCTAGTATATAATTAATTAATAAGGGTCCCCACCCATTAATATTAGTACCTTGGTCTATATTTTTAATATCTTGATCAATTAAGACCTTTAAAGTCTTAATTAAACCTATCCTTAACTAATAATTGTTATAATTAATGGACTTTTTAAAAGTCAATTAGTTAATATAAACTAATAACTAACTAAGGTTAGTTATAGATTATTTTCAACTAATTTTGAAGGTATACAAAGAGATCAAGGACTCATTTTTAGATAGAAGAACTATAGGTATATAAGACTTAAGCATTTTTCTGAAATCAATCATTCATCTCTCTTCTTTTTATGCAACTTCTATAAGATAGTACAAATTTTGTAGATAGACCCAATGGTACTTTATCTGATGGTTGAGTAATTGTTTATGAAACATAGGTATATCCATCTTTATTTATCATTTAATACTTTTTATTTGAATATTTCTAAGATTAATATCTTTTGATGATTGTTATTTGTAGTCCTATGTGCAGATTCTAAGTATTCAACCTGAATAATGATGATCATTTTGTTATTTTGTGACACTTCATTGATTTACTTTTGTAAATTTGTCATTCAAATTTTTTTAAAGGATTAAAGTTGGTTTTCTCACTAAAAAATATCTTTTTCTACTAAGACAACTCTCCCTTTAAGACTCACATATTTTTTGTAATTTATTTGACTCTAACTTTAATATAATTTAATCTTTCTTAGATCTGGTTTTATTTTTGTTTTCTAGTTGTCTCTTTAGATTTAGTTTTCAATCATTACTTTCATTTCTATTTCAAATTCTAATTAGTTATTAGTTTATATTTTGTTCTTTTCTTTGTTTAGATAGTTATAAATATTTCTTAGCTTATTATTTTATTTTAGATTAATTCCTTTAAGTACTTATACTTAATTTCCTTTAGTTTATAATCAGTTTGTGTTTTCTTTTAATTATCTTTTCTACTTTCTCTAAGTTACTCATTTTGGTATTCGTTTCATAGCTTAGTACCTATTAGTTTCTTTATTTATTTTTAGACTTATTAATATATTTTCAGGCCTATCATCACTTTTGTTTGATTTAGATTTAGTTAAATAGTTGTTTATAATTATTACATTTAGTTTAGTTTGTTTTTTATCTCACTCTTTTACTTACATGATTGAGTATTTCTCTTATCTTTGATCTATCTCTTCTATTTATTATTTTCTCGAGAGTCAACTTGGAGAACATTACAAGCAAGAAGCAAAGATTTTATTTGAATATATATATATATATATATATATATATATATATATATATATATATATATATATATATATATATATATATATATATATATATATATATATTACTAAAGCAGATTTTTATTCTTCAAGATACTATCTAACTCATAGGTTTTCTTTGTTAGATAGAATAGATTACAGAGTCTTATCTTAACTAATTCATGATTGGATAAATGGATTTCTGATTGTTATAATGGAATAAGTTGCATTTGATAGCTTATTAATTATTTCTCATAACTTATAAAAATATCCTCGCATTTTTAGGATTGTTAGAAAGCCTTTAAAACCCTATGATTAGACTGGTATGATTCCACTTTGACCTTTGTGATAGGTGAAAGGGTTGATTTGTTGATGGTATCATTTCCATCATCAACAAAACCTTTGATCACATTATTTCTAAAGAGCCTCAAGGACTATGATTTACAATTTTTTTATGATTTACCACTCTAATTAGTAAAATGATTCAAGCCTATAACTGATCAATTCTTAGCATATTTTTCTATCAACATCACTAAAAAAAAGTCATATGCTCAAATTTAAAAGATAAAAAAGTCACCAATGAACCTATCAATGAATATGTTTTGAGATACAAAGCAATGTTGTCCAAAATGACAAATCCAATGGTAGATAAATAACTTCAAGACATCTTCAAGAAAAGTTTTATTAACCTTTTACATGGGTACATTTTTTTTTAAAAGTTCAAATATTTGATGACTTATGCCATATTGTTTGATATCGTAAAATAAAACTTATTTATTTGAATAAGGTAATGTATGTACAAAACACACTAACTATATCAAATATCAAGTTTCCTATCAAACCAATTTATAAGTTTGAACCTAAAGACTCTAAAAAAGAAACAACTATAATGGTTAACATAATATAACAATAACCTAATTAACTCATCTTATCTAATGCACCTAAGAGACAATTTACATGCTTACCTAAGTCTCCATCTTCTTTAATTTTGAATCTTGTGGAGTGTCATCTCATATGTCTCCCCTCTCCCATATAGGTTGATATAATTCAACCTCTAAACAAAGGATATAATTTTAATACATATTTTGATTATCACCAAGTGTTGACCAAATTTGACTTCTAGTCAAATGATATCAAACCCTTTCATTTTAAAATTTTTAAGAAGGTTTACATACATCCTATGAGGTCTCATATTGTCCTACATACCTTACTTGGTCTTGTCTCAGTCTTTGCCTAAGTTCCTTTCCCTTGAATTAGCCTAGTTAACCATGGTCAACTATGGTCAAACCTTGGTCACACTTAGTCAAAGGTATTTTTGTGTCTAATTTGTCCTAATATGTAATTTATCATGTTTTAATGTGATCACAAGTCATAAACTAGTCATATATTGAGTCTCATGTAAAAAAAAAGGGTCTTTTGGCCACCTTTTAGCCTATTAAATGACTTATACTTAATTTTATACCATAAAATTTGACAAAAAAATTAGTTTCAATGTAATTCATGTTATTGACATGTTATTATATAGTTATAATTTAGGTTCATCAAGTAATAAGTAGTTTTCCCTAAAAAATAGGCCTTTTTTAACACTTATACAGACTTCTCAAACATCTTTGTAGCAAAAAATGTGGTGGAGTGACTCTTAAAATCCTCATTGGTCATATCCATAGTTTTTTTTCATTTATTACACAAAAAATTGCATCTATAACTCATTTCTCTTCTTTCTCCATTAGCAAGCCAAGGAGGGCATGTTCAAACACTCACCATGAGAGCTACAGCTGGAGTTAAGGAAAATGCTTCTATAGGTGGATATCACTCTAAGTGAACTTCAAATCCATATAAATAACTTGAAATTTTGTGGCTCCTCATTTATGAATGATCATTTACACTCTAGACAACGTTTTATGGAATTGCATTTAAGAGGGGTGTATGTTTGTATATGTTTCTTGTTTTCAGGAATCCTGAGAGCTATGTGAATTTAATGATGTATTTTTAAGTGTGAGTTATGTACTATCCATGTTTTTTCAACCATCCAACACTTCTCTTTCAATTCCATTTGAAGGAGAGTTTAAATTGTACTTGTTTTCCAAGATGACAGCCATATATGCAAGACTTGAGTTTTCTCAACATGCAGGAGGATCTTGAAAGTGCTTGATATGTTCGAAATCATGTTTTAAAGGGTTATTTAATCAAATTCACTTGAGATAAATCAATTTTCATACTCCCTTCAAGCTAATTACCCAATTTCATTGCTTACTATTTTGTTTCCAAAGTGTGCATTTACATTCATCTCTATAGGGTTTCCAGGAGGTTTGTACAGATGTGTGGAAAATGAGAACATGGTGGAAATTATGATTGACCTATTTTCATATCCAAAATGTTCTTAATGTTCATGTTTATGAAGTTATAAGGCTATCAAAGTAAAATTCCTCCTTCAAAAGAGTGAGTTGTCATTTTGGGTTCTCAGTCCCAAAAGTGACCAAACAAAGGTCCTGAATGTTTTTAGAGATGATGTAGGTTGATTTTTAAAAAGTCTTTTCACTACCATAATTGCTTGGAATTGTATCCATATCCACCAAGAGTAACCATGCCAATTTTCAAGTTCAAAGGAGGAGTGGAAGATGTTTTTTGAAGACCTCAAAATTGAGAAAAAATCATTGATTTGCAACCATGATGTCTACAAGAATGAATGGCAAAGTTGGTTTTGCACCCCATATGGAAGACCTAAGCTATTCCATCAAGTTTTAACCATAAAAAATACTTCAAATAATGTTCTTGAGCTATTAATGAGAAATAAAAGGGTGATTTTGGTGTTTTGGCCCCCTAATGCAAGCCCTATGTCAATACAGGGGTATGAGATGCCTAAACACAATCATCAAAATTATGAACAACGAGCTAAGGATGTGAACTTTGGACTTGGTTTTGAGTTTAAATATGATATAGGGTGGTTTTATGATTTATAAAAAGTTCATGATGGTCAAACCACCTAAATCAAGTTACAAATGACCTCTATCCACCTACAACAAGCCATAAAATGCACAAACATGACTGTGATAGACTTGGTTGATAATGAGACTAAAGTTTTAAATTTGGACTTGTTTGTAGTTATTCAAATTTGATACATGGTGTAATGAGTGAAATATGATATTAAGGAGTTTTTTTCAAAACATAAACAACATGTACAAATCTTAAACCCTTTCTAAGAGTGCACCTATAGTAGGCTTAAAATGAAAACACAGTCAAAATAGGGTGTTCTAGGATAATGGACCAAAGCATGGGAGTGAAATGAGGTTTGAAGGATTTTATGTAAATAAAAATAATTAAATAATTAATATTACCTGATTCAACATATAAATTAGGTATAAAAACATCAAAAAAATTCAATCACACCTACAAGCATGGCTTAAGGGGACTGCCTCAGTCCTTAATGGGCAGAGGCCTAATTTGGAATTCAAGGGATGAACTAAGGAAAGAGATTGAACTTAACTTTATATAATAAATGTATGATCATCCAATGATATTTTAATCATGATATCAGGTTTTAATTGTGTTTAAAAATCATATAACAATCTAAAAATACTTACAGCCAAGGCCTAAAGTAGGGTTCTTTTTTAGGCAGTCATAGGCCAAATTTATGTTTTCAAGACCATAAAAAGGTGTTTAAACGAGAGTGAGGGCTTGGAAAAATGGTTTAAAACATCATGGGGAGCCTTAATAATCCATAAAATTCCACAAATATTCTCTAACCAATCCATTTCTTCTCGAAGTATAGTCCATACCTTGCCCCTTCAAACTATGCTTTTCCCAAAAGCCTATCTTAAAAGTTTGTTGATTTGGTGGACCAAATGGAGGATTTTAGAGATAAATTTTGGTAAATATTACCATTATGACATATATAAAATGATACAATAATAATATTTTATTATATAGTAGATTAAAAAATTACTTTTTGTCTTAGAGCAGGGGCAGTTTTGGTGTGCATGGAGGTGCCAATTTTGGGGAAAATGATGAAATGTTGAACCAGAAGGATATCAAGGAAAAATTTATGATCTAATAATATTTATGGGAAATAAATAATCCTAGGAAACCTTAATATAATGTCTATAATCATACAGGTTGTTCCAACGTAGGGAAGTTTGCATGCATACCTAGTGGGAATCCTTAGGCCTAAAAGTCCAACTAAGGGTCATTTGAATTTTTGTCCTTTTCCATGACTTAAAATTGATTGGAACATGTTTTTTGGGTTTATATATATTTTTATGATCCAATTTTTTTCAAATAAATTTATCATAAGGCTAAAATTTTGTTTTGAGGCTCCCAAACCCTCACAAAATGCACTAAATGGCACACATGGTCATCTTGGAATGCTTATGTCTTTCATGAGCATTTGCATGGGACCTAGATATATTAAATTATGTTTTATGGTGTCCTTAATAATCCAAAATTTATATTTGGATATAATTTCAATGTCATACCTTTATGAACAAAGGATAAGAAGGTTGGTCACTCTAAAACCCTTTTTAAACCCTATTTGAGACCTAGAGGTGAAAATGAACCTAAAAGTGCCACCAAATGGAGGAATTTGAACCTGCGTGATGAAGAAAAGTTTTTTACAACTCTAAGAGGACCACATCCATGGCCTTGAGTTTTACGAAACTATATGGAAAAGAGGAAAATAGGGCTTATTTTGACCATTTTTTATGTTGTGTAGGCATGGTGAACTTCCAAGAGATGAAATAAATTATAGATGGAATATTATTAATTTTTATAACTCCTTATTTTTATCATATCAATTTTATAAACTTATAAATGTGCCTACCAACTTGTTCTTTTCAACCAGTCTAGTAAGCCAGCTAATGAGGACTTAAAGAAAATGGTAAATATAATAAGGAGAGCCTTTTAAGGCCATTTTATTGTAAATGATGCCATGAAAACTCCTTAAACATGTCATTTCTCATATTTTATGTATAATATTGTAAATATTAATATTTTTTAGATGTCAAGTGTGAAGGGTGAAGGGAAAAGTGTTATTTTGAGATTGCCAAGTGTGATCATGAATGGCCAAGATGATAAGAAGGTTAGGAGCCTCCCCAATGCATGTGAGGGCTTACTATTAACTATTAATAATCATATTAATCATCAAATTTGGTCATTTTTATATTTTTGGATGTTTGGAAGGCTAATTCTAAGGGGTAGTTTTCTATTCATAGAAAAGGAGTTTTCTGACCATTTGTAGGTCTTGGATGATTGAAGATGAAATTTGGAGATCCTAAAATGATATTTAACA